>CM077506.1:40161941-40730934 GCA_039654745.1 Houttuynia cordata
CTGGAGATTCGGATGCCCACGCCAACCACTGCAGCCTCACCAACTTTGACCCCACTTTTCCACACGACATCCTCGATGCTTACTCCCCCGACAACCGCCGGAGTATGTTGTGTGGTGGTGAGGCGGGGTTGTTTGATCATGCATTGAGACTGTTCGATGACATGCCTGAGTTGGGTGCGTGATATGTATAAAATATGCACATTTATATGCCTTATTTACCTATTTGCTAGTGTAGTTTTAATGATAAAATATGAATAAAATGGGTTATTTGTGATTAGGATAGGAATTAGTGGATTAATAATTAAATTGCTTAATTAACTAATTTAGATACATTAATGAATTGAAGGAATTATATTTTTATTGTGCATCTAATTTTGGTTTGATATTATCATTGTAGGTTTTTAGAAGTTAGAGTTGCGGATCGTAGGATTAAAGCGCGTCAATCGGGTTTATATCCAAAGAGATCAAGTTATAGAAGATCCGACCGCTAGGTGTAACACCCGAAAATTGGTACGTTAACTAAATGTTTCTATTTTAGGAAACTGTTCTAAAATAGGAAAATTTTATTGCCTGATGTGATTTCTGGTTAGGCGATTTGCTTTGATGTGTTATTTGACTGTTATGATGTGGTATGATTCGTTAATCGCATGACTAATAGTAGTAGAAAACTAGGACGCGAGGGTTGGTCCTGGAGCTGGGCACAACCTGGCGCTGAGGCCACCCTGGCGCAGGGTCTGAGAGCACCTGATGCCAAGAATGGGGCCAGATGCCAGGGCATGTGTTCAGTGGATCATCTTTAATTAGTAAATTGAATTTAGTTTTAATGTGTGGTTCGTGGCGTACGCGAGTTGGTGTAATGAGTAGTGCAACCGCGGGAAGTTAGAGTCGTGCGCGTAGGACTCAAGCCAAGATGCAAGACTTGGGCGCTAAGCCACGTGGCCCAGGCCCAGGGGTGACTTGTGAACGCGGGAGACATGGTTCAAGGTGATCTTCAGGTGGTTGGAGTGATCTAAAGTGATTGGAGTGAATCTTGGAAGAAATCTACGGTTTGACCTAATCGCGGTGGATAAGGTAAGTATTGTGGTAAATCGAAAGGTTATCGGTTCAGCTGAGATAATTATGGAGATAAGTCTGAATCAAAAAGGAAGTGATTAGTCACCTTTTCACCAACCAATAGGAGGAGGGGACGCCACATATGAGAGAGGGAGAGAGGGGCGTCCTATTGGATGGCCCATATTTGGTAGTTTCCTAGTTGAGTAGGGAAGTAGACTTGATAAGGAAGTATCCTAACTAAGGAGATTTCAAGTCTATCTAATTGTGGAGTTAACTTGTCGGGCGTCCTAATCATCATTAGAGAAGGAAATCTAATTGGTTGATGGAAGATTGGGATTAGGAAAGTCCTAGATTTGGAGTAATCCTAGTAGGGAGAGGCATTGGCTATATAAACCAAGGAGGTTGCCCAGGCTCCACACGCCAAAAGCCTTGGACGCCCAAGCCCTAAACCTCAGCCTTTTCTTCTTCTTTCCCATCAACTCTAGCAGCCTTCCATCTCTTCTTTAACCCATATCTCACGTTGGAACAAAGGAGTAAAGGCATCGTCGCGGAGAAGAGCGAAGGAGCTACGCGTGGTGGTGTATTTCACATACATCTAAGTGATAGGATGGTTTTTCCTAACCAATCTGATTTGAATTCTTTTACTTCATTCTTAGCATGATTATTCGATGATCTTATTGATGTTATCTCAGTGATAAAAGTTGTAGTCATGTTTGATTCATGAGAGATCCTTGTTGTTTATCAAGTAAGAATATTCTTGTTGAGATATCATGTTTCATGCTTGTGTTAGTGCATACATGCTTACCTTTGATGGAAATATCTATATGGTCATGTCTATTGAACGTGGGAGGTCATAAAGTTCTCTTCTTTATTCTGTAAGGTTCTGTTTTAATCGTCCAATATGGTTAAGGGATATTAAAAAGTTTCATTAGAGCAAGGGTTATGCCTTGAGTTTAGCTTAAGGATTTAACAACAATTAAAGTCATGAAATCATTAAATTCCAGAACGTACCAAAGTCTAGAATTACTCTAGGAGGGGAGTAATTAAGGTATTAAGGTCATATTATCATAATTAATGAGTATTAATACGAGATTATTTATTATAAGCAGGTAATGCCTTTTCGGCCAGGACTGTTCTTGCGCTGCTTGTGCTCAGTATAAAAATCATAACTAAATTTTTTAAAAAATACACCATCAGTGGGGTTATAAACTAGACTCATATTACTATCTGCTGTAAAAGTTTCAGAGTTAGAATCTTTCTTTGTTAACAGTGGGGTCAGTCGTAATTGGGCTATATAGTATAATACAATTTACTGGAATTAAGGTTTGAAAGGACTAGTAAGTACTAATACTTATGATATACTATAATCTGATTTAAATAATACTAATACAATATGATAAGACCTCTTAAGGACTACTGTAGTAAGTAAGGGAGTTCAAAAAGTTAAGACTTTGAGAGGAGTCAGCATATCTTTGAGTCAAAACAATTATTGTTTCCTTTGTGTAGCATAGAGTCGGTTTGAGTATCCAATTGGAGATCAATCCTTCCTAAAAGCTATCTTAATATTAAAGATAATTCAACTCCAGACCTAGAGATGTTCTTATCAAAGGTAAAGCTATGATGCTTGATGTGTCATCGATGAGTGAAATTCATACTCCTACAGTGAGTTATCCATCGGCCTAACTTTGAAATATCATTCGTGTTCTTATGATGATCTTTATGCTACTAAGAGCGATTATATATTATACTCTAGAGAGAGAGTCATGTATTGTTGAGAGACTTGATATTCTATTCCATATTCCGTGAGTGAGTCATTGTGGTAAGAGTTACCATATTCTCAGAAAAGTTGAGACCTTTGTTTTTGATGAATCATTGTCCAATTTGACATTGACCTATTTCTCCACTAAGAGTTCTTTTTGAAGATCTCTCCGGGTGGAATCATAGTATGCTCACGAGCCATTGCTAGATCCGCGGTGATCTCTAATATTTATGGAATTTTGATTCCTTATTGCTCGAAGGGAGGCAAATACGTACGTTTAGGCTGATTGACATTACGGAAAGTCTTCAGTCTCCGACCATAGTGTCTGTAAGCACTGATGGGGCTAGCATCCTAGACGAGTGGCCGGGTTCCGAAGGGAGAACCTCGAGGATGAGTCTAGTCAATAGCCACTCGGGTGGCATATTCAGCGAGGAGAAATTGTAACTCCTTGCACTATGGATGCCTCGAGCTTTTAGTATTTTTTACCATTATCTCCTTATATCGATATTTGTTTGGAGTCTTATTGAGATTATTCTTCCCTACATCTGTGAATTGGGACTGTTATTATTTGACCTTTCTGTTCAGGTAATGTAAACCTTTGTTTGGTCTTTAAGAGAGTGTATATTCCTATTTATCTGAGTGACTTATTCTTCATATCCTATTTTATTTTCCTGGTGTGTTTTTACATCCTACTAGGTATTTCTATGAAATACTCATACATCCTTTGATGCAGGCTTTAAGGATCAATAAGTCGGACTTTGTAGCTAGAAAAGTGGAGCAGATGCGTGGAGGACGTTTTGAAGAATTACTTTTATTTGTTTTATTTCTTTTGCTAGAACTCTTTTAGTGTTGGCATGTGTGTGCCTGAATTGATGTTTGTTTTGTTTGACAGTTTTATATGCTGTAATAATTTAAGTAGGAATCATTTTCTACATTGACAATGTTATTTGAAATTGGATGAAGAATTCCTTAGTTCTTAATTTCTGAGTTTTATTATGAGTTCCTGGTGATGTCGGTTACACATGCTTTTGTGACGATGTAATTGACCCGAGTGATCGAGTATTCAATCACGTCCCAAGGTTCCTATCTCAGCTTTTGATTAGTTTACTATAAGGCTTCCGCACTCTGATCGAGGTTAGGAATTTTGGGGCGTGACAGCGTGGTATCGGAGCTCAAAAACTCTTTAATTAGAACTTTTGGAATTTTAGATCATCAATTTTAAGAATAATATTGTAATGCATGAAATGATGCAGTAAATCATGTGTAAAATTAGAAAGACTCAAAGAACCGGGTGGAACCTGTAGTAGAACCTTATCCTATGAATTATACTAACGACGTTTCTTGTATAGGTTTAAAATGGCTAGAACAAGAAGCTGCAGAATCTATGAGAAAGACAAACAAGAAACTGTTTGGCAGTGGCTTGAAGAATGGAAGAAAAATGACATAGGTAGTGGAACAGAAGATGACCCGTTAAAGATTGATATAGAGGATGTTCATAACCCAGTTGCAGAAGTAGAACCCTTACCCAGAGATGACCTAAAGTGGGATCCTTACTTGGATGATGTGCCAAGTATGAAGGACGAAGGATATCAGGTAGAAGAGGTCCGAGTGGAGTTGACAGATAGGTCTTCCCCAATACTTCTTGTTGTAGAGGCCCAAATTGTGAAAAGTCACCCAGTGTATGTTCGGGCTAGAGATGATGCAGCACTGTTTAACGTCCTATATCATAGGTTTAAGTCTATGGGGTATAGGTGGCCCTATATGACAGGATGGGAGGTTTGCTGGCATCACGAGTTAAGGCATGCTCCCACCCCGACAGCGCTGATGATATTAGATGAGTATCTTTGAAGATCAGAACTTGTAGGAGAGTTAGGATAGATTTTAGCTTTATAACTCTTTTGTAATAAAACACTCGTGTATAGGGCATCAGCCCAGGGATTCGTTGTAGCATTTCTTCAGAATAATTTAATAAAAAGTTATTTGATTAAGTATTTATCTTTTTGCTTGTGGTTGTGCTGTGTTTTGTGGGTGTGCTTGTCGCCTAGGAGTCAAAGGAATGAGAGAGGAATTAAAATTGAACCAAAAAGTGAGATTCTAATTCATCTTCTTTCTTTGACTGTATATAATAAAAAATGGTGAACTCTGGAGCGCGTGGTAGACGACTGAATGCTGCAGACGAACCTTTCCCAGGAAGGAGGTAGCCAAAATATGACGGACATGATGAGACAATTGGCTGCTGAGATCCGGAATGGAGGAGGAACCGGAGGAGGTGAGAAAGCGCCAACCCTGGAGCGATTTAAGAGAGCCAGACCTTAGTTCTCAGGTGAGGACAATCCAGAGAAAGTTGAACGTTGAACGGAGGTAGAAAGGTTGTTTAAGGGAATGAAGGTTCCTGCTGCTGATCGTGTCATTTTTGCGACTTATCTATTTGTTGGTGAGGCAGTATTCTGGTGGGAATCTGCTGAGCACAACAGCCAGGATATTTTGTGGGATGAGTTCAGACAGGTCTTCAATAAGAAGTACTTTCCATCACACGTACATTGTCACAAGGAGAAGGAGTTCTTGGAGATTGTTCAAGGTTCAATGACAGTACTTCAGTACGTAACTCCAACGTTTTGCAACTGATGCGTGCCCGAATGAGTTGGTCAAAGTGCAGCGTTTTGTTGATGGTTTGAAAGATGGACAGACGTCGAAAGTGTTGGTTTCTCAGCCGACTACTGTTGCTAAGGCGGTGGAATTGACTTCTATTCTAGAGGATGACTTCAAGCGAACTATGGAGAGGAAGAACGGACAGAGCAAAAGTCAGGAGAACAAACTGAAGCGTCCTGTGGATAGGCATTTTGGGAATAACAACCGTGGGAATATTCATCCTTATAAGCAACAAAAGTATCAGCCTCAGCAGAATTAGACAAATTTTCAGAATCATCAGCCAGCTCGAGGTATTGGCAGTGGCAACGGTATGGTGCTGGAAATCGTTGTAGGATTTGTGGACAGAGTACGCATATTGGAAAACCGTGTCCTCAGGATACAAGAAGATGTTTCACTTGTAATGAGGTTGGTCACATCTCAACTTATTGCTCTAATCGTGAGAAGAAGGTCGGAGCTGAGACGAACAAGAAGGCTCAAGCAAGGATCTTTGCGATGACATCGGAGGACGCTCGAGCTTCTAATGAGGTCATTGAAGGTAATCTTCTAGTCCTCAATAGTCTTGCTCGAGTTTTGATTGATCTAGGAGCTTTGAGATCGTTCATTTCTTTTGTTTTTGCTTTAAGTCTAGAGAAGTCATTGTCTAGACTGAGTTGTGATTTGTTGATCTCTACACCTGTTGGGAACTCGGTTGGTTCAACTGAGTATCTTGAGAAATCTCCTTTGGTAGTAGGGGATAAGGTGTTGTGTGCTGATTTGATCTTGATTGACTTGTTTGATTTTGATGTTATTTTGGGAATCGACTGGTTGGCCAAGTATGGGGCTAATGTAGATTGTAGTAAGAAGAAGGTCTACTTTAGAATTCCCGGCGAGAAAGGGCTTGTTTTCCAAGGGATACGAGCGAGAAAGGAGAATTTGATTATATAAGCATTAAAAGCTCGAAAACTTATAGCCAAAGGAGGTAGTGCCTTTTTAGCAAATGTGTTACCCTTAGAAACGCCTACCCCAAAAATTGAGGAAATTGAGGTAGTACGAGATTTTTCGGATGTTTTTCCCAAGGAGTTGCCTGGTTTGCCACCGAATAGAGAAATTGAGTTTACTATTGATTTGATACCGAGGACAACACCTATATCAAAAAGCGTCATACCGGATGGCACCTGCAGAGTTGAAGGAGTTAAAAGAGCAGTTGCAGGAACTGTTGGATAAACGGCTTATTCGGCCTAGTGTTTCACCTTGGGGTGCACTAGTTTTATTTGTGAAAAAGAAGGATAGATCAATGAGGTTATGTATCGACTATCAGATGTTGAATCAAGTAACAGTGAAAAATAAGTATCCATTGCCTAGGATCGGTGAACTTTTTAATCAATTACAATCGGCAAAAGTTTTTCTCTAGGATTGATCTGAGATCGGGTTACCATCAATTGCGGATTAAGGAGGAGGACATATCCAAGACTACATTCAGAACTAGATATGGACACTGTGAATTTTTGGTAATGCCGTTTGTTTTGACGAATTCACCAACAGCATTTATGGATATGATGAACATGATTTTTATTGACTTGTTGGATCGATTCGTAATAGTATTTGTGGATGACAACTTAGTGTATTCAACTAGCTGGGAGGAACACAGAGGACACTTAGCTCAAGTGTTGCAGATTTTGGAAAACAATCACTTATATGACAAGTTCAGTAAGTGTGAGTTTTGGCTGAACAGAGTAAACTTTCTTGAACATGTGATATCGAACGATGGAGTATCAGTGGATCTAGCGAAGGTGGAAGCAGTGCTGAATTGGGAACAGCCAAGGAATGTTACAGAAATCCGGAGTTTCTTGGGATTGGCAGGATACTATCGAAGGTTTATGGAAGGATTTTCAAGTTTCGCGTTGCCAATGACTAAACTGACGCGGAAAGGAATAAAGTTTGTGTGGGATGATGCATGTGATAAAAGTTTCAAGGAGCTGAAGAGAAGGTTGACTTCAGCATCGATACTAACTTTGCCATCGGGATCAGGAGGTTTTGTCATCTATAGCGATGCCTCTAGGTGTGGATTAGCATGTGTACTGATGCAGCACGGACGCGTAGTGGCGTACGCAGCTCGACAACTGAAGATTCATGAGAAAAATTATCCGACACATGATTTGGAGTTAGCAGCATTGGTGTTTGCATTAAAGATCTGGAGACACTACTTGTATGGAGAAACTTTTGAAGTATTTATGGATCACAAGAGTTTGAAGTATATCTTTTCTCAAAAGGATTTGAATATGAGACAGAGACGATGGTTGGAATATCTGAAGGATTAGCGGAGGCATTGAGCAGAAAGACCGGAATGGTTGCGAACATGATGGTTCATGAATGGAAGTTGATATAGAGATTGGGCGAATGTCATTTGAAATTGCCAACATCTCAAAGGACATCAGTGCTCGGTAATATTGCAATAAGATCAGCTATTTATGAGAAGGTGCTTGAGGCACAGAAGGTGAATCATAGTTGCAGAAATTACTAGACAAACCTAGTTTTGAAAAAGGTACATATGGCGGTATTTGTTTCAAGGGAAGTTTAGTTGTACCTAATGATGCGGATTTGAGGCAAGAGATTCTTCAAGAAGCTCATCATTCTCGATATACTATTCATCCGGGAGGTACGAAGCTGTATCAAGAGCTGAAAAGAAATTTTTGGTGGAATGGAATGAAAAAGGATATTGGAAAATTTGTGTCGAAATGTCTAACTTGTCAGCAAGTGAAGGCAGAACACCAGAGACTAGCGGGATTGTTGCAACCATTAGAAATTCCACAATAGAAATGGGATCACATCACTATGGATTTTGTGGTAGCTTTGCCGAAGACACAAAAACAGAAGGATGCTATTTGGGTTGTTGTGGATCGACTGACAAAAGTGGCTCATTTTCTTCCAATCCAGTGGAAGCAAAATCCTGAAAATTTGGCAGAATTGTACATAAGGGAGATTGTTGGACTTCATAGAACACCGTTGTCTATTGTATCAGATAGAGATACACGGTTTACATCAAGGACATGGAAGAGTATTCAGGATGTGTTGGGAACGAAGCTTAACTTCAGTACAGCTTTTCATCCTCAAAGTGATGGATAGCCAGAGCGACGAACGATTCAGACACTGGAAGACATGCTGAGGGCATGCGCAATAGATTGGAAAGGTGATTGGGATGATCATTTGTCATTAATTGAGTTTGCGTATAACAACAGTTATCATTCAAGCATAGGGATGGCACCGTTCGAAGCATTATATGGAAGACCATGCAGATCGCCTACCTGCTGGACTGAAGTTGGAGAAAATCAAGTGTTACAATCGGAATTGGTTCAGTATTGTGTAGAAAAGGTGAAACAGATCAGACAGAAGTTACAGACTGCTCAAAGCCGACAGAAAAGTTATGCAGATTGTCGTCGAAGAGAGTTGGAATTTTGAGAAGGAGATCATGTATTTGTGAAAGTGTCACCTTCGAAAGGAGTCATGAGATTTGGTAAAAAGGGAAAACTGAGTCCCAGATTTGTTGGACCATTAGAGATCTTAGAACAAGTTGGACCAGTCAAGTATCGGATAGCTTTACCCCCACAACTGTCAGAGATACATAACACTTTTCTTGTTTCAATGTTGAGGGAGTATTTGCCAAATCCATCACATGTTTTGGACTATGCAACTATGGAATTAGAAGCGGATTTAACTTTTCCGGTAAAACCTATTAAGACTTTGGATAAGAAAGATCAGGTGTTGTGCAGAAAGACTATTCCTTTGGTGAAGGTTTTGTGGCAAAGTCAGCTCTCCGAGAAAATGACATGGGAAACAGAAAGTGAGATGAGAAAATCCTACCCTAATCTATTTGCTGATTGAGTACATGCACTTCGAGGACGAAATGTTCTTTTTAGGAGGGAAGGATGTAACACCCGAAAAATTAGTACGTTAACTAAATGTTTCCATTTTAGGAAACTATTCTAAAATAAGAAAGTTTTGTTGCCTGATGTGATTTCTGGTTATGCGATGTGCTTTGATGTGTTATTTGACTGTTATGATGTGGTATGATTCGTTAATCGCATGACTAATAGTAGTAGAAAACCAGGACGCGAGGGTTGGTCCTGGCACTGGGCACAACCTGGCGCTGAGGCCATCCTGGCGCCAGGGTCTGAGAACACCTGACGCCAGGAGTGAGGCCAAGTGCCAGGGCATGTGTTAAGTGGATCATCCTTAATTAGTAAATTGAATTTGGTTTTGATTTGTGGTTCATGGCGTACGCGAGTTGGTGTAATGAGTAGTGCAACTGCGGGAAGTTAGAGTCATGTGTGCATAGGACTCAAGCCAAGACGCATGACTTGGGCACTGAGCCACATGGCACTGGCCCAGAGGTGAATTGTGAACGTGGGAGACATGGTTCAAAGTGATCTTCATATGGTTGGAATGATCTAAAGTGATTGGAGTGAATCTTGGTGCAAATCTATGGTTTGACCTAATCGGGTTGGATAAGGTAAGTACTGCAGTAAATCGAAAGGTTATCGGTTCAGCTGAGATAATTATGGAGATAAGTCTGAATAAAAAAGGAAGTGATTAGTCACCGTTTAACCAGCCAATAGGATGAGGGGACGCCACATATGAGAGAGAGAGAGGGGCGTCCTATTGGATGGCTCATATTTGGTAGTTTCCTAGTTGAGTAGGGAACTAGACTTGATAAGGAAGTATCATAACTAAGGAGATTTCAAATCTATCTAATTGTGGAGTTAACTTGTTGGACGTCCTAATCATCATTGGAGAAGAAAATCTAATTGGTTGATGGAAGAATGGGATTAGGAAAGTCCTAGATTTGGAGTAATCTTAGTAGGGAGAGGCATTGGTTATATAAACCAAGGAGGAGGTCGCCCATGCTCCACACGCCAAAAGCCTTGGACGCCCTAAAGCCTTTTCTTCTTCTTTCCCAACAACTCCAGCAGCCTTCCACCTCTTCTTTCACCCATATCTCACGTTGGAACAAAGGAGTAAATGCATCATCGCGGAGAAGAGCAAAGGAGCTACATGTGGAGGTGTATTTCGCATACATCTAAGTGGTAGGATAGTTTTTCCTAACTAATCTGATTTGAATTCTTTTACTTCATTCTTAGCATTATTATTCAATGATCCTATTGATGTTATCTCAGTGATAAGATTTGTGTTCATGTTTAACTCATTAGAGATTCCTTGTTGTGTATCAAGTAAGAGTATTCTTGTTGAGATATCATGTTTCATGCTTGTGTTAGTGCATACATGCTTACATTTGATGGAAATATCTATATGGTCATGTCTATTAAACGCGGGAGGTCATAAAGTTCTCTTCTTTATTCTATAAGGTTCTGTTTTAATCGTCCAATATGGTTAAGGGATGTATTAATGATATTAAAAAAGCTTAATTAGAGCAAGGGTTATGCCTTTTAGTTTAGCTTAAGCTTTTAACAACAATTAAAGCCATGAAATCACTAAATTCCATAATGTACCAGAGTCTGGAATTACTCTAGGAGGGGAGTAATTAAGGGTATTAAGGTCATATTATCATAATTAATGAGTATTAATACGAGATTACTTATTATCAGCAGGTAATGCCTTCTCGCCTAGGACTGTTCCTGCTCCGCTCGTGCTCAGTCTAAACATCATAACTAAATGTAAAAAAATAAAAAAATACACCGTCAGTGGGGTTATAAACTAGACTCATAGGATATCTGATGTAAAAGTGTCAGAGTCATATTCCTTTTGTATTGACGGTGGGGTCAGTCGTAAGTGTGATGTACAGTATAATACAGTTTACTGAAATTAGGGTTTTAAAGCACTAGTAAGTACTAATACTTATGATATAATATAATCTGATCTAAACAATACTAATACAATATGGTAAGACCTCTTAAGGACTACTGTAGTAAGTAAGGGAGTCCAAAAATTTAAGACTTTGAGAGGAGTCAGCGTATCTTGGAGTCAGAACGATTATTGTTTCCTTTGTGCAGCATAGAGTCGGTTTGAGTATCCAATTGGAGATCAAACCTTCCTAAAAGCTATCTTAATATTAAAGATAATTCATCTCCAGACCTAGAGATGTTCTTATCAAAGGTAAAGCTATGATGCATGATGTGTGATCAATGAGTGAAATTCATACTCCTACATTGAGTTATCCATCGGCCTAACTTTGTAATATCATTTATGTTGTTGAGAGACTTGATATTCTATTCCATACTTCATGAGTGAATCATTGTGGTAAGAGTTACCCTATTCTCAGAAAAGTTGAGACCTTTGCTTTTGACAAATCATTGCCCAGTTTGACATTGACCTATTTCTCCACTAAGAGTTCTTTTTGAAGATCTCTCCAGGTGGAATCATAGTATGCTCACGAGCCATTGCTAGGCAGTGATCTCAGATATTTATAGAATTTTGATTCCTTATTGCCCGAAGGGAGGCAAATACGTACATTTAGGCTGATTGACATTACGAAAGGTCTTCAGTCTCCGACCATAGTGTCTGTAAACACTGATGGGGCTATCATCTTAGACGCGTGGCCGGGTTCTGAAGGGAGAACCTCTAGGATGAGTCTAGTCAATAGCTACTCAGGTGGCATATTTAGCGAGCAAAAATTGTAACTCCTTGCACTATGGATGCCTGGAGCCTTTGGTATTTTTTATCATTATCTCCTCACACCGATATTTGTTTGGAGTCTTATTGAGATTATTCTTCCCTACATCTATGAATTGGGACTGTTATTATTTGACCTTTCTGTTCAGGTAATGTAAATCTTTGTTTGGTCTTTCAGAGAGTGCATATTCCTATTTATCTGAGTGACTTATTCTTCATATCCTTTTTTGTCTTTCTGGTAGGTTATTACATCCTGATGGGTATTTATATGAAATACTCATGCATCCTCTGATGCAGGCTTTAAGGATCAGTAAGTCAGGACTTTGCAGCTCGAAAAGGTGGAGCAGATGCGTGGAGGACATTTTGAAGAATTACTTTTCTTTGCTTTATTTCTTTTATTAGAACTCTTTTAGTGTTGGCCCGTGTGTGCCTATAAAAATTTAAGTAGGAATTATTTGCTACATTGACAATGTTATTTGAAATTGGATGAAGAATTTCTTAGTTCTTAATTTCTGAGTTTTGTTATGAGTTGCTGGTGATGTCGGTTACACGTTCTTTCGTGATGATGTAATTGACCCGAGTGATCGAGTATTCAGTCGCGTCCCTAGGTTCCTATCTCGGCTTTTAATTGGTTTACTGGAAGGCTTTTGCACTCCGATCGACGTCAAGACTTTTGGGGCGTGACACTAGGAGGCCAAAGGCGGGTTTTAAAAAGCTTCCAAATATATTAAAGGAGAAGATGGGTTTTATTCCTGAAGTAAAGAACCACATGTTGTAGATCAGATGAATGAGATTCATACAACAGGTTTTTTTTCTTGATTTGAATTGAATCGGGTTAATTGGGTTCAATGGTTCAGGTCTGTTTGGTTTGGAAAAGAAAAAAATATATAAAGAAACCCGAGCCGATGCTCGGGTGTTATCTTCAATAACAGAAACACCACTGTGTTCGAGCAAGAGCAGATGATGAGGGCGGCTGTGGATTCAAGTAATCAATGTGAAATCAAGTTTTGTTAGGATTGGGACTGTGCGTGATAAGGATTGAGTTTGTTTTTTGCAGATTAGGATGCGATTTGGATTCATCATCAAAACAAGAAACTCGAGTTTAGATTTGATTTGGGTGCTAGATATGGTAAAGTTCGAGTCAAAGTTGGAAAAGGAACTTTTGGAGGACTTTTGGGGGGGATGGTTTTGGAAAAAATAGAGATTCGGTTTGGAAGATGAAAGTTTGGCTGCTTTGGGTCATTTTGGCTAGAAAATAGGTGGTTTTTGGATGTGATACAGTAGAGAATTATTTGAAGGAGAGAAGAGGAAGATAATTACGAAGAAAAGTGAATATTTTGTGCTGATTTCAAAAGTGCTACAGTAACAGTAAACTGCTACAGTATCTGGGTTGTTCAGGAAGATGAACAGTGCGCTGTTACGGTGAGCACTGATTTGTGACTAGTACCTATGAATAGTAAAACTGCTACAGTGATTTCTCCAATGCAAATTTTTTCGAATCTGATTTTTTTTATAATAATGAGTAACTAAATCTTTTGTCAAGGCTAGGGGTGATGTTATTTAATTGATATTTCTATTTGTATGAAAGATATGTTTATTGCTTATTTTGATTGAATAGAGATATTTTGATAAAATTATAATCTATATAATTATTTGATTTGTCGTTAACGTAAGGTACGATGAATGCTTATAATAATTCCCTGTGATTAGTAGACTAAGCTTGTTAATGACAAATGTTCAATCAAAATCTTTATGCTAATTGTTATGATGGATTTTAATGCAATATCCTCTTATTAGGTCAAATCATCATTTGAAATTAATTGAGAAATTGAATAGACATAGAAGTATTGATTAAATAATTGATCCTTGAAGTTTTGATATTTTTCACTGATTATCTTTATCCGTTTTTAATTAGTTTTAATTGAATTTTTAATCATTCTTTCACTTCAGTAGTTAATTGAATTGAGATAATTCTACAACAGTAATTTTTAGATTAATTTGGAATAGAATAATCCTGCATCCACTCTCTGTGGTTCGACCTTGGACTTACCTAGTATATATTACAATTTGTCAACCTATTTTAGGGTTTGATCAGTGCGCCTCACACGATGAAGTTTCTTAATCCTCTCCTCTGCAACTGTGTATTCGAAGCGAAGACGGGCCAAATTTTGCTCAGTCATTTTCATCTCAGCGGTGGCAGCAATATCAGGAAGACTACTCAGAATGTATTTAAGCTGCATTCTCACCTTCGGGATAGGCATAAAGACACTCTTTCTCCTCTTTCTCCTAGGAGCCGTTGTCCGCTTAAAATGTATAATTTTCCTTTGCAAGGGAAGAAATTGGCATGGGCTGGAATGTCAGCCTTGCAGTTGCATTCCATAGGGAACTACCTGGGTGGTCCACTGAACCGTCCGAATACCCCTTGCAAGGCCGCATCATGTGTCAGCGCTGTTCCCTCACTTGACAAAGTTGATTTTTCCAAGCTTCAAAATGGGAGTGATATTCGTGGCGTTGCTGTTGCTGGGGTTGAGGGAGAACTTGTCAACCTCACAGAACTAGTGGCTGAATCAATACCTGTTGCTTCTGCTGCATGGCTAATGGATAAGAAGAAAGCGGACGGTTCAAGGCGATTAAGAGTATCTATTGGACATGATTCACGTATTTCTGCTCAGATGCTCCAAGATTCAATGTCACGAGGACTCCCTAGTGCTGGTTCAAGGCGATTAAGAGTATCTATTGGACATGATTCACGTATTTCTGCTCAGATGCTCCAAGATTCAATGTCACGAGGACTCCCTAGTGCTGGCCTGGATGTCATTCAATATGGATTGGCATCTACTCCGACTATGTTCAACAGCACACTTACAGAAGATGAGGCTTCCTTTTGTCCAGTTGATGGGTCGATTATGATAACAGCTAGTCATCTTCCTTTTATTCGCAATGGCCTCAAGTTTTTTACTAATGCTGGAGGACTTGGCAAAACTGATATAAACGATATTTTGGAGTGTGCTTCTAAAATACATGACAGACTGTCAGTTGAAAGTTTAAAGAAGTCAGAACATTATTGAGAAGCCGTTGCATGGATTTCACGTTATTGTCGATGCTGGGAATGGAGCTGGAGGATTTTTGCGGCAAAGGTGCTTGAACCACTGGGAGCTGTTATTACTGGTTGTCAATTCTTTGAACCAGATGGCATGTTTCCAAATCATATTCCGAATCCAGAAGACAAAGCAGCTATAAAAGCTATAACACAGGCAGTTCTCGAGAATAAGGCTGATTTACGAGTTATTTTTGATACCGATGTGGACAGATCTGCTGCTGTGGATTCTCATGGTCGTGAGTTCAATCGAAATCGACTAAGTGCTTTGGCATCAGTGGCATCTGACATTATCAGTGATTTGGATCTCTCCACTACTGCGTTTTTCACTCTTTGGTTCTCTATCAAATGTGGGAGCCATGTTTGGGGCTATTGCTAGTGGTCAGATTTCTGAGTACATCTGTCGGAAGGGTTCCCTGATTATCGCAACAATTCCTAATATTATTGGCTGGCTGGCCATATCCTTTGCTAAGGACACGTCGTTTCTATACATGGGTAGATTGCTTGAGGGAGTTGGAGTGGGGATAATTTCCTACACTGTGCCTGTGTATATAGCAGAGATTGCTCCTCAGAATATGAGAGGAGGGCTTGGCTCTGTGAATCAGCTCTCTGTCACAATTGGTATAATGCTGGCCTACCTCTTGGCGGTTGCTGGCTGTAATAGGAATCTTGCCATGTACAATTTTAATTCCTGGTTTTTCTTTCATCCCTGAATTTCCTCGATGGTTGGCGAAAATGGGTATGACAGAAGATTTTGAAGCATCTTTGCGAGTTTTGAGGGGAGTTGACACTGATATTTCTGTTGAAGTAAATGAAATCAAGAGGTCCATAGCTTCGCCAAACAGAAGGGCAACATTACGTTTTTCGGCTCTCAAATAGGAGTTTTTTCCATATTACCTGGCGCCAACTTTTGTTTTCCCATATTGCCTGGTTTTTCCAGTGAAATCCTATATGACCCGGAATCGACACGAAAAGTACCCAAAATACCCTTAAGTTTAGGTATAAGCACCCACACTCTTTGTTTTTCCATATTACCTGGAATCTAAGGAGGTACCTGGAGAAACTCGTGTTTAGTCGGAGAAGAAGGCATTCCGTCCGGCATCTCCGCCCATATCATCGCCGGCGCCGTCCAAATCGGGAAAGGTAATATTCACGCCAAAAAACGAGAAAACGTGCGGGATGAAGGGATTTTGATATAAAACAGCGGGGAAGCCCTCCCAACTACAAAAATTAAGATCTACATGTAAAAAAATACATATAAAGATCACCCATTGGTGTTGGACCGCTCCTGAACACGAAATAAGAGGATAAAAATGGACAAAAACGTGAAATACTCTTCGGTGAGTAACAAGTTTAATTTATATATCTTTCTATGATCCTAATGAAGGGGAAGAGGAGGAAAAATAAAGAAGAACACAAAAAAATGGGCAAAAATGGATGAAAAATGAGCGAGTTATCACATTTTGAAAATTTCTATTTTATCGTGTCATCGAAAACACAAAAAATATCCAAGTCGTGTCTCCAAAGACACGACTTGAATTGAGTCGTGTTTTGGAATACACGACTTGCAGTATAGTCGTGTACACGATGACACGACTATACTGCAAGTCGTGTATTTCAAAACACGTTTTTCCTAGAATTTTCAAAATGTCATAACTCACTCATTTTTTATCCGTTTTTGCCCTTTTTTTTTTCTTCCTTATTTTTCCTCCTCTTCCACCTCATGAAGATATATTATGATAAAAGAGTAACAAAAAATAAGAAGAAAGAAGAAAATGGAAGCTCTTTGTTAGAAAGCTTCTATTTTTTTCTTTCTTCTTATTTTTTCTTCTTCTTTCATCCTAATATATCTGTATGAGGTGGAAGAGGAGGAAAAATAAGGAAGAATGAAAAAAAAATGGGCAAAAATGGATAAGAAATGAGTGAGTTATGACATTTTAAAAATTTAGTAAAAACGTGTTTTGGAATACACGACTTGCAGTATAGTCGTGTACCATTTTTTTTTCGTTCTTCCTTATTTTTTCTCCTCTTCCACCTCATAAAGATATATTATGGTAAAAGAGTAACAAAAAATAAGAAGAAAGAAGAAAATAGAAGCTCTTTGCTATAAAGCTTCCATTTTTTTCTTTCTTCTTATTTTTTCTTCTTCTTTCATCCTAGTTAATAAGAAAGGATTTGACTTTACTATCTCTTACAAAGGAGGTAGCCCAAAACAGGTTGGAATGGAAGAGTAAGATCCGTGTCGCCGACCCCAAATAGTTGGGAAAAGGCGCTAATTGATTAATTGATTGATTGATAGTATAGTCGTGTACATCGCGTACACGACTATACTGCAAGTCGTGTATTCCAAAACACGTTTTTACTAAAATTTTCAAAATGTCATAACTCACTCATTTTTTATCCGTTTTTGCCCATTTTTTTTCGTTCTTCTTTATTTTTCCTCCTCTTCCACCTCATGCAGATACGGTTATTCTTATGTTAACTCTTACCTTGTGGTCATCTGGATCCTTGCTACTATTTCTCTATGGTTATTTTTACATCTTACTGAGTATTTTTTCGGAGTACTCATGCGTCCAATGATGCAGGTGAAGATAAAGAGTGATTTGGAATTTAGCTGGACTTGAAGATCACAAAGTAGAACTTAGAAGATTTAATTATTTAAGTTATTACATAAACTTCAAAATAATGGCATGCGCGCGAAGGATTTATTAGTACAAATTTTATTAAAGGTACTATGTTTATTTTTCATTTAATTGATAGTTCATTCTTAGGTTTTTAATAATCAATTACTCGTCTTTTAATGATTATGTAATTAATGGCGTTGTTACCCAGTTGCATCCCCAATGATCATGGCATCTCTTAATTATAAGTTCTGCACTCCGATGTGCCTAAGAAAATTGGGGCATGACACGTTGGTTCAGTGGCGAGGTCAGATGGAGCGGGCGGGTTTCTTGCTTATCTGCTTGGGGCAACTCGAAATATGCAGGGTTGGTTATCTGTTGTGGCTTCCAAATGCCCATCTGTGATAGCCCAGGCAGCATTGCAGATATAAACTCCAGGTCCCAGCCGGTTGGGTACCAGCAATACCCCCGTCTGTATTGGTTGTAGGAGCATAAGGAGCCACTCTGCATCCGCCAAGATGATTACCAAAAGCTGATTGACCAAGACCAACATTACTAAACATTTTTTTGTGAACCAAAGGGAGAACTTTGGCCGCCAAAAGGTGATGGTCCGCTGCCCAATGAAACTCCGGCCGCTTTAAAAATTGTACTAGAATAAAATAAGACATCATTGATTCCGCTTAGCTGCTGCAGACAAAGTAGTCCAATTCCAACCATCAAAGGAAACCAATATCTTCCCTATTTGAGGAGCTCTTTACATATGACCTGGCGCCAATTTTGGGTTTCTCATATTACCCGGAATCTTTGTCTTTCTTCCATATGACCCAGAAAGTACCCAAAATACCCTTAGGTTTAGGTATAAGCACCCACACTTTGCCTTTTTCCATATTACCCGGAATCTAAGGAGTAGGTACCCGGAGAAGCTCGCGTTCAGTCGGAGAAGAAGGCGTTCCGTCCGGCATCTCCCCCCATATCATCACCGGCACCGGTGCCGTCCAAATCGGAAAAGTAATCTTCGCGCCAAAAGGCAGAAAAACGAGCGGGATGAAGAGATTTTGATATAATAATAGCGGGGAAGCCCGCCCAACTACAAAAATTAAGATCTACACGTAAAGAAACACATATAAAGGTCACCCATTGGTGCTCGATTGCTCCTGAACATGAAAAAAAATGATAAAAATGGGCAAAAGCGTGAAATACTCACCGGCGAGCGATAATTCAATTTATATATCTTTCTGTGATCTTAATTAGGTGAAAGAGAAGGAAAAATGAGGAAGAACGCAAAAAAATGGGCAAAAACGGATGAAAAATGAGAGAGTTATGATACTTTGAAGATTGTCATTTTATCGTGTAGGATATACACGACTTGGGTATTTATCATGTAGGATATACATTTTGCCCATTTTTTATCCTCTTATTTCATGTCCAGGAGCAGTCAAACACCGATGGGTGACCTTTATATGTGTTTCTTTACATGTAGATCTCAATTTTTATAGTTGGGTGGGCTTCCCCGCTGCTCTTACATCAAAATCTCTTGATCATAGTTTTTTTTAGCGTGGGTGGTGCGGCGAAGCTCCGAACGTGGGAATGCTTTTACTTTCTTCTTTATTCTTATTTTTTCTTCTTTTCTCAACCTACATTATCTTAATGAGGTGGAAGAGGAGGAAAAATGAAGAAGAACGCAAAAAAATGGGCAGAAACGGATGAAAAACTAGCGAGTTATGACATTTTGAAAATTTTAGTTAAAACGTGTTTTAAAAGACACGACTTGCAGTATAGTCGTGTCATCGCGTACACGACTATACTGCAAGTCGTGTATTTCAAAACACATTTTTACTAGAATTTTTAAAATTTCATAACTCACTCATTTCTTATCCGTTTTTGCCCATTTTTTTTTCATTCTTCCTTATTTTTCCTCCTCTTCCACCTCATGCAGATATATTAGGATGGAAGAAGAAGAAAAAATAAGAAGAAAGAAAAAAATAGAAGCTTTCTAGCAAAGAACTTCTATTTTCTTCTTTCTTCTTATTTTTTGTTACTCTTTTATCATAATATATCTTCATGAGGTTGAAGAGGAGGAAAAATAAGGAAGAACGAAAAAAAATGGGCAAAAATGGATAAAAAATGAGTGAGTTATGACATTTTGAAAATTTAGTAAACACGTGTTTTGGAATACACTCATACCCTTGTATAAAAACCTACGACTTGTAACAAAACCTTTATATGGCCTTCATAGATTTGGAAAAAGCCTACGATAGAGTGCCGAGAGAGCTTATTTGGAGTGTTTTGAAGAAGAAGGGTGTCATAAGAGGTTACATAGACATCATAAAGGATATGTATGAAGGGGTTGTGACTAGTGTGCGGACTATTGGGGGGAAAACGAAGGAGTTTCCGGTTACGGTAGGTCTTCATCAAGGGTCAGCCTTAAGTCCTTATCTTTTTGCTTTAGTTATGGATGAGCTTACTAGTCATTTGCAAGATAATGTACCTTGGTGTATGCTTTTTGCAGATGTTGTAGTTTCAATTGATGAGAGTAAAGTAGGTTTAAATGCGAAATTAGAATTGTGGAGGGTTGCTCTAGAATCTAAGGGTTTTAAAATAAGTAGGACTAGGACAGAGTGCATGGATTTTAATTTTAAGGAAGGTAGAATTATAGATAGAGCCCTAGTTGAAATAGATGGGTAAGAAGTGCCAAGGTGTGATCAATTCCGTTACTTAGGATCCATTATCCATAAAGAAGGGGATATTGATAGTGATGTGGTGCATAGGATAAATGCGGGGTGGGTAAAGTGGAGGGCAGCCTCGGGAGTGTTGTGTGATAAGCGGGTTCCAAAAGGACTTAAAGGCAAGTTCTATAGGACGGCCATTAGGCCTGCAATACTCTATGGAGCGGAGTGCTGGGCACCAAAGAGGAGTCATATAGATAAGTTGAATGTAGCCGAAATGAGAATGTTAAGGTGGATGAGTGGGATAACTAGGAGAGATAGGATTAGAAATGAATATATTCGTGAGAGCCTAGGAGTAGCGCCTTTAGGGGAGAAATTGAGGGAATGTAGGTTGCGTTGGTATGGGCATATGAAAAGAAGATCTTTAGATGCCCCCGTGAGAAGATTAGAAGGGTTACAGGTAAACGATGCTAAAAGAGGGAGAGGGAGACCTAAGAGAACTTGGATGGACATTGTAAGTTCCATAAATAGGAATCAAAATAAAGCATTAGCAATATCACTGATTTCATCAACTCCAGAACAACATTGATGTATGGAGATCAACAGTGAACGAGAATGAGAAACTTTCACAATCTCAAGGGATATCAATTCACAAAAGTTTAGAACAACTAAAGTGCCTGAAGAATACGAATTCTACTCTTATATCAACACCACTCACAAGTGGGAACCTACCATGCATGCATCTAGGATATGAGCCGTATTAGTGCTCACGGACACAATGGGCGGAGACTATTAGACCATTTGTGATGTCTGACTAGCCTAAAAACATACATATATGCCTCTTTTGGCGGGAGCCTCGCAAGATTCCAAAAATATCAGAGATCTCACAAGATCTACATGGCTAATACGAGCATACTATGAGCCCACTTGTAGGAGAGACTCGCAAGGTTTCTCTGGAGAATAACGCAATCACTTTGCATAAAGCTAGAGGTGCCGCAACATCCCCTAGAATTTAACTTTCTTGGTTCCAACCGAATTGTCAATAGTAGACAAAGACTAAAGTTTACAACAATACAGATATGCAACACATGAGTAGGATTTGCGTAAGAACTCTTGAACAAGATGTCACGCCCCAAAATCTCATACCTCGATCGGAGTGCGGAAGCCAATCAATGATATACATTTGGAGGTAGAGAATCTCGGGCGCGAGACCGAACAGTCGATTTCACCACCAATTACGATCATCTCAAAAGGATGTGTAATCGGTCATGCCCATAATCAGTGCAATACAAATACAAACATTAATGAATACTATGGAATGGAAATTTACTTAATAATACTGATAATAATGATAATCCATTTAAGAAAGTCAAATCAAATAAACTTATAAATCTATGGCACACAATTGCCATTAAATGTCATAAGCATCAAATAAGCAAAGCAAATAATATAAACTCTATGTCTTCACGGCTCCTGCGACCGCTTCACTACTGCAACTCCTTGATCTCAAATTCCATTTGCGCCTGCATCAGAGGATGCATGAGTATTTCATAGAAACACTCAGTAGGATGTAAAAACCCACTGAATTAGGACACACAATATGAATAGGATAAGAATAACAAAGGTTTATGAAGATGCCGCAACATCTGGACTAAGCCAAGGATTTATACACCTGAGAGGTTAGTCGATGATAATTCCAACCCGCAAGTAGGGAAAACAACAATAAGGCTCCTACTACACATATGAGTAAGGAGGGAATGATAATCATATTAAAAAGCTCCAGACATTAAAAGTGAAAGGAGTACAATTTCTGCTCACTGAACCGATCACCCGCAAGTGACTATACCAGAACCACCCTAGGGGTCCTCTTTTTGGAACCCTGCCATGCGTCTAGGATGCTGGCCCCACCAGTGCTTACGGACACGATGGGCGGAGATTGAAGACCTTCCGTAATGTCAACAATCTAACGTACGTATGTTGCCTCTTTTTGGGCAGTATGGAACCGCAGTACCACAAATATTAGTGACCCCGCAAGATCAAGCAATGGCATAATGTGAGCATACTATGAATCCACTTCCGGAGAAGTCCCGCAAGACCTCTAGTGGAGGAATCAATCAAATAATCATGATGAATATTAATTCAAAGAAATAGAGGCCGCAACGCTCTAACCACATAAGGTATCAATCACCGGAACAGACTCACATAAGAGTATAAGTGGGAATGTCACACAAAGAGAATAACACAATCCATACATGCATTCATGCTCAGCCCTAGATGGAAATTCATATAGGTCTTATTGAAATATCTAAATCAGAGACAAGGTATTAATGAGTCCTAGATGATTTGGATTCCAAATGGAACCTCAAACCGACACAAGCGCTTTATCTTCAAATACACGATTACGGTTTTCTTAACATAGGTATTACCCATCTATCATATTAACCATATCCCAACCTTACTGTGATAATCATAAGGATATAGTCTAGTATTAGTTACTAGCACGTCATATCATCTTCACATCTTATTAAGTGGTTTTACTTAAGTACATAGTATTTTCACTTAGATTCTGCTCACTGTCTTATGCACAACAGTCCCCTTCCGGCGACTCCCAGACACTGTACAGTTAAGGTTATCTTCTGAAATTTTTACTGAGAGTACCCTTGTGGGTCTAGTTTCTAACACCACCGGTTTTATATTTTTCTGATATCATATGAATTAGTTATGAATTATTTACTGTCGACTGTCCGAGCAGAAACAGTTCTGGCCGAAAGTGAAACACATGATTAAACTTTAATATTCTTATTCCGAACCACTTATAGATAATAATATACTCATGATAGATGATAGTACTCCCCTCCTAGATCAATTACAGATCCTGGAATTAACTAGAATTACCAAAAGATTCCCTTTTTATCATGTTTCTCCCCATATAACACAATCTTAGACCATAATATCTTTCAATTAAGTCGATTTAAGCAAAACGATCATTAAAGCATAAGACTCAATCATTAGACATCATAATCAAAGCAATATCAGAACTTTTATCTTCTGTAAAATTAATAAAGCATCCAACTTTGATCTGATTTACCATCTAGACATGAAGCATGAAGGCATATATGCATGTATCGCAATACACATGGAAAACAAGACATAAATCATTAATCCCGCAAGATTCAAAGCAATACTCCAAGGAAATCAGTAAGAACACTCATCATACAATGTGAGAAAAGAATAAGAAGAGAGGGAAAAACCATCCTACTCTTTATCACCAAAAGACGTCGCCTTTCTACGCGATGTTCGTCTCCTCCGCTTCCCTCAAAGCTTCCCGATCCAAGCTCTTGAGCAATTCCCATTAGAAGAGGTCTTCTAAGAGAGAGATGAACGTGGGAAGGAGAGGGGAAAGCCTCTGGACGTTCTAGGGTTTAGTTTTCCAAAAGCACAAGCCTAGACTCTATGGGTTTATATAGAGTTTTTAGAAGATCTTTGCCCAATCAATTCTACCATATCTTGGGCACTTTCCACCAATGGGAGAGTCCCTAAATCACCCTAGGAACGTGCAATACAAGTCTAGTTAGGATATGGCATCTTTCCCAAACAAATCCGCCTCAAAATTTGGTTAGAATTCGCCAAACCGCAACTGGCGATCGATCGTGCAATACGGCGATCGATCGTCCTGCGCTGTTTACAAACTGCGCAATGGCGCCGATCGTAGCCGATCGAAGCCGATCGATCGTGTTCCATAAGCTAATCGATCGTTTTCAGCGCGATCGATCGAGTTTACTCAATTTCCCATATCTTTTTACTCCGAACTCCAAATCACACAAAATTGGTGTCGTTGGAAAGCTCTTCTCACCAACTTTAATTTAGTTTTAAGATACTTACTAATTTTTCGGATGTTACACAAGATCTACTGAACAACTGACTCCAAGATGTCAAGAACTTATTTTGACAGACAAAGCATTTGAGTTATAATGAAAGAATTAGACTGAACGACGTAATAACATAAAAGTTCTGCAGAGACCCAAACGGTCGATCGACATGTATGGCTTTGACTCTGATGACTCGGCTAATTCTAGGAGAGTTTTAATTGTGATTCAATAATGTTAAGCAACTTACAACCAGATACTTTTCATATTACCATGGTTTACTTTTAATCATAGTTTAATTAGTTCTTAAGGAAAGAATGTTCTTTTCTGAATAGAACAGTGAAATTTGGATAGACACCACAGTCAATTTAGGTAGATTCAAGAGTTGTAATTTTTACTGTAAATGCTCCTAAGAGTCTCAACTCTTACATTTTTTACTGCATATTTTTAGAATTTTTTTGGAATTAATTACAGATTCTTTTGCATAGGTCATCGGCGCAAAATCAGTTATGGGTGAAAGCACTAATACGTTAGTGACAGTTCTAATTCTTATTTCTAATAATGCCTAAATGGTAACTGTACATTAATAAGTACTCATGTTAATATAGATCATATTTGTTGTTAGTATGATAGTAGTATTAATGCAAACCAGTAGTTTTCACTACACATATAGGAATATATACCCCTCAGACATCATATAGCACAACCAGACAAATCAAACAACTAATCTCAAACATGAATCGACTCTACTAAAAGGGTGACCGACTAGTCAGTAAGGGTTTAGGACATCAGAGATATAGTCCCATGTTAGATGTCCAATATTAACAAGAATTGAACTATCAGAACATCAATGGAGATATATCAACAATTGAACTTAGTTTCAACCAAATACGAAAAGACTTTGACTGGACAGCAAGGATTCAACTCAAAACAGTACCATCGAGGCATAAAAATAGAATAGACTTCTTACCAACCTAATACATGTGGCATGGAAACGATAACAAGGAATCGTTGATGAAATTTCAAGACTTTTCAATCAATATCAGCAAGATTGATTCAAGAATACATGAACGCAACTTAGAGACTTCATCACATCAATATAGTCCACAAGCATAAGATGACATTAAAGTATATAAATATACGCATATCTCATCATTACAGTCATGCATAAATAGATCTATGGAAAAACATCCTACTTGGTATATTTGTTGCAATTTTCCTTGTTCGCAATTGATTCCATTGCTTCGTGTCACTCCTCGATGCACTCCTCCGAACAGTCAGCAAAAAAAGGAGTTGGGAATAAGGAAGAGAAGTATGCTGGTCGTGATTTGAAGGAGAGGGAGAGAGAGAGAGAGAGAGAGAGAGAGAACACGTGAGAGATAGAAGGGAATGGTTGGCCAACAATAAGGGCTGGCCAATTCTATTCCTTCGTATACTAACCCTAGTTTCCTGGTTTGGGTAGGATTCTTGGGAAGCCCTTGATTAACTTCTAATTAATCTTGTCCATCAATCTAAACCTCTCTCCATACCCCGTAGCGTCCCTGTCTCTGACACCCAAAAGATTTAATTTGTTCCCAATTTTTGAATCCATTGCAAATCAATTTTCCATGCTTTTCTTCCAACCGAATCTGGTAACTACCTAACCACCTATACTTATCTTGGGCATCCTATCCTTGTTGCACCCTCCTCTTGTGCCATATCATCATTCTTCCTACTCTAGTCTACATCCCAATCCATCACAAATCTCCTATTCCTCTAATTAGAAAGCACCAAAATCGTTCATATTTTAATTCAATTTCAACAAGGAAACTTCTTCTACTATGACTCAAATTCAAATCAAAAGTTAACAAACAAAAAAAAGCAATAACATCTACAACCACCTGGCATCCAAGTGGCCTAGCATCCAGGCAACCCTAGCGCTCAAAGGATTTGGTAACCAACTGATTTTTTTACTTAAATGGTAACTTCCTGAAATAATCTTAGCCTCATTTAGGAATGATCATACATTGTACTTACCCTCTAAGAGATCACACTCACATTGCACTCATGCAGACCTAAGCTCTGATGTCCAGGCTCAATCTGGTGCCCAGCACTTCTCCGACCCTGGCGTTCAGCTTAGCCCCAGCACCAGTGAGTCCTATATCAGACCTAGTCTTTTACAAAATCCTGATTATGTTGTAACTAGAAGACATTTCTCAATCATACTATTAATTCAATCTCAAGAACTTAAATTTGGAAACTTCACCTCTAAAAAATAATTAATAACAACATTTTTGTTTGTACAATTTCCTAGTCGTCACATCCTCCCCTCCTTAGGAAACATTTCGTCCTCGAAATGCAGAAAAATAATTATCAAACAACTGGGGATAAGACCACCTCATCTCCGCTTTCGTTTCCCAAGTCATCTCTTCATAAAGCTGATTCTACCATAACACTTTCAGTAAGGAAATTATTTTCTTGCACAAAACCTGATCTTTCTTGTCCAAAATCCTGGTGGACTTTACAAGAAAGGCCAAATCTACTTCTAAATCCCTTGTTGCATAATCTAAAACATGAGAAGGATCTGGAATGTATTTCATGAGCATAGAAACATGGAATATACAATGCAAATTTGCAAGTTGATGGGGTAGATCTAACCAATATCCACTAGTCCAACCCTTTCAAAAATTTCAAACAATCCCACAAACCTAGGACTCAAACTTCCCTCTCTTACTAAAGTGCATGACTCCTTTTGTGGGTGAGACCTTCAAGAACACATGGTCTCCTTCTTGAAACTCCAGTTCTCTACAATCTGCATAACTCTTTTGTTGGCTTTGGGCAGTCTGCAGAATTTGGCTGATATTTTTCACCTTTTCTGCACAATATTGCACTAACTCAGATCTTAATACATTATTTTCTCCAACATCATCCCAACATATAGGTAACCTATACGGTCGCCCATATAGAGCTTTAAATGGTGTCATGCCTATACTTGAGTGATAGCTCTTGCTGTAGGCAAACTCAATCAATGGTAGGTGGTCATCCCAATTACCTTTTCAATCAATCACACATGTCCTCCAACGTCTATATTGTCCATTATGACTGATCGTCACTATGCAGATGAAATGCAGTGCTGCAGTTTAACTTTGTTCCCAATGCTTCTTGTATACTCTTCCATGGGCGAGATGTGAACCGTGTATCTCTATCTGACACAATAGACAAAGGTGTGTCATGAAGCCTTACGATCTCTCTTATATACTGCTGAGACCACGTCTCCATATTCTGCTTCCATCTGATTGGAAGAAAATACGTTGTTTTTGTGAGTCTACCTACAATGACCCAAATGGCATCATTATGTTTATGAGTCTTTGGCAATGCTACCATGAAGTCCATCGTGATGTGTTCCCATTTCCACTGCGGAATCTCCAACAATTGTAGCAAACCAACTGGTCTGTGATGTTCTGCCTTTACTTGCTGACAAGTTAAATACTACGACACAAATTTCCCAATATCTCTCTTCATCCCATTCCACCAAAAGTTGCGTTTGAGATCTTGATAAAGCTTCATGCCTCCGGGGTGAATGGTATACTGTGAGTAATGTGCCTCCCGAAGAATCTCTTGTCTCAATTCCACATCCTTTGGCACCACTAATCTTCCTTTAAATAGAACACTTCCATTCACACCCTTATTGAAATCAAACTTCTCTAACAATTTCTGAATTTGAGGGTTCGTCTTTTGTGCTATGAGCACCTTCTCATAAATCACCGACTGGATAGAGAGATTTTCAAGAAAAGATGTTTGCCGCTCAATTGGCAATTCCAGGTGATATTTTCCCATCTTCTAAACCAATTTCCATTCTTAGATATCATGCTCCAGGATTTCACACCTCAATTGGAGTGCGGAAGCCTTCAAAGATAGTAACATCTCAAAGTTGGAACCCCCAGCACATGACCGATCAGTCGAATTCACCACCAATTACATCATCACAAAAGGATGTGCAATCGGTCATTCCATAAATCAGTGTAATACAGCATTCAAACATCATTAATAAAATATAAAATGAACCTACTTAATCTTTATTATAGCAAATAAACTTAACAAAGTTTAATAAAATCAAATGTCAAGTTTCTAGCACACAACGGCCAATAATATCATAAAGTATCCACTCAAGCAACTGAATAATAATAAAGAAATCTCTAATCTCTTCTCGGCATCCTCAACACCTTCCTGCTACTGCAATCATCATGTCTCAGTTATCTTTCGCTCCTGCATCTGAGGATGCATGAGTATTTCTTAAAAACACTCAATAGGATGTAAAAACCGAGTGAAAAGAATCAAACAGTGTGAAGAGAAATATAACAAATGAACCACTTATATTCAATGACATCCGGACTGAACCTAAGGTCTATTTACCTGAAGAGAAAGGTTAGTCAACAACGGTTCTCGACTCACAAGTATATGGAAAGAATAGTAAATAATTACACTCCAACCATCACACGTGTAGGGAAAAGATAAACAATCATAATACCTCTAGGCATCTAAAGTGCAAAGAAATTCAATTTCTGCTCGCTGAATACTAACCATGTGACTACTTTCCATAATTACCCTAGAGGTTTTCCCTTCGGAACCTACCATGCGTCTAGGATGTTGGCCCCATTAGTGCTTACAAACACAATAGGCGGAGACTGTAGACCTTCTGTAATATCATACAGCCTAAACGTACGTATATGCCTCCCTTTGGGCAATAAGGAAACCGTCTTCCATAAATATCCAAGATCGTCATGGATCTAGCAATGTCTTGTGAGCATACTATGATTCTACCCGGAGAGATCTTCAAAAAGAACTCTTAGTGGAGAAGTAGGTCAATGTCAAACTGGACAATGATTTAATCAACAACATAGTTCTCAACTTTCTGAGAATAAGGGTAAATGACTCACTCATGGAGTATGAATAGAACATCAAGGTCTCTCATAAGACTACAACTCAATCATGGAGTATGATAGAACATCAAGGTCTCTCGTAAGGACATGACTCACTCTCAGGACTAAGAAGGAGATTTACATATCTAAGATGATAACAAAACTCACCTTAGGAGTATAGATCAAACATCCAATACTTTTGATACACATATGTTCATGCATAGCCCTAGATAGGAATATCCCATAAGACAATTGAGTTTATAACATATAATATATATATATATATATATCCAAATCAAGATTTAAGAATAGGTCTTTGAAGATTTGATTTCCAAGTGAAATTTCAAACTGACACAAACGCTGGTTTGAAAACAGAAATCTTGGTTCGTTTGCTCACTTAGGCTTACCTCATATGATTAATCTTTTTTACTTAACCAACTTTACTATGATAATTCATCATCAATAGTGTCAACTTTACTATGATAATTCATCATCAATAGTGTAATGAATAATACTGACACTTTAACTTATTTCATACAATATCATGTAGTATTACTTATGGATTAATGTTTTCACTCTGATTTCACACACAGTCTCCTACATATCAATTCCCTTCCGACTACTCTTGTACTTTGTACAGTAGGACCTCGATTGAAATTTTAACTGCTATTAACCTTATGTGTCTAGTTTCTAACCCCCACTAACTTTATATTTTTTTTATTTTTCTCGAATTAGTTATGAATTAATTACTACCGACTGTCGGCATAGAAACAGTTCTATCTGAAATGATAAATCATAATTATACTTAGTATTTCATATAACCCAACCTTATTAGTCTTAATAGAGTATCACATACTTAATTACTCCCCTCCTAGGTTCATTATAGGTCCTAGAGTATTATGGAATTACATAAAGTTACATTTTTTATCATGTTTCTTTATACAACATCGTATTAAGTAACTACCCTTTTAAAAAAGGACAACACTTATAACCACTATAACCAATGTAATTAAAGAATAACAGAACAAGATCATAACTTAATAAAAATCAAACATGGATAGTATTCTCATCTAAGGACATAACATGAATATATAAAAGAGCATGTCTCAATATGAATAGCATATAGAATCATGAATCATCAAACTTAATTAATCAAAGCAATATATATATCATAAGACTGATTGAGAGCACTTATATATATAAAGAAAAGAAAGAGAAGGGGAAAAACTATCCTACTCTTTGTTTTACAAAAGTCTCGCCCTTATACGTGTCGTTTGCCTCCTTCGCTTCGCAACAATGCTCCTCTCCCCGCTCTTGAAGGAAACTTCCACCAAGAAGAAGTTTGAGAGAAGGGTGAACGTGGGAAGGAGAAGAGAAAAACACAAGATGTTCTAAAGCTAGGGTTTTGGCATGAGTAGCACAAACTATCCCCTCACATGTGTTTGTATAGAGTTTAGGGTTTGCAAATCCTTCCTTATCATGGTCACTTCCTCCAATAGGAATTCTCCAAAATCCTCCTATGTATGTGCACTCCAAGTTTGGTTAGAATTTGATATCCTTTTCCCATGAAAATCCTAACAAAATTCACGACAAATCGCAACTTCCGTTTTCGAGTCTATACGGTGCGATCGATCGTTGCCACAGGTGATCAATCGCTGCTTCCCTTAAGCTCGATCACAGTACATACGATCGATCATTCTAGTGGCGAACGATCGCACGCACCAAAGTCGCAAATCACAGTAGATACAATTGATCGTCACCCATGGTGATCTATCGCGTTTGCTTTGGTTTCGTTTCTGAAGCTAGTCCAATCGATCGATGCGATCGCGTCCAAAAATTCAATTGATCATATCTTTTTGCTTCGAGCTCCAATTTGTGCATAGTTGGTGGCGTTGGAAAACTTTCATCGCGTTCTTTAACACCAAATCGCAAAACAGGCATAAAAAATTCTTATTTTAGTTATAGTAAACATATCAAGTTTTGTGGTGTTACATTGGATATCATGAATGCAACAACCTTCCTCTTTCTGCTTAGCGCATTATTTACTACATTTATTTTTCCAGGGTGGTAATAAATTAAGAAGTCATAATCCTTCATATATTCTAACCACCTCTATTGTCGCATGTTTAAATCCTTTTGTGCTAAAATGTACTATAGACTTTTGTAGTCTGTGTACACTTCAAAGATCTCTCTATAAAGATAATGCCTCCAAATCTTCAAAGCAAAAATCACTGCTAGTGGGTAGGATAGTTCCGCTCATGATTCTTCAATTGTCTTGAGGCATAGGCACCTGACCATATTCATCAACACACACTTTAAACCATTCTTTGATGCATCACTGTAGATAACAAAACCACCTAAGCCTGAAGGTAATGCCAGGATCAGTGCTGATGTCAACCTCTTCTTAAGCTCCTTCATACTGTTATCACAAGCATCATCCCATACAAACTTTACTATCTTCCTGGACAGTTTATTCATTGGCAATGCCAAACTAGAGAATCCTTCTATAAACCTATGGTAGTAACCACCTAATCTTAAGAAACTACGAATCTCCGTAACTGTCTTAGGTTGCTCCCAATTCAGAACTGCTTCTACTTTAGCTGGATCCCACCCAACCTCTTCTCCTCTCTCCTCTTCCCCCCTTCGCTCTTGTCCCATTACACAACCATCGCTCACTTCCCTCGACTTCACTAGTCTGCAACTTTGGAACTCAAAATCATTCTTCGATCCCTTCACCCCAATAGAAATCGCCATCTCTTTCCCCGCGGATCTCCTACCCCTCTCTGTCCTCACTAACACCAAGGTAGTCAACGTCTCTTTATTTGCCATTAGAAGCAAGAATTGGGCACCCGTTGTTCTCCTCCACCATGTACCTGTCCCCACCGACGAAATTTGCAAGCAGCATACTCACCTACTTGAACACGTTATACCCCAGGTGGATAAGCAAGAAACCAGCCCACTCCATCCGACCTCGCCACTGAACCAACATCTCTTGCTGCTCCACCCTCTCTGCCCCCTCACATGCTACTATATTGCAAATCTGCCGCCCTAGTACACCTCCGACATCACTTGGTCGTGGCTGCTCACCAACAGCATGATCATTCTGCCCTCTAGTGAGTCGAACACGGTTTGCGAGCAATTGAGAACCTTCTCAGCACCTTGCGAACCACACATGCATCCTCAAACACTTGCCCTACATCGGTGAAGCCTTTTTCTCAACATCGCAATCTCAACTCGGATCCTTGGTTGCATTCGTCTTTCAGCAGTAATTCTTTTAGATCAATCTGCTTCTTCTTGTTCGCACTAGATTTAGTGAGCACTTCTCTCTTCCCTTCAGCATTCACCACTAGTATCTTGCAATCTAGTCACATGCAGGTGAACTTGTCCACCAGTTGACCCAAACCGCTATCGTTTTCGATGACCATGACTTCATCTAGGTTAGGGTGAATGTATCCAATCGTGTCATCTTGGTTGATTATGTTGAACATTGCAGCCATATGTTCATAAACACATGCTATCCGCCATGGTGACCTGAGTCTGTGATTGACGCCTCTTACAATTCTTGGCCTTCCGTCGGGAGCTGTCTCGATCACCCCCCATAGCATGTGTGGTTTAGCCTATGTAAAAGAGTAAACTCAAAAAAATTTACTTGAGAATTGTGGTGTAATGTTTCGGAGCACTTTGGCTAGCGTTTTGGGAAGCCTCTCAGAGCACTTCGGCAACTCGAAAAAGCTGCTCTAGATTCTAGAACATGAGTCCTAAATTTTGACAATGTAGACTTGAAATAAGCACCACAATTTTTAGTGTTGCCTAGCTTTTACTTTTCAATCTATCCCTAAACCCTAAGTCATTCTCAACCGCATTGAGAACAGATTATGGACCTACACATTAAATCAACTCTAGTGCACATTACATTGACCAGAGCAGAAATTACCTCCATTGCTTCTAGCTTGTGACATTGCCCTTTTTGGTCTTGATTCCAAAGGACTGAAATATTTGAAGTTCTTATTTCAAAGGTCAAAAGAGTTTCAAAGTAAGAACTCTCTTAAAATAGAAGACGGCATATCAGCAGAGGTGCAGATAGAAGCCTTGGCAAGCAACAAGGAGTTCCTGATTTTCAATTGAGTTTTAGGGGTGTGAAAAATCAGCACCATCTAGCTGAAAAAATCCACCTGGTTAGGATTTTTGGGATAATCCACTAACCACATAGAATTTTGGGAGTGGATGAAACTGATTTTTCACACCCTAAATGGCCCCTCAATAGAGATTTCTGAAAAAAATGGAGGAAAGAAGATAGTTCTAGGAAAAGGGGGAGAAGAAAGATACTTTCCTAATGTTGTGATAGAGGGAGAGAAAAAAGAAGGGTTGTTGGAGGGGTATTTAGGTATTTATCATTTAATCTTAGAGAGGTATTTATGTATTTATGATTAATTCTTGGAGGGGTATTAAGGTATTTATCATTTACATCTAGAGGGGTATTTAGGTATTTGTCTATATATTTATCTTTATGATTGGCCCAGCTTTCCAAAAGAGTGCATGGGTATCTGAGACTTTTCTCGCGCCTGCTGAAAGGTACTAAAGGTACAGTAGGACTGACTTCAAGAAAAATTTTGCTTGCCTATTGAACTTTAATTTTGCGAAAAAATAAACATGTGGTTGGTGTGATGAGTCGTGACTGTTGGCGTGTAAATAGGAAGGAAGGGCTGGTGATTCAAAACCCACCTGAGTCATGACTGATGGCATCTTAATAGAAGGATGGGCTGGTGATTAAAAACCCCTCTGCCACTGTATTAATGAACGCAGATGGATTGAAATCCGACGCTCACATTACCTTGGTGCATAAAGATCCTGCTTAGGAAGTACTTTTTTCTGTCCCTTTTATACGAGCCCGACTCACCATGTTTGCATGAGTCCAGGCGTTGTGGACGTCAAATTTCGATATAGTGGCACTCGTTAATACAGTGGATAGGCAGGTTTGATTCACTACCCACCCATCACCCCATCCGATCTGAATCCGACCACATCGCTTAGGCATGCATGCTCTTATTAATGTTTTTTGTTTCTTTATCACAGTTAGAGACTAGTTTGCATGTGGTAGGACTTGAAGTATTTTAAATCACAGTAAACAAAAGTCTTCTTTATGTCCGTAAAACTAGCGAGCTAGAGAGAGAGATAGGTTGGACTTTCAAGGCGGAGGAGGCTTTTTTAGAATTTTCCATTGTCATTCCTTCCCAATCTCAACAGGTAATCCACAGTCTCTCTCCCCCGAACATCGCTCAAAAGGCCTGTTTGGTGAAGACAACTGCTGTAGCTTCTTTGTTCCTACTCCGGCGAGTTCTTTCTCTGAAGGCTGCTGAGGTTCTACTCGCTGGTACGTTTCTAAGACTCTCTTCCAAATGTTGAGGGTGAAGAACTGCTGATATTGTGTTACTTTTCTCTTGAGACTATTGTCGAGTTTTCCATATTACGTTCAAATATGGCACTCTTGCTTCTACACACTGCTCTTTTGGGAGGACTAGGAGTAGTAGCTCAGAAAGCTTAACAATCAGCAAGGAGGAGGCTTTTCTTTGTCTTGCTTTATAACTCGTATATAAGTGCTTCTCCCTTTTTATTCCCTTTAACCTTTTGAGGTGGAATTTTTTTTTTCCATTTTCTGCTCCAATGCATTTTGTGAACTGTTTGAATTCTGATTTTGGGTTTTTTTTCTCATCTTAAGAGTGCTTTTCTTAAAAACAAATTATTGATTTCCATGAAATCTGTCAATAAATTACATTACTTTCATCAACTTATAGTTATAATTGTAGTTGTCGTTTGAAAACTACTCAACTGTCTTCCGAAATCAAGAATTGAAAATTCTGACTCATTTTTTAGATGCACATTTGTCTAGTGCCTTCAATTGGGGATAAATTTTTTGGTCGGATATTGTAAATTAAAGATGTCAGCAAGGGTGCATGCTGGCCGTTTGGTTCGTGATTAATTAAAATATCCACTGTGGAAAATCCACTTTCACAGATTTTTCAATGTAGATATCTAAACAAGTCCTGAAGTGCTTAAGCTGAAAGTGAAAAAAAAAACAGGAAATGAATAGTGAAGTGAAACATCTACTGTGGATGTTTTGATTTTTATCACGCCCCAAACGGCCTATTAAGTCTGGCCCAATTGCTGCTTGGGAGTTGGGTAGATATGTTTTTTCTAACTCCCGAGTCCCCGCTAAGGTTTTAAAAACTGAACCGGTCATTAACTATTTAGAATCCTTGTGGTGTAGGTCCGACATGGTGACCGGGTTGCTGATGTCATTAATACAAAAAAAAATAAAAAAAAGGAAAATAGGAGAAGAAGAGGGGAGGGGGGAGCATTTGGACGCCCTCCGCTGACAAACGGGAGTGGGGGTTGGCTCCGACGACAGTAGCGATGGGGGAGGGAGGGTTCCTCAGCTTTGGTCGCCTCCTCAGCTCTAGCTGACGAACACCGGGGGGGGACGATCGGAATGGGAGTGGGGGTAAAAAATTACTGCCGGACTAGTCGGCCAGGTCACCAGTTCGACCAACCGAGTTAAACTGACCTAGCCGACCAACCGAGTTAAAGTGACCAATTTATCCAGTGGACCCGGCCGACTCAACTGGAATATGCAACCTGCTCAAGTCAAACCGGGTTTTAAAACCAGAGTCCCCGCTCCATTGAAATTACTTGTTTAAAATTTGAAACTCTTTAGGCTCCTTTTCAGTCACCAACAGCTTTTTTTATTGTCGAAAACCCAAAATCAAAACAGCTTTTTGTTCAAAAGGGGTCGTCAAGTCTGAATCAAGGAAGAGGCAACCAGTGAGAGCATCTCGGTTGAAGAGAAGTCTGTCTCCTTTGAAGAAAAGCAAATCAGAATGCCCAGCTCGAGGTAATTTTCAAAATCTTCTTTCTTTTTATGAGGATCTCTTCATCTTTGTTTCTTCTTTTTCACCATATCAAACCTTCATTGGTCTATTCAAGCTCTTGCAAATTTTCATCAGATTCCACCTTGTGACCATTTTATCAAATGAAATTGAATCTTAATTTTCATTTGGATCCCGAGTGTTGCATTCGAATCTTTTTGGGAAACAGCTACAATATGAGCTAGCGTTCTTAGTAGAAGCTCTCCTACTCAATCTGGATGCCATTTTCTAAATTGCAACCATTTTCCACATGTTAATGGCATCATCTGAAATGGGTCAATCCAAATTGCCAAAAATTGCCATTCTTTTCACTTGTTTTTCTAACTAATCAAAACATTTCAGATCCTCAATAAGGCTGGATTATTCTGAACTGGAACCCTTTTCCACAAGTTGACGGCATTTTCTGAAATGAGTCAATCCAAATTGCCGAAAAGTTTCACACTTTTGACTTGTTCAGAATATAATGAATCAGACCATTGTAGCATTTCAATCACATTAAACTAGATATATATAGTATATAGTTCATAAATTTGTGAAATCCGTGGGACAGGGGATCGGAAATGTCGCAGAGACAGTCGCCGCGGACTCCGCTGCAGCTCCGGACATCGAGCTCAGAGTCTGACGGCCACCATCCGCCAAGCCGCCGCGCTTCCGACCGGAATCCCAAGCTGGTCGACCGCCGGTGCACCCGGGCCCCCATCACCGAGGCAAGAAGGGCTCCGAACTATAAAATTTGAAATTCCCCTGTTTTCCTCGTAAAGCTCACAATTTGTTTGTTTTATTGTTGGAAATATGGAACGTGTCAGAGGAAGCGTGGGACGCGAGTAGCGGACAAGGAGACCCAGCTGCGCCAAGCACAAGAGGAGCTCAAGAGGCTCAAAGACCAATTGGCTGCGTCTGAGGCCGCCAAGAAGGAAGCAGAGGAGAAGCTGGAAAAGTACTCTGATCTTGCTCTACGGGATAGTAATTCTTCGGAGAACAAAGAAATCCAGGGGGAGGAATCTGGTGATAGTGGCCTAGCTGTTGGTGAAGTGGTTGCAGCTGTGACGGCGGAGGCGGAGAATTCAGCTGAAGACGGCTCCACAGAGACTGACGTGTTTGAGGTGCCGCTGGTGCCATTGCCGGAGCCTGAGCGGCTGGAGACTCCGGGCGGGGAAATGGGTGACGTGGGAATGACGTCGGTCAACGAGTGTGTGGTAGCAGAGAAGGAGCAGCTGGAAATGCCGGAGAGTAATGAGGTGATGGAGCTCAAGGCCCAATTAGCCGGGAAGGAGGAAGAGATGGAGAGGGTGGTTGCTGAGAACGAAGAGCTGAAGAAGCAGGCGGCGGAGGCAGCCGAGACGGTAGCTAATGTGCAGAGACAGGTGGAGGAGGCTGGTGCGAAGCTGAGCCAGGCGGGGGAGGAGCTGGAGGAGGTGAAGGGAAAATTGGTCAAGTCGGAGGAGTCTCTCAGGGTGGAGATTGAAGCAAGGGCAGGGTTGGAGGCGGAGATGAAGCGGTTGAGGGTGCAGACAGAGCAGTGGCGAAAGGCAGCTGATGCAGCAGCAGCCGTGCTAGCTGGGGACGGAAGAGGGGTTGTGGGGGAGAGGTGTGGGTCAATGGACAAGCACTTGTTTGGTATGGGTTATGTAGAGAATGGCGTTGGGTACCAGCCGGGGTACGGGTCGCCGATGATGGACGGCGACGGGCTGGGTGGGGGTGGGAAGAGGAAGGGCAGTGGGATTAGGGTTTTTGGGGACTTGTGGAAGAAGAAGGAGCACAAGTGAGGGAGGAGAAGTTAGTCTCATATGGAGTTAGGAAAGAATAGAACTTCACTACTTTGTTGTAGGAGGAAACTTTTTGTGCAATTGGGCACGCAGCCATTGTAGCTGCTGTTCAATTGGGGTAAGGTGAATTTCCTGCTTTTTATGTTGAGACTGATGAATGTCTTCTTGATGAAGAAGATGATGTTCTTGTTGATATGTTGTTTTGTTTTGGGCATTGATCATTGAACAATGTTGTACGTAAGCCTGTCTAACTACCAGATGAAGCAACACATAGGAATCCCTCACACCGAGTCGTAGGAATGCTTCTGACAACCGGTCACTGGAGTTATATGCCAACTAAATATCCCTTTGAACATCCTTAGGAGGGGCTGTTTAGTTCTTGTGATCTCTCTAGTAGAAAATTTCGCTGATTTATAGTTGTGCTGACATATTAGTGCAACAAGTTTCTCATATGTTATGCCCAAAAAAAAGTTAACTGGAGGAGTGTCGTCGGATTCAAATCTGAAGGTGTACCTAACTTATAGGGGGCGGACTGTAAAGCGCTGCAGCACCCCAGTGATTGTCAGATTTCCAATCCAAACAATTCATGTGAGATACAAGGAGTAGAAATTAATAACATGTAGAAAAAAGTTGAGATTATAAGCATGTGCAGAGTGGAGGGAGTTTTTCTACATGCCAAGAACTGAACAACAATGTTCGATCTAGAGATTTTAAGCAAAAATGAACTAAAAACAGTATACACAACTCAAAACATATAAATAAACAAGTGTGTTTGTTTGCTGAAAGATGAAAAATCGTCAAGGTGAAAGAAGTGCCATAACTTTGTAAAAAGTGAAATATATTTAGATAATTTTAAATAAACGTACCCTATTTACGTTTTAGGCCTGAAAAATTTTCACATTAAGTTGTAAAAGGCACTTCTTTCACCTTGACGATTTTTCATCTTTTAGCAAACAAGCACATAGTATTTCATATATTTCAACTCCATCATCCATCGAAGATAAAACTCAGTGATCGTTCAATACCCCTAATGTCATCTACAATTGACTCTATACATATTTTTTCCGGTAGTTTCCATCCAAGGTATAGGCATAGAGCTTGTAAAAAGAGAACACTTATGGGGAGAGCCTCATGTATATCAAAAACTGAGAAATTCTACACCAAATTATAAACCAAGTTTCTCAAGTGAATGTTCAAATTTTTTATAGCCCACAATGGGTGCTATCGTAAGATTAACTAGATCACGTCCTTTTAATGTAAGTTATATTCCCAAGTTTTGGCTAATAAACCTCAACGATAATAACCTATATGTAATAAGTCTCAAGTTCATAAACACCCTATTCCATTACCTCATCCCCTAGGTTTTTCATTCCCTTTAACAGTGAAGAAAATATCAGCCAAAAAGACCAAGTCATTCTCCTTCTTGAATCTAATAACCCAAGTCAAGATGTTGGACTACTTATTACCCTAAAAGCCTAAAAAATTCATATTGCCAGGGGTATATAATTCCCCGAAGATGGATGACAACCAAAGGGCGGATCTCTGAATGCCGGAAGCGCAATTTGGGGAAGGAGGAATAGTGAATCCACAGCCCACATTTTCATGTGGGTATTTGGGCATGTGTTCACCATCCACACCCTGAGCTAGAACTATATAATCATAATCATAATCATAATCATAATTAAGTAGCGCATTTTCTCAACTATTTAGGGTCGGCGACATTGATCTTATTCCTCCATTCAAACCTGTTTTAGGCTACTTCTTTTGTAAGATATAGTAAAATCAAATTATTTTTAATTAACTTCATCTAAGTTCTCTTAGGTCTCCTTCTCCCTCTTTTAGCATCGTTTACATGCATCACTTCTAATCTTCTCACAGGAATATCTATTTGTCTTCTTTGCATATTCTCATACCAATGCAACCTACATTCCCTCAGCTTCTCCCTAAAAAAGCTACCCTAAACTCTCACGAATATAATCATTTTAATCCTATCTCTCTTAGTTATCCCACTCATCCACCTTAACATTCTCATTTCGGCTACATTCAACTACTATATGACATCTCTTTGGTGCCCAGCACTCCGCTCTATAGAGTATTACAGGCCTAATGGTTGTCCTATAGAACTTGCCTTTAAGCCTTTTTGGAATACGCCTATCACACAACACTCCTACGGTTGCCCTCCACTTTACCCACTCCGTATTTATCTTATGCACCACATCACTATCAATATCCTCTTTTTACGGATAATCGATCATAAGTAACGGAATTGATCACACCTTGGCACTTCTTGCCCATCTATTTAAACTAAGGCTCTCCTTATAGTTCTTATTTTATTAAAATTAAATTCCATGCACTGTCTTAGTCTTACTTATTTTAAAACATTTTAATTCTAGAGCTCCACAATCCTAGTTTTGCATTCAAATCTATTTTACTCTCATCAATTAAAACTACATCATCTGCGAAAAGCATACACCAAAGTATATTATCTTGTAAATATTTAGTAAATTCATCCATAACTAAAACGAAAATATGAGGACTTAAGGCTGACCCTTGATGAAGACCTACTGTAACCGAAAACTCTTTGGTTTCCCCCTAATAGTTCGTATACTAGTCACAACCCCCTCATATATATCCTTTATGATATATATGTAACCTCTTATGAGACACACTTCTTCTTCAAAACACTCCAAATGAGCTCTCTCAGCACTTTGTCGCCAATTTTTTCTAAGTCTATGAAGGTCATATAGAGGTCTTATTTTTTATCCTTGTACCTCTCTACTAACTGCCATAATAAAAATTTAGCTTCCGTTGTTGACCTCTCCAGTATGAAACCAAATTGATTCTCTGTTACTTTAGTTACTTTTCGCAAACGTCTTTCTATTACTCTCTCTCATAATTTCATTGTATGTCCCCATAATTTTTATACCTCTATAGTTTGTACAACTTTGGATGTCTCATTTATTTTTATACAAGGGTATGAGAGTACTCCTCCACTCCTCTTAGACTTCAAAATCTTGATAAACAAATTAGTCAACCAAGTTAAGCCAACACCTCCTACTGTCTTCCATACTTCAATAGGAATTCTATCAGGCCTTATAGTTTTGTCTTTCTTCATCTTCCTTAACGTAGCTCCTACCTCCTCTATGGAGAATCGCCTAAAATAAGTTATCTCTTTAACCGGACCAAACTCAAAATCTATCCCACTACTATAATTTTCATTCAATAAATGCTCAAAATATTCATGCCACCTCTTCCTAATTTCCTCATATTATTCGCTAGAACTATATATACAGAAGATAGTTTTTGTGGACACTTTGTGTGCAGGAGGTGTAATACCCGAAAATTTTAAATGTTTAAGCGGGAAATTTTGCTCAAGGTGAGTTTTATTTTGCCTTAATTTTATGAAATTTGGAAATGAATTGAATATTTGAAAAATTGTTGGACGCGATCGATCACGTCAAAAGACACAATCGATCGGGCTTATTTGTGATCAAGTTGTAGATCAGTACGATTGATCGGTGGATTGACGATCGATCGTATCTACTGGAACTTTCGAACTTTTGTTCTCGCGATCGATCATATCGACTGTAAAATGCATTTTGTGAATGTGCCGATCAATCGTGGTGCGTGTGCCAATCGATCGCTGTGTTTTGAGAGATTACGGATTTGATTTTTTGGAAGATCTTTTCTAATTGAATTTAGTGGGCACGTGGGTGATGTGGCCTACCTAATTGGCTCGTGATTTGGGGGATCAAAGTCATGGGGTGAATTTGAGATTTAATTCTATTTGGAAACCGATTTGATTTCAAATTAAAGTGGGATTTAATTATGGTAAATTGGAGTAATTGAGGGGAATTCAATTGGAAATTAATGGATAATTTGCATGGCATATCCCAATCAATTGAAGGCGCCATGTGTCAAGGAGGATCGTGCCAAGATTGAATTTTAAATTGGGAGGTTACCTAGTTGGCTATGGTAACAAACTTAATTAGATTTAATCCCTACCTTAATGAACTCTAACTGAAATTGAGTCAAGGACGTGGACCACGTCTTGACTGAGGTTTCCTTGTGGTGGACAAAATTGTGACCCTTAGATGGTAGTGTGATCAATTGTGGAGAATTAATGGGAAGATTAAGGACTTCACCTATTTAAACTCAAGAGAGGAGAAGCAAAGGAAGTAGTGCTCTCGTCCTCCTCTTTCTCATTTCGATTAGAGGTGCTCCACTTCGGTTCGAGCTGTGGTTCATGGGAATACGCAAAGTAGAGAAGGTGGTGCGAGGTAGAGCCGGTACACAAAGTTTTATCGGTTTCATCATTGAAGAGGTAGGATGTTTCTTTTCCTACAAATATCATTCTTTGAAATCTATTGAGATTGATCATATGAAATGACTGATTTATGAGTAATTCAATAATAGATTGCTGCCGTGTTAAGAAGTAATGTGATATACGATGCATGTGTGAATGATCGAAATTCCTGTGAATACTATCTATACATCCTTCACGTACTAGTTCCTAATTGACATCCCCATAGTGTCGATCTTGAATTCATGTCATTCCATATTGTTTTGTTCTGTCAAAAGTTCTGTCCAACAAAAGTTGGCAGCTTTATTGCTCAATCAAGTCCAGTCTTATGTTAATTGTGTTCTCAATTGGGTATTATACCCTAATCGCAGACCATATACAAAACGCGGTTACATTCTACAAGAATTAGTGCATCAATGCAATTCTGATGGTTCAATCGAAGGTCTTGGAGTCATGTTAGTTTATGGCTGTACGTCTCAATGTCCGTCATTGTGGGTCCTCTTTGATTAGAATGAGCCTAATAGAGTTATTTTAGGTATTAACCAATCGGATAGTATAAGACACATCATTTGATGAAGGAAATTATAGAATTTCAGGACCAATTAGGTTCTATAAATTATGTAAAGGGTAAGTAACTAATGTCAGTAAGAGTGACTAATCAATTAATTAAGTACATATCATCGATTAATCAATATAAATTAAGATGATTGCTCTCGGCCAGAACTTTTCCTGTACTGACGAGCAGTAATTAGAAATTGATAACTAATTGTACAAAAATCAGAAAGTTATGTCATTTATTGGGTTAAAAAACTAGACATCCAGAACTATGTATGATAAAAAACTTAGTGTAGACCAGGACGATCGTTGAAAGTGGTATGTTGTGTGAGATTCAGAACACAGTGTTGAGTACTAAAACCCTAATACTTATTAAAAACTACAAGTTATTGGTAATTATGGTATTAATGACCTTATATTATACTGTAAGACTATGGTAATACTGATTATAGTAATATTAAATCATGAGTAAGGTTCGTGGGAACTACAAAAAATCATAGTATGAGTCTCTAGATGATAGAGGTCATGTCATTTCTAAATTAATTCAGTTCAACGTAAACTGTTTCTCCACTAAGAGTTATTGATGGACACTTTTCGAGTGGAATCATAGTATGCTCATGAGCCATTGCTAGATCCTTAGTGATGTCAGATTATTTATTGAACCTCTGTAGTTCAGCCGATGAAGGCAAACGTACGTACTTAGATTACAAGATATTACGAAAGGTCTTGTAGTGTTCGCCCATTGTGCCTGTAAGCACCGATGGGGCTAGCATCCCTAGACGAATGGTCGGGTTCCTCTGAAGAACCTCTAGGATGTTCTGGTATAGAAGTCCATAGGGGAAGTGAACTGAGCTGAGAGCTGAAATTGTTGACTCCTACACTTTGGATGTTGGAGCCTGTATTCGTTATTAGTTTCTCCTTACACACTGTGCGTTTGGAGCTTTGAATGATTATTTCATCTTTATCTTGGACATTGATGGTCTATGAGTATGATCTGTATTCTGGTAAGTAAACTCAGTATTTGTGACTCCTAATATTATTGAACTTGTCTTTACCCTTTTTATTGTGATGTCAGTTCCGTTTATATTCTTTCTTTGTGGGTTTTCTTGGCATCCTACTAGGTATTTCCTATGGAATACTCATGCATCCCTTGATGCAAGAATCAAGAAGGAGAAAAGCTAAACAGGTATCCTCGTTGGAGTTCTGTGGATGATTGCAGCTTAGAGTTGAACCTTTATTGATGTTTATCTTATGAGTAGTTGTGTGAACTTATTGGCCTCTGTGCCAGAATTCTAATGATTTGAATTCGTGAGATTAACTTGATGTAATAGATTAATTAGTCCTTTTGATATTATTATTTAAGATTTGAGTACATGAAAATTATTTAGTCATTTCGAGCCTGTATGATCCCATATTCTGTTTGATGGGAATGAGGTCGATCGAGTATTTGGTTGCATCCCAGATCTCAAACCTCCTGATAGTCTTAGATTGGTAGCTTATGCGCTATAATCAAGGTTTTGAAATTTGGGGCGTGACAGCTTGGTATCAGAGCCCAGAATGGCTTGAACAATTATTCACTGTACAAAAATTTTGAATAACATTAACCTGTTTGTGTGCGTAGAACTCTAGAAGATTTAGAGAAGTAGTAACCTTACCCTGAAACTAATGACATTCTGAAATTAGGTTTAATGGCGAGAACTAGAAGTGGAAGAGTTTATGAGAAGGATAAGCAAGAAGCGGCTCAACAGTTGTTAGTCAGCTGGAAGCAGGGAAGCATAGGTCTGGGAACGGAAGAGGAGCCCTATCTGATAGATATAGGAAGAACCAGAACCGGTGGTGGCAGTACAACCCTTGTGGCCGGAGGTTCGGAATGAGTTCGCTGACGGATCATCACCTGAGCACATCATTATAGAAGAAAGGATTGTGAGAGAACATCCTGTGTATGTGCGGGCTGAGACAGACACAACACTCTCCTATACCCTGTATAAGGAGTTCAAGTCTATGGGTTATTGGTGGCCTCACATGACCGGATGGGAGATTTTGGTGCATCCTGAGTTGTGATTAGCTCCAACTCAGACAACTTTGGAAATCTTAGATGAATACCTCTAGAAAGCTAGCATTTTTGGAAGATTGAGTAGGAAACCTTAGATTGAATAGATTTTTGAATAAACCCTGATCTATACACCAAGGAATTAGGTGTAATCATTATTTTGAATTGAATAAAAAGTTTTTGGTTTGATTATTTGTTTGTATTTTCGTTTGCTAGTTTAATGTGATTGTTGCACATAGGAGTCAATGGATCGAAGGATGAATTAAAATGGGACATTGTGTTGAATTCTAATTCATCTTCTTTCCTTAACTGTAGATAATCGAGAATGGTGGTTAACGGAGCTCGTGGTCAATGTTCCAGTGCGGCATCGAATCCTTCACAAGAGGAAGCTACAAGCTAAAACTTGTTGGACATGGTGAGACAGTTAGCAGCGGAGCTGAGAAATGGAGGTAGTGGCAGCACTACTAAGGTGAAGGCGCCGACCCTGGAGAGGTTCAAGAGAGCGGGTCCAACATTTTTGGGAGATGATAATCCTGATAAAGCCGAGCGTTGGGTTGTAGAAGTCGAACGCCTATTCAAAGGAATGAAGGTGCCTGCTGAAGAACAAGTGACATTCACGACATATCTGTTAGCTGGCGAAGTGGTTTTCTGGTGGGAATTGGCTGAGCAAAACAATTTCGTGGCCGGACAGAACATTTTGTCTGACGAATTCAAGGAGGTTTTCAATAAGAAATATTTTCCTCCGCATGTCCAGCGTCGGAAGAAGAAGGAGTTTCTGGAACTCATCCAAGGATCCACGTCTGTGTTGCAGTATGAGAATAAGTTTGAGCAGCTGCAACGTTTCACAGCGGACGCCTGTCCCAATAATTTGGTGAAGGCAAGAATGTTTGTTGATGGTCTTCGTGATGGGCTGAGAGCGAAGGTACTGGTTTCTCAACCTACCACTGTGGCAAAGGCGGTAGAGTTAGCTTCGATTCTTGATGACAATTTCAAAAGAACTCAAGAAAGAAAAGGGAATTCGAGTAAAAGTCAGGACAACAACTTCAAGCGTACTGGCTTCAAGCGATTTGGGAATGGTGGTCGTTTCAACAACCGACCGTCGAAGTAGCAGAAACTGCAGCCGCAGATGAATCGTGGCAATGGACAGAGTCGGGCAGTGGTGCCATATCATCAACCTCAGTGCAACAACGGTCAAGAAGCCGGAGGCAAATGCAGGTTTTGCGGATAGCAATCACATGCTGGGAAGCTGTGTCCACAAGACACTAGAAGGTAATACAACTGCAATGAGATCGGGCATATCTCGCCTTACTACCCCAACCGTGACAAGAAGTCAGGAGGGGAGTTGAGCAAGAAGACTCAGGCATGAGCCTTTGCTTTAACTTCGGCGGATGCGCAAACTTCGGATGATGTGATTGAAGGTACTCTACTTATCTTGGATAGATTGGCTAGAGTTTTGATTGATCCTGGATAGTCGAGATCCTTTATTTTTGTTGTGTTTGCTGCAAGTCTAGAAAAGAAACTATCTAGACTAGATTGTGATCTCTTTATTTCTACTTCTGTCGGAGACACAGTGGTAGCAACTGAGTATATTGAAGATTCTTCTATGAATGCTAACCTTGTGCTGCTTAAGATGATTAATTTTGATGTGATATTGGGAATGGACTGGTTAGCTAAGTTTGGTGCTACAGTAGATTGTAGCAAGAAGAGAGTTTACTTTAGAATTCTGGGAAAGAGAGAGTTAATGTTCCAAGGAATTTGATCAAGGAAGGAAAATTGTTTAATTTCTGCAATGAAAGTTCAGAAATTAGTAGCTAAAGGTTGTAGAGCCTTTTTAGCGACTGTGATATCAGTCGAGAAAACTACCCCTAATATAGAAGAAATTAAGGTGGTGAATGAATTCCTAGATGTCTTTCCGGAGGAGTTGCATGGTTTGCCACCAAGAAGGGATATTGACTTTATTATAGATTTGATGTCAGGGCCTGCACCGATATCAAAGGCACCATGTCGGATGACACCTGCTGAACTGAAAGAATTGAAGGATCAATTACAAGAGTTGTTGAATAAATGCCTTATTCGGCCTAGCGTGTCTCCATGGGGAGCACCAGTTTTGTTTGTGAAGAAGAAGGATGGATCTATGAGATTATGCATTGATTACCGAATGTTGAATCAAGTAACGATAAAGAACAAGTATCTGTTACCTAGGATCGATGACTTATATGATCAGTTGCAACCAGCAAGGGTTTTCTCAAGGATTGATTTGAGGTATGGGTACCATCAACTGAGGATTAAGGAAGAAGACATATCTAAGATAGCATTCAGAACCAGATATGGACATTATGAGTTTCTGGTGATGCCATTTGGTTTGACAAATGTCCCTGCAACATTTATGGATATGATGAATAGAATATTTAAGGAATTGTTAGATCAGTTCGTAATTCTATTTGTAGATGATATTCTAGTATATTCTATAAGTCATGAAGAGCACATGAGACACTTAGCTCAAGTATTACAGATCTTGAGAGACAACCAATTGTCTGCAAAGTTTAGCAAGTGTGAGTTCTGGTTGGACAAGGTAAGTTTCTTGGGTTTTAAAGATGGAGTTTCTGTAGATCTGGCAAAGGTAGAAGCTATTTTTCATTGGGAGCAACCGAAGAATGTGACCGAGATAAGGCTTCTTGGGATTGGTAGGATATTATCGAAGATTCATTGAGGGATTTTCTAGCTTGGCCTTGCCAATGACTAAATTAACAAAGAAGTGAGTAAAATTCAACTGGGATGATGCTTTCAAAAGAAGTTTTCAGGAGTTGAAGAGGAGATTAACTTCTACACCGATTCTGAAATTACCATCCGGATCTGGTGGGTTTGTTATCTACAGTGATGCGTCAAAAAATGGATTAGGTTGTATGCTAATGTAGAATGGGCATGTGGTGGCGTATGCATCTAGACAACTGAAGATCCATGAGCAAAACTACCTGACTCATGACTTGGAGCTAGCGGCGGTGGTATTTGCCTTGAAGATTTGGAAACATTACCTATATGGAGAGACTTTTGAAGTGTTTACCGATCACAAGAGTTTAAAGTACATATTCTCCCATAAAGATTTGAACATGAGACACCGACGGTGGTTGGAGTATCTAAAAGATTATGACTTTTTTATTCACTATCATCCAGGGAAAGCTAATGTGGTAGCAGATACATTAAGCAAGAAGACGGGGATCGTAGCGCATATGATGGTGCAAGAATGGAAAATGATGGAAGAATTGGGAGGATGCAATTTGGAGTGGCCAACTACACAGAGGACGTCATTTTTGGGAAATATCTCTATAAGATTAGTGATATATGAGAAGATATTGGAAGCACAAAGGAATAGCCCTCTGTTGCAAAAGTTGTTAGATTAAGCAGATTTCAGCAAAGGGACTGATGGAAGTATTCTATTTCGGGGAAGGTTAGTCGTGCCAAAAGATGTCAAGTTAAGACAAGAGCTTCTTCGAAATGGTGCATCATTCACAGTATGCTATACATCCGAGAAGTACAAAGCTGTATCAGGACTTGAAGAGAAATATTTTGTGGAATGGAATGAAGAGAGACATCGGTAAGTTTGTATCTAAATGCTTGACCTGTCAGCAAGTGAATGCGGAGCATCAGAGACCTGCAAGATTCTTGCAACCGTTGGAGATTCCACAGTGGAAATGAGAACACATTACAATGGATTTCGTAGTGGCTTTACCAAAGACTCAGAAGCAGAAAGATGCGATATGGGTAATTGTTGACCGACTTACGAAGACGGCTCATTTCCTACCGATTCGATGGAAACATAATCCAGAGAGTCTAGCAGAGTTGTATATGAAGGAGATCGTAAGACTACATGGTACACCCTTGTTGATTGTGTTTGACCGAGATACAAGGTTTACATCGCGAACATGGAAGAGTATTAAGAGCCTTTAAGCACGAAGCTTAATTTCAGCACAACTTTTCATTTGTAGAGCGATGGACAGTCAGAGAGGACAATTCAGACTTTGGAAGATATGCTTAGATCTTGCGCTATCGATTGGAAAGGAAATTGGGATGATCACTTACCGTTGATTGAGTACGCCTATAATAATAGTTACCATTCTAGTATTGGAATGACACCCTTTGAAGCATTGTATGGACGACCGTGTAGATCGCCCACTTGTTGGACGGATGTTGGTGAGAACCAAGTGATGAGATCAAAGTTAGTGCAATATTGTGCGGAAAAAGTGAAGCAAATTCGACAAAGATTGCAGACAACTCAAAGTAGACATAAGAGCTATGTAGATTGCCAAAGAAGGGAACTGGGATTTCAGGAAGGGGATAATGTATTTTTGAAAGTGTCACCATCAAAGGGAGTTATGAGGTTTGGTAAAAAGGGGAAGTTGAGTCCGAGATTTGTTGGACCTTTTGAAATTTTGGAACGGGTTGGACCGGTTGCTTATCGGTTAGCCTTACCCCCACAATTGGCACAAGTGCATAACACATTTCATGTGTCAATGTTGAGAAAGTATTGCCCGATCCTTTCATATGTGTTAGACTACACGACTATGGAGTTTGAAGCAGATTTGTCGTTTCCGATAAAGCCTATCAAGATTCAAGATAAAAAAGATCAGGCCCTATGGAAGAAGACAATTCCTCTTGTAAAAGTTTTGTGGCAAAGTCAGCACTCCGAGGAAATGACATGGGAAACCGAAGATGAGATGAAGAAATCCTACCTAGATCTTTTTGATGATTGAGTAGCTGCATTTCGAGGAAGAAATATTCTTTAAGGAGGGGAGGATGCATTTCGAGGATGATTGAGTATCTCAAAACACAGCGATCGATCGGCACACACACCGCAATCGATCGGCACACTCACAAAATGCATTTTACAGTCGATACGATCGATCGGTTGTGAAGCGATCGATCACTAGAACAAAAGTCCGAAAGTTCCAGTAGATACGATCGATCGTCAATCCACTGATCGATCGTATTGATCTACAGCTTGATCACAAATAGGCCCGATCGATCGTGTCTTTTGACGCTATTGATCGCATCCAACAATGTTTCAAATTTTCAAACTTTTTCAATTCATTTCCAAATTTCACAAAGTTAAGGCAAAATAAAACTCACCTTGAGCAAAATTTCCCGATTAAGCATTTAAAATTTTCTGGTATTACAGGAGGAGAGAGTATATATCATATAGGGGTGTAAACGGACAAACACGGATGCGGACAAGCTAAGTCCGTAGCCGTCGGTTCACTTTAAAGCTAAGTGTCTGTCCTTCCATTGTCCGGGCGGACACGCTTATTTGTCCATCCGCATGTATCTGTTTTGGATATTGACGAACACGGCCGAACAGAGACACTATGAACCATTTGCCTTAAAAAATATCACAGACACGGATACGGACAGATACAGACGAATCTGGATGCAAACGCACTCTGTCTGCAGCCACGTCTGCTCAGGAGCGGACCGCTGAAGCTGTCCGTGTCCGTGACGGACAAATTTTTATGTTCGTTGGGGATGTAAAACCAACGGACGGACACGGACATCTAGACACCATTTACATCCCTACTATCATAACAATATGGTAGAGAATACCCAAAAAATAACATTTGGGTAGTATAGTGTCATAATACTATGGGGCTGTTTGGGAGGCCATTTGATGATTGTAAGAAAGGTAAAGTTTTTCATTTTCATTTGATGATTCTAGCATGGGTTTTGGGGATTCAAAAGGGAGATATGAATGATAGAAGAGTAATTATGGTCATTCGTCACGAGATTCCCATTTAAAAATACATTTGACAAGACCTTGGAATGAAAATTATCCATCTGATCATTCACTATATAAATGAAAATGTAAATGTGCCTACCAAACATTTTTTAGTGGAAAATGAAGTGGGAAATCGCCTCCTAAACAGCCCATATGTTATCATATAGTAATCATATAATCGAGTCTACATTATTATGAAATATTATAGAATACAAATTACCAATAAGGTAGCAACTGATTTGCTAAATATCTCTGCGCAGTCTTGGATGTTGCAGCCGGACGGTGCCGGTCTCAATTCGATGCTTAGGCAGCCATTTAGGCCAACCACGCTCTTCAACAAACTCCCATATATGAATTCCATCATAATTGAATGACAGTAGTGAATCTGACCTTGAGATTTTGTCAAACATCTCGGATAACTGTCGGGACATTTAGGCAGCATTATGATCTTGCAGAATTTTTTATTGAGATCATAGTAGATGAAAAAATTGAAGGTGATCCAATGTGCTACTCCCTTCGCGAAAATGGGGTAGTGGCAGTACACTCTCGACACATTCGGGCACGATCGTGAGGCGCGCAGGATGGCGACCTTAAGCTCCCTCCATTCTTCGCTTTCAGATGAGTAGATTGCAACGTCCAGGCAACCGGCCTTGACGATGCAGTGGGCGATCTGAACGACTTTGAAATGTCTTCCATCAAAAGCCAAGGCATATTGGGAGGAGGTGTTCTCCTGTGGGGGCGTGGGGATGGCCAACCATTGTGCCGTGGCGGGGTTACCAAGGGTTTGAAGAAGGTCTATGGCAGCAGAGGATCAAACCACAACAAGAGTCATAGATGAACCAATTCCCCTTGAGGGTGAAGGACATTGAAGCATTGGGAGAGAGATGGCCTGACTCTTCTTCTTCAAGGTATCTCGCCTGGACATCAAGGGAGTCAGGAGCTTTGGACAAGGAGAGGAAGCTTGCCGTTACCATGGGACGAAAGCGAGAGGTGTCTGAGATCAGATGGCCAGTCTTTTGACACACACCTGAATGTGGTGAGAGATTTCTTGGGCATGCTTGAGAGGATGTTTGCCACAACGTTGTCACAGGGGCTCTACTGTTGTTGCTTCAACTTGATCTCCTCCATTAAGAGAGAATTGATCATGTTCCTCTAATCCATTTGATGTTATGGAACTTGGTCAGGCCTGATGTTAGTTAATGCTATTGAATTTAATCAGGCCTGATTTGTGATCAAGAGGAGGAGGGCCTATGATGTAGCAGGCAGAGTTTGATATGGTGCTAAACCATCATCCTAAATCTCCATCTGCATCTTAGTAGAGGGTCCTGAATTTCTTCCGTCATTCAAGCTTGAATTTGAAGTCACATCCCGTGCCCATGGGATAAGTAGAAATGGTAAGAGAAGGATCCTCTCTGGCCGAGATTTCCTGCCAAATTTGGTTTTTTGTGACGGATCGTACATTGGATACACCAACGGATGACAGTAGTGTGCTGATGCCAAAAAGAAGATAGTAATAATTGTATTGATACAAGTGGAATATTGGAAGGAAATTGATTCTCATCCTGATCCACCAGGAATTGGTCTTTCCTGTCTGCTTTGTATGGCATGTTTCAGTCTTTTTTTTTTTGGATTTCTATATGGCATGTTTCTACAAACATATTTCTGTGCAAATAAGAATTGAATTTATCTTTGGTTCAAAAGGCTAAGACTGAATATATCTGACTCCAAATATAAATTGCATATATTTTTTCTTTTAAAGAAAATTTTGTACATATCTAGATCCAGCTGCTTGAGAAAAGAGATGAGAGCTGGATGAAAATGGACACTCAAAACAGTGGGATCCAGCTATTCCAACTGCCCATCATGGGTAGATGAAGAAGGCAAAAGTTGGGTTGAGAGGTTCCCACTTCTGATTTGTACCAAAATAAAAAGGTCTCACCTCTTTATGTCCCTACAATTGTGTTACGCTACATTTGCAAGGAAGAAAACTTTCTCCACTCTTTACTTAAACAAATGAAAGTGCTAAGACCGGTTAAACTTCAGCAAAAATGTTCTGATTTCATCTGCAATTAGAATTTGCACCCGCAGTAAAAGGCCTAACCATAGTTTACCAGATTTCGAAAATCGTTATCACATTTTCAAAGCAAGTTTGTTGGGTCAAATTCTTCAATGACCAGAAATCTACGTTTTTAAGGAAATCATCTACAATTACATTTCCCTGCCACTAACTCTAGGAATTTAAGGGGCTGTTTGGTTAGTGAATTTTAATAATTCTAAAGCTTAATTAAAAAAAATTTATTCAGACTTAATTGGTATAAAATAGAAACGTTGTTTTCTTGATGAAGTAAAAATTCACAATTCAGTTTTAATTTGATGAATTTGTTCCTCATGAACAGATTCAAAATTCCCTAATTCAGAAACCAAACAGCCCCTAAGTTGATGAACAAAATGCGAACATAATATTGGGTGTGTAGTCTGTCACATCCTGCTTTCGCCGGCCCTCGCCCACCAATAGTTTACACCCACAAGGGGGTGGGCTGTCCACACCACAAGGGATAGCAAACTACACACCCCATAATATTCTCTAATAAATATACAGACCTATGGATGGATATCCAAGGTAAGGGCAGTTGACCGTCAGCACAAGTCTCCATAGCACCAACCCAGCTCACATCCTAATCCCAGAATAATTAAGCCACAATTGCAGAGGCGTTCAATTGCAAATAAAGTGAATACAAGTACTCTCATGTAAAATTTTGTCCACCCAAAGAATGTAGGAAAGCAGCAAAGTAGAAGCCACAAAATTGGAGGAAAAATATGAGAATACGTCCTTTAAAAGAGCGCTAGTAACCTCCTTTAAGGTCATTGACAACGTCATATGGAATAGGAGTGACCGTCTCCAAAGTAGCGCCCTCCACCATGAAGCCAGGCTTAGGACCCTCAGGCTTCCTTTTTGTGCTAATCTTCTCACCACGATCAAGGAAGGAATATTGTTTAATTTCTACAATGAAAGTTCAGAAATTAGTACCTAAAGGTTGTAGAGCCTTTTTAGCGACTGTGATATCAGTTGAGAACACTACCCCTAATATAGAAGAAATTAAGTTGGTGAATAAATTCCTAAATGTCTTTTCGGAGGAGTTGCCTGGTTTGCCACCAAGAAGGGATATTGACTTTACTATAGATTTGATGTCGGGGACTGCACCGATATCAAAGGCACCATATCGGATAGCACCTGCTGAACTGAAAGAATTGAAGGATCAGTTACAAGAGTTGTTGGATAAATGCCTTATTCGGCCTAGCGTGTCTCCATGGGGAGCACCAATTTTGTTTGTGAAGAAGGATGGGTCTATGAGGTTATGCATTGATTACCGAATGTTGAATCAAGTAACAATAAAGAACAAGTATTCGTTACTCAGGATCGATGACTTATTTGATCAGTTGCAATCAGCAAGGGTTTTCTCAAGGATTGATTTGAGGTCTGGGTACCATCAGCTGAGGATTAAGGAAGAAGACATATCCAAGACAGCATTCAGAATCAGATATGGACATTATGAGTTTCTGGTGATGCCGTTTGGTTTGACAAATATCCCTGCAGCGTTCATGGATACGATGAATAGAATCTATAAGGAATTGTTAGATCAGTTCATATTTGTGTTTGTAGACGATATTCTAGTATATTCTATAAGTCATGAAGAGCACAGGAGAACTTAGCTCAAGTATTATAGATCTTGAGAGACAACCAATTGTATGCAAAGTTTAGCAAGTGTGAGTTCTGGTTGGATAAGGTGAGTTTCTTGGGTCATATTATTTTTAATGATGGAGTTTATGTAGATCTGACAAAGTTGGAAGCTATTCTTCATTGGGAGCAATCGAAGAATGTGACCGAGATAAGGAGCTTCTTGGGATTGACAGGATATTATTGAAGATTCATTGAGGGATTTTCTAGCTTGGCCTTGCCAATGACTAAATTAACAAAGAAGGGAGTAAAGTTCAACTGGGATGATGCTTTCGACAGAAGTTTTCAGGAGTTGAAGAGGAGATTGACTTCTGCACCGATTCTGAAATTACCATCAGGATCTAGTGGGTTTGTTATCTATAGTGATGCATCAGAAAGTGGATTAGGTTGTGTGCTAATGCAGAATGGGCATGTGGTGGCGTATGCATCTAGACAACTGAAGATCCATGAGCAAAACTATCCGACTCATGACTTGGACCTAGCGGCGGTGGTATTTGCCTTGAAGATTTGGAGACATTACCTATATGGAGAGACTTTTGAAGTGTTTACCGATCACAAGAGTTTGAAGGACATATTCTCCCATAAAGATTTAAACATGAGACACCAACGGTGGTTGGAGTATCTGAAAGATTATGACTTTTCTATTCACTATCATCCAGGGAAAGCTCATGTGGTAGTAGATGCATTAAGTAGGAAGACAGGGATCGTAGCGCATATGATGGTGCAAGACCAACGGATGACAGTAGTGTGCTGATGCCAAAAAGAAGATAGTAATAATTGTATTGATACAAATGGAATATTGGAAGGAAACCAGGAATTGATTCTCATCCTGATCCACCAGGAATTGGTCTTTTCTGTCTACTTTGTATGGCATGTTTCAGTCTTTTTTTTTTGGATTTCTATATGGCATGTTTCTACAAACATATTTCTGTGCAAATAAAAAAATTTATCTTTGGTTCAAAAGGCTAAGACTGAATTTATCTGACCTAAGTGACAAAGTATGGGTACGGCAATAAAACGGCGAGGTAAGCGTACGGAACAAAACAGCCGAAAACGGAATATACGGGAAAATAATGTGAAAAAAATGGGAAAAATAATAAAATTAAAAAATTAATATAATAGGTATAAATGTTAAAGAATAACATATTGCAAAGTTGCGCATTTAAAAAAGGAGTTGCAATTTAAATAAAAAAACATGTTTTACGTGTTTAAACGCATTTATCAGGATAAAACGTGTTTATTTCGGGGAAAACACGTTTTCCTGTTTTAAACGCGAGTTTTTCGGTTGAGTGGCTGAAATGCGTAATTAAACGCATTTCTGGTCACATAGTATCTGACTCCAAATAAAAATTGCATATATTTTTTCTTTTAAAGAAAATTTTGTACATATCTAGATCCAGCTGCTTGACAAAAGAGATGAGAGGTGGATGAAAATGGACCCTCAAAACAGTGGGATCCAGCTATTCCAACTGCCCATCATGGGTAGATGAAGAAGGCAAAAGTAGGGTTGAGAGGTTCCCACTTTTGATTCGTACCAAAATAAAAAGGTGTGAGCCTCTTTATGTCCCTACAATTGTGTTACGCTACATTTGCAAGGAAGAAAACTTTCTCCACTCTTTACTTGGCATCAAACAAATGAAAGTGCTAAGACCGGTTAAACTTCAGCAAAAATGTTCTGATTTCATCTGCAATTAGAATTTGCACCCGCAGCAAAAGGCCGAACCATAGTTTACCAGATTTCGAAAATCGTTATCACATTTTCAAAGAAAGTTTGTTGGGTCAAATTCTTCAATAATCAGAAATCTACGTTTTTAAGGAAATCACCTACAATTACATTTCCCTGCCACTACCACTAACTCTAGGAATTTAAGGGGCTGTTTGGTTAGTGAATTTTAATGATTCTAAAGCTTAATTAAAAAAAATTTATTCAGACTTCATTGGTATAAAATAGAAACGTCAAAAAAAATTTATTCAGACTTCATTGGTATAAAATAGAAACGTCGTTTTCTTGATGAAGTAAAAATTCACAATTCAGTTTTGATTTGATAAATTTGTTCCTCATGAACAGATTCACAATCCCCTAATTCAGAAACCAAACAGCCCCTAAGTTGATGAACCAAATGCGAACATAATATTGGGTGTGTAGTCTGTCACATCCTGTTTTCGCCGGCCCTCGCCCACCAATAGTTTACACCCACAAGGGGGTGGGCTGTCCACACCACATGGGGTAGCAGACTACACACCCCATAATATTCTCTAATAAATATACAGTCCTATGGATGGATATCCAAGGTAAGGGCAGTTGACCGTCAGCACAAGTCTCCATAGCACCAACCCAGCTCACATTCTAATCCCAGAATAATTAAGCCACAATTGCATAGGCGTTCAATTGCAAATAAAGTGAATACAAGTACTCTCAAGTAAAATTTTGTCCACCCAAAGAATGTAGGAAAGCAGCAAAGTAGAAGCCACAAAATTGGAGGAAAAATATGAGAATACGTCCTTTAAAAGAGCGCTAGTAACCTCCTTTAAGGTCATTGACAACGTCATATGGAATAGGAGTGACCGTCTCCAAAGTAGCGCCCTCCACCATGAAGCCAGGCTTAGGACCCTCAGGCTTCCTTTTTGTGCTAATCTTCTCACCACGAGCTTTTGCCTCTGCCTTCAATTCATCATTTCTGATTTTCCTTAGGCGCAATTCTTCACGGCATCTTGATGGTTGAACATGCTCTACACGCACATGAATTCTCTTCTTGATGATCCTATTTCCAACCTAAATTCGCATAAACAGAACAGAATATTTAGAGAACAGTATTACGGGGCCGTTTGGGGCGTGATTAAAAGCAAAACATCCAGATGGGATGTTTTGCTACACTGTAGCATCTGGATATTTTATATATCCAGCTGATACACCTCAGGAGGTGTTTCAGCTGGATGTAAAAATCCACATGGATGCTACAGTATATATCCAATATCCAGTCTGGATATTTTGCAATAATCACGCCTCAAACGGCCCCTACATATAGACCTTCCATCCAACTAGGAAACCACCTTACAAGATTTATGGATAATGTTTACTTTTTGCACTTCTGAAATTGCAATTACAAAACATCAGAATAAACAGATGATGCAGAAGTTGCAGCAATCTAATGAAAAAGAAGCATTTGTAGCATTCATTCTAGCAAAGTGAAACAAAAACTTTTAGTCTAACAGAAAATTGGACATTTGGATATACACGTAATTGCGGTTGTCAGACATGTCTGACCATGTCCTTTCCCCGTCTACAATTATGTAAAACCATCCGTCAGGCATGTTCCAAAAAAAAAAAGAAGGCCATCTAATGCAATGACTCAAATTAGTTTGACTTAAGCTATAATTATAAATGGACACAATACTCAAATATACTAATAAAATTTTAAATACACAATTGTGATTTGAATTTGAATTTGAAAAACACTAGCATTAGAAAGCACCCACTCTCTTTCTTGACCAACTTGAAGTTTCAATAAAACAAGAAAAAAGGAAACAAGTCAAGGAACTGGGAAAAGGAAACATAAAATAGAGTCAAAACAGTAAATTTCTAGATAATGTCATTTACATCGCTAAATAGACCCACCCCTACCTCTGAACAATATCCATCAGACATCACAACACGTGGAGGTTCAATTTACACTTTTAATTATCTTTCTCAAGTGAATAGTATCCTCCACTAATACTCAATACCATCATTACCTATGCATCAAACCCTGCTTCTCAGGTCAGAGTCAGTAGCATGAGATAATATACTACAGTTTAGCTATTCCTACTGTTCCAACGCTTATATGAAATCCATATGACAACATGGTGGCAAGATTTTATGACAACAACAGATGTTCCTAATGCAAATAAAGAAAAGAATAGCCTATAGAGCCTTGTACATGACAGATTATCATTGACAATAGAAAATTATTGAAGCACAAAGTTCCCACTGAAAAATGAACCTAGTTGAACTGATAGAATAGAAGTTTCAAATCATTTATCTTTTGTTCAGAAGCTGAATGAACCAACTCCACTATATCAATAGATCAGTGGAATTATGTACAACCTTAAGCTAACAAAAACATGGAAAACAAAAGACAGCATAAAAAATAAGGGGAGTTTTGATTTGGTAATTAGAAAAAATAAGGTGTCCGGATAAGATTGTCTACACCATTACAATTTCGAAATGGGAAAAAACATAAGACCAAATTGGCCAAAAATATTGTGTCAAATATTCGTAGATAGAAAGAAGGGAAGGGATTTCTGTGGATCCATTTGACCTAACGCAATGCATAGGGCTGTAAATCGACCAAATTAATCGAATATAAATTATTACATCGGTGAGGATAAACCAATGCAAACCGAACACAACCATATTAATAGGCTTTGCCCGACACCCTAACCCTTATTCTACAACAACCAACTAGAAAAAAATAGAGATCATTTAAAAAAAACAAAAACAAATCATAATCATAATAAGAAACAGCATAAAGGAAAATCCACAACCTGAAATTAGAAAAAAAAAAAGAGAGTAATAAGTAACGAGCAACAAAAGTAAATACAAACAATCATTAACACAGAAAGGCGATGCCAATTAGAGCTTACTAACACCCGAATCCTCAAACTAAAACATATACACAATGCTTTTAGTTTTACACGTCTCAGAAACCCGAATACAACCCTGACAAACAATTTGTAAATAAACAATAAATCAAAACATCATGAATTTGCATTGCATGAAGCAAACAAACAAAAGACAAGAGATAAAGATTTGACCAAAATCACCAAAAGTTTTACAAATACCAGAAATCACAGTACATTTTAGACTACCCATTTCCTAAACAGACATAAATTCAACCAAACAAGCTCACAAGACAAAACAAATTATCAAGAAAGAAATAAAAGAGAGAGAGAGAGAGAGAGAGAGAATAACCTGTTTGTTGATCTCGACGCCGATGGCGCGCTTGGTGACGTTCCAGACGGGGCCAGTGCGGCCGTGGTAGAACTTGTGGGGCATGCCCTTGTGGACAGCGCCGTTAACCTTGACGTCGACGTAGTCACCCACCTTGTACGTGCGCAGGTAGGTTGACAGCGGGATGTAGCCCTTCTTCCTAAACGGCCGGGCGAACAGATCCCTCGTCCGCGCCCTAACTCCGTGCCCCGCCGGCATCTTCTCCTACTAGGCACCTTACTTCCTTGCGCTCTGCTATTTTGTGCTAAAACCCTAGCGTCCCATTTTATAGCCAAGTCAAATATGCATCTCAAATGGGCTTTTTCGTTTTGGTACAATTGACATGGGCTTTTTTTACTCCATTTTTAGGGTCACCAAATTTCAGCCACAGTGACAAGTCGGCAAATGGCTCCAATTCGGCAAGTACGGTTTGGTATGGGGAATTTCGGGGAAACTTTTGGGGAATTCAGCGTAGTAAATTTGAAGCATAGTAAAATTAGTGTTAATTAAAAAAATAAGATACAATTACTAGGGGCCAGTAATTAATTAGAAGCATTTGAAATAATTAGTTTTACAAGAACCCAACCAAGGAAGCCCGCTTGGTGGAACCAGGCCCATGCTCAATAGCCCTATTCTTAGTGCTTACGCCCATAAGAAAGGAGAAGAAATAAAAAGTGTGCCTAGAATATGACAAAAAATTAGTATGAGAAAGGACCTCTTTGTTTTCCTACGTGGATGGTCAGAGAGAAAGAGAGTTGTTTTGTTCCACATAGATAAGAGAACAGCACCATCAACAGGCTGAACCTGCTGAATTGGCGAATTTTGCTGAATCATACGGATTTGGCATGATTTCAGCCGAATTGCATTGCAGGAGTTTTGTGCCAAAGGTCAAGCCGTGCTCAATTAGGCTGAATTTTGCCGAAGTTCGCCAAATTTTGTCACTATGATTGCAGCTTGTGGAATGAGCCGACCAAATTTTAGGCTCTCTGGGAAGAGGGCCGGGCTACCTCATGAAAGCAATTTTTTGTGCTTGAGCCAGGGTCTGACACTACTTCTGAGGACACACGGGGCTCACGAGGTTTTGAGATATTATCTAGCCAATGAGGCTAGAATGCCATATTATTTAATTTTTTTGGTCTCATGCCATATTACCTGGTTTGGGGATATGGTCTTCCCATTTTGCCCTCTGAACCCCAACCTCATTTTTCCGTAACTTAGTTCATGTTTCACACTTCAATGAATCATATCTCCTTCATGATTGATCCATTTCCATCACATTTTGTATTCTTCTCTATTATTAATGCATTTTCTTCTAATGATGATATCACAAGGATCTTCAGATAATATCTAATAAAATATAACAAAATTCATGATAAATAACATGTGGTGTATCAACATAGTTAAATTATCATCATGATAAAAAAAAAGAGGAAAAAAAAAAGAAGAATCAGTTAAAATGGATAAAATGAAACATCCCCCGCACTGTGCCGTTATATACCCTTTTCACAATCAGAACGTTTAGTGGAAGCATTGGCACGTAACTTAGGGGCCGTTTGGGGCGTGATTATTGCAAAAACATCCTGGCTGGATTTTGGATATCTACTGTAGTGTCCATGTGGATTTTTGCATCCAGCTGAAACACGTGTTTCAGTTGGATATATAAAATATCAAGATGCTACAGTGTAACAAAACATCCCACCACGCCCCAAACGGCCCCTTAGCTTGAACACCTACTTATAGCCTACCAGGTTCATAGACAATCATAATGGAATGACTCCCATGTCTTGTTGCAAAGTGAGGCTAGGGTTCCATCTTCTGCGAATGTGATCTCGTCTGGCTTGACATCTGCCTGTTCCATCTCCTGGAATACTCTCAACGCATCTCGTCCGCGCCAATCCCCAACTGCACACAGGCCACCAACAGGCTCACCAAAGTAAATTCGTTCGGTTTGACGCCCTCTAGCTGCATCAGTTGGAATATCTCGAACGCTTCCTGGGGCCGGCCATTTCGAACATACCCATTTATCATTTGTTCAGGACACCACATTTCTATCTGGCATAAGATCAAACACCCCGTGAGCCCCCTCAAGGTCCCCGCACGTTACCAGCCCCGCCACCATGGTGGTCCACGAGACAACACTTCTGGTACCCATTTTATCGAAAAGCATCCAGGCGTCGTCCAAAACACCACATTTGAGGTACATATCCAAAAGGGTTCTAATTAATTATTACATTAACGGAATTGTCTCAACAGAACTTAAAATAAAACAGCGCGTAGGCCGCGAGTTCAATCAACAAAACATAATAATAACATAATTAAAGAAATAAGACTTCAGACTCCAGTATCCATCCACGTCGCTGCTCGCTATCACTTCTATTCCTTCTTAAATCCTGCATCAGAGGATGCATGAGTATTCCATAGGAAATACCCAGTAGGATATAGAAAACCCACAATAGAGTAATAGAATAAGGTCAAAGACTCAAAGATAGATACAAGTCCAAAAACTCAGGTTCAGCAAATACCGTGTTCACTTATCTTGAAGCAACTGCCATCCGAAACACCTTAGTTAAGGAAGGTTAAGATCAATATCAGAGACTCCAAACTTACGTAGAGTAAAGGAGGTACGGTAATAACATCTACTCCGGACATCCAAAGTGTCGGAGGTATCAATTTCTGCTCTCAGGTTTGTCCCTTTTGAATGGTTATTGTGACCATTCGAAAGGGTATCGATTTGTAGTACACCATGATGATGGGACAGTGGGGGTTATAGAGTCTAGAGATGCTTATTTTCTTGAGGAAGATATAGACCTTATAACTCCTTGTCAGAAAGTGGAACTCTTTGAAATTGAGAAAGAGAAAGTTACTGTCACTAGTAATGAACAAGTGAAAGGTAACACATCCAACGAGGATGTTGAAACTCGAGCATCAAGAGAGCGTAGACCTTCAATTTTGTTGAAGGATTATTATGCCATGCTTGGTGAAGATGAAATATCGGTAGATGACCCTGTACTTAATGATCCAGTCACATTTGAGCAAGCTATGAGTAGTCCAGATTCCAAGGAATGGCGGAAGGCTGTTCAAGAGGAAATGGATTCAATCTTGAAGAACAAAGTCTGGGAGATTGTTGACTTACCAGACGAACAGAAACCCATTGGGTGTAAGTGGATCTTCAAGAAGAAGCTCAAAGCCGATGGATCAATAGAGAAGTACAAAGCTAGACTTGTGGCGAAAGGTTTCACACAAGTAGAGGGCATAGAATTTAAGGAGACTTATTCTCCAGTGTCTAGGTTCATCTCGATTCGATGTTTGTTGGCAATTGTGTCATACTTAGATTTAGAGTTGCACCAGATGGATGTAAAGACTGCCTTCCTAAATGGTGATTTAGAGGAGGAGATTTACATGGATCAACCCGAAGGGTTTGTTGTTTCCGGGGAGGAAACAAAGGTGTGCAAACTTATTAAATCATTGTATGGACTGAAACAATCGCCAAGACAATGGTATTTCACTTTTCACAAGGTGATAAGTGAATATGGCTTTGTAGCCAATGACTATGACCATTGTGTATACTCCTTTAGAGATGGGAGTAGATTTATGATATTGTCACTATATGTAGATGACATATTATTATTGGGGAATGACACTAGTATGATTCTCAGTCTTAAAGAATGGCTCAAGACCCAATTTGAAATGAAAGATATGGGTGAAGCATCTTATATCCTCGGGATGAAGATTGAGAGAGATAGAAAAGCGAGGAGGCTAAGTATATCTCAAGAATCGTACATTGAGAGTGTATTGAAACGCTTTGACGTGATTGGTTGGAAAACCATAGATTCGCCCATCTATAAAGGGACAGTTTTGTCCGAAAGAATGACACCTGCATCAGATGAGGAACGTCTGAAGATGCAATCTGTGCCATATGCGCAGGCTATTGGCAGCTTGATGTATGCCATGAATTGCACTCGACCTGATTTGGCTTTTGTAGTAAGCCTTGTGAGTCGATATCAGGCTAACCCAGGTATGCAACACTGGCAAGCTATTAAGCGGGTGTTCAGATACTTGCTGGGTACCAAGGATATGAAACTCACATATCAGGCTGAGAACCTGTCATTGGAAGGCTATAGTGATTCGGACTATGCCGGGTGTAAGGATGACAGAAAATCCACTGCCGATTATGTTTTTATGCTTGGTAGCGGCGCCGTGGCATGGGCTAGTAAGAAGCAGAAATGCGTTACTAAGTCCACGATGGAAGCTGAGTTTGTTGCATGCAGTTTAGCAGCTTCCGAGGCAGTTTGGATTAAAGAGTTTCTAGCTGGGTTACAGCTAGAACAGTGGACTGATGCTCCTGTCCAAATTTATTGTGATAATTTGTCAACTGTGTCGACACTCCGTAATGGGGAGATCAGTTCAAGAGCTAAGCACATAGAGGTGCATTACTTTTATGTGTTCGACATGCTACAACGGGGAAAGTTGACGGTGAGTCATCTTCCTACGGTTGAGATGTTAGCTGATCCGTTAACGAAGGCCTTAACGACGGATCTATTTGTAAAACACGTTCATAGTTTTGGATTACGACAGGACTAGTGCACGAGTCACTGTGGATCGCAAATATGAACAAAGAACCCATAGTGGGGGAAAAGTGAAATACCATTGTCTTGGCGATTGTTTCAGTCTATACAATGATTTAATAAGTTTGCACACCTTTGTTTCCTCCCCGAAAACAACAAACCCCTCGGGTTGATCCATGTAAATCTCCTCCTCTAAATCACCATTTAGGAAGGCAGTCTTTACATCCATCTGGTGTAACTCTAAATCTAAGTATGACACAATTGCCAACAAACATCGAATCGAGATGAACCTAGACACTGGAGAATAAGTCTCCTTAAAGTCTATGCCCTCTACTTGTGTGAAACCTTTCGCCACAAGTCTAGTTTTGTACTTCTCTATTGATCCATCGGCTTTGAGCTTCTTCTTGAAGATCCACTTACACCCAATGGGTTTCCGTTCGTCTGGTAAGTCAACAATCTCCCAGACTTTGTTCTTCAAGATTGAATCCATTTCCTCTTGAACAGCCTTCCGCCATTCCTTGGAATCTGGACTACTCATAGCTTGCTCAAATGTGACTGGATCATTAAGTACAGGGTCATCTACCGATATTTCATCTTCACCAAGCATGGAATAGTAATCCTTCAACAAAATTGAAGGTCTACGCTCTCTTGATGCTCGAGTTTCAACATCCTCGTTGGATGTGTTACCTTTCACTTGGTCATTACTAGTGACAGTAACTTTCTCTTTCTCAATTTCAAAGAGTTCCACTTTCTGACTAGGAGTTTTAAGGTCTATATCTTCCTCAAGAAAATAAGCATCTCTAGACTCTATAACCCCCACTGTCCCATCATCATGGTGTACTACAAATCGATACCCTTTCGAATGGTTACAATAACCTATAAAATTACATTTTATGGTCTTGGGATCCAACTTAGTTCTTAGTTGATCAGGCACCCTCACATGGGCCTTTGACCCCCACACTCTCAAGTTCGAAAAGTTTGGACGTCTTCCCGTCCATAACTCATAAGGGGTCAATTTGATTGACTTAGATGGTATTCGATTTAGTACATAAACAGCGGTGTCTAGTGCTTCGCCCCAAAACTGCGTTCCTAGTTCAGAGTGGTTTAACATGGACCTTACCATGTCCATCAAAGTCCTATTACGTCTTTTAGCGACTCCATTCTGCTGAGGAGTATACGGTAAAGTATACTGATGCACTATTCCTTGGTTTGTACAATAGTCCTTGAACAAATCAGATGTGTACTCACCACCTCTGTCTATTCTCAGAACTTTAATCTTCCGTCCTAATTGGTTTTCAACCTCAGCCTTAAATTCCTTGAATTTTTCAAAGGCATCGGACTTTCTCGATAACAAGTACACATAACCATATCTTGAATAGTCATCTATAAATGTAATAAAATACATCATTCCCCTTTGAGTCTTGACGTTTATAGGCCCACAAATATCTGAGTGAATGACCTCTAAAAGGTCAATTGCTCGTTGTCCTTTCAAAAAGGGTAGCCTAGTCATTTTTCCAGATAGGCAATCCTCACACATGCGCAAATTATCTCTTATTCTAGGTAGTAACCCACTACCTGACATTCGGTGTAATTTTGTCGCATTCACATGACAAAGGCGTAAATGCCACAACAATGCATTATCAACAGCAACACAAGCAACATACTCAGAATCAATCATTTCATTATTAGCAAAGTCATTGGATACATCAAGTTTGAATAAACCATAAACTAAAAAAGCAGTAAATAGAATATTATTCTTCTGCCCCACAGTTCCCTTGCCACCCTTGAACCTGACTTCAAATCCCTTTTGAGTCAGAAGAGGGATTGAAATCAGATTCCCTACGAATAGTAGGTGCAAACAAGACATCTGTGAGGACTAGAGTGTTTCCTCCTAAGAGAGGAATACGAACAGAGCCAGTCCCTAGCACGTCACAATAGGTGTTATTCCCCATGTAGATCTTGTGCACTCCGGGACTAATCTCTTTCATCTCAGCAAAAGACTCCTTTGCCATGGTCACATGACGGGTTGCAGCCGAGTCAAGCCACCAACCTCTAGTGTTAGTGTTCACAATTAGTGCCTCAGAAATCATACACACTATGTCCTTTCCTCCACCCTGCTGTTTCTTTTTCTCGTTGCCCTGGGAGCCATTAGGACAGTTCCTGCTAAAGTGACCCATCTGGCCATAAGTAAAGCAGCCCCCCTTCTTCTTGTTTTTGGCCTTGTCTCCACCCTGTAACTGAGGCTTCTTTCCTTTCCTCTTGAAGTTCTTCTTTGAGGTGCCTGCATAGGACCCACCTTTCTTAGAGCCAACATGGTGAGCAAGGTTGGCAGATACATTAGAGGCCCTCATATGCTCTCTCCTTTCCTGCTCCAAGCCCAGCTTGGCAGTAAGGTCATCGAGAGTGAGTTTCTTGTCACTCAGGTTCAACGCCACCACAACTGCTTCCCATGATGGAGGGAGGCTAGTGAGTATCGTAGACACTTGGACTCCCAATGAAATTGGATCTCCAAGCATCTCCAACTCACTAGCTATAATGGTCATAGCATTTATGTGCTCAAGCACATTCTTGCCCTCCTCCATCCTCATGTTGGTGTAGCGAGTGTGGAGCAACCTAATGTGTGCCTCAGTATGCTCTCCATACCTCCTCTCAATGGCCTCATACATTTCTTTGGCCGTTTTGTGCTTCTCAAAAAGCAACTCCATAGTAGGCTCCATAAAGGTAAGCATCGTGGTCCTTGCTCATGCATCCTCCTTCCTGAACTTCTCGTACTCTCTCTTTTGAGCATGAGTACTACTTTCACCCGAAGGTTCAACAACTTGGTCTAACAAGAGCAAGGTGTCGGCGGAAATCAGCGGCTTCCCGACGGCCGAGGGGACGAACCTGGGCGGAGTTGAGACCGTTGAGAAGGTTTCTGATGGCGCTACAGCCGACCAAGGCGATATGCCGGCTGGCGGCTAGTGTGTGCCGGCTGGGAAAGACGGTGGCGGAAACCCGAACGGATAAGCAGCGTAGCTCGAAGGAGGAGCCGACACCGTCTGACGATGGAAGGACAGCAGGAGCGCCTCAAGGCGACGATCGCGAAGATCGTTCTCCTGGTCGCGACGATGGTTCTCCTAATCGCGACGACGGTTGGACTCCGCAATCTCTGTCTTCAAATCGGTAAGTTCTCGCTCCAATTTCGCCTCCAAGTGTGTAGTTCGGGTAATCGCATGGGGGAGAGTAGTAATTGGGACGTCGTGAAAGTTCGAGGCCGTAGACGTCACGGACGAGGGTCCGAAGGACATTGGCGGTGGGTCGGGACTCACCCGACGGTCGCCTGTCATGGCGACAGTAAGGGTGGGTGGGTGGGAACCAGGGTCGAACTGGTTCTGATCCAATGATGTAGACACGGCGTCTATAATGGAGAAGAACGAGGCTAAACTAAAACAAAATAAATAAACATAAACTAATCTGTGATTCTCATTGATAATCCCGTTTTGGCCATAGGCCTTACATATATAAAGAGTAAAAATATCCTAATATTAATAGAAGTAGTAAATCCTAACTAGGAAACACTATTAAATAAGAAATCCTAGTCCTAATAGAAGCAAGAGGTTGTAATTGAGTCCATAACAGATAAGTTCCAAAGATCATCCATTGGCCTCACACCTATGGCTTGAACGGAGGTGTCATGGCCTCCACAAGGATTCAAACTCCATAAAAACGACAAATATCTAACAGTACATTTAGGGCGAAAGAGGAATTGATTCGATTGATTGATGGCAACCCGGAAGATGCATTTTGCATTTTGCCACATTACGGAATATTGTGAGAAGTGGTACTACGCAAGTATGTACCGCACCACATACAAAGAAGTAGTGTTACCTACTTTAGACAAGAGTTAGTGGGGGTGATTACAGGGTTTTATTTAAATGCGAATCGCCCATGCTTGAAGCTCCAAAGAAGGGGAGGAGAAAGACTGAGAATTGAGTCACAGCCCGAGCCTCCACAAAGGCCGAGGTTGAAATGTGGGAATTGTCGACAAGTTGGTCACAACCGTAAAAGATGTACTAACCCAACTGTTGCGAAAGAACAAAGGAAGCGCAGAAATCAAAGACTCCCGCAACAAGGCAAACTTACTACTAACGAGACATCGTAGAGACGCCGCTCTGGCTTACCTAGGCCCCCACCATTCTTCACTTAGGTCGTACTAAAGTGCTTGTACAACAAAGATTATATTCCGCGGTGGTGACAGGAAAAAATATTACAAACGCAAAAAAATCTTTCATGCAGCAAAAATGTATCTCCATTATAGTCGTCTCGTCTAAGACACGACAACATGAACACAAGTGAATCTCCATTATAGACGTGTTGTCGAAGACAAGAAAACACAAAAAGAACACTCTGTTATAGTGGTGTCGTCGATGACAACACGACTATCATAGTCGACTATAATAGTACACGACTAAGTATATAATCGTGTCTTATGCAACACGACTATATACATAGTCGTGTTGCATAGTACACGACTATATATAAAGTCGTGTTGCATAAGATACGTAACTTTGCGTCGTCGTGTCGTGTCTTTCGAATACACTAAAAACATAAAGATGTATTTTCATCGTTTTTTGATGTAGATGAAAATATTGTATTTGAATTTTTTGAAAGAATAATGTATGTACATCAACTAAACTTTGTACAAAAAATTAAATTGGGTACAAAAGAATATATAACCACTAATGGGCATATATATAAGAAAAGAAGTTCAGGCTTCATCCGACAACCTCAAAAAATCGGCAACTATGACTTCTTGATTTTTGTCTTTAATTGAGTCGTCATCAAACTCGCTATCAATCTCCCCACGAATCATAGATGCAGCAATGGCTGGGCACCACAAACGTGTAATTCAGGCCTAATCAAAGTTGGGTGGGTTGACATTGGACGCCAAGTACACAACTTGATCGTTTAAATATAAAACCCTTGCAAGTGCACAAGGCAATTGTACTACAGTGAGTATGGAAAGGGTTGTCGAACCTCAGGGACGGATTAATATTCTACCAAATTCAAGAGAAAAGCAGCAGTTTTTAATTAATCTAGAGAAAAGCAATGAACTTTAATTAAACTAAGCTGAGATTAATCAATAGGAGAAGTACCAAGGCTTTGAATCCGCCACAATAGACTAGTGTATCGTCTCTCTCTCTCTTTTGAATTCAGATTTCCAGTTGGCTAGTGTACTCCTCTCGGACATACACTTGTCAATTCAAATTATAGTGCCCTCCTCTCGGATGTAACACATAAATCTATTAAAACATGGAACTGTGATCTATCTCTCTCGAGTATAAACCAATGAGACTTTATTAATATGTAACACTTCAGAGCCCTTACGTTCCTCTCGGACACGCAAGTGCTCTTTCAGATTGAAATCCACAAAGATCCACTCTTGTCTCTCTCGAGTACAAAGAATAAACTCTAATGAATTAACTTTTATTGCATAACAAAGATTCATACACCAACTAGAATAAAAACATAATATGAGAGAAAGAAACAATACAACCAATCAGTTGGGTTTCATCTACGCCTTGGAAGAGAGTCTAGCCAAGCATGGGAAGAGAATCCATCAACAAGTTCTTCATCTTCTTCTTCTTCTTCTTCTTCCTTTGCTCTAGCCTCCAAGGACTCCAAAAGAACTCAAAACTCTATTCTTGCATACCCCATACGTTCTCCCTTAAGGCATATATATAGGGGTGAAGGAAAGCCCTCAAATCCCCTTCCAAATCCGAGTCAAAATAGGGTTAAATTACGTTTTCCGTATGCACCGATCGATCGCCTTCATAGCACGATCGATCGTTTGACGAACGTAGCCGAACGAAGCCGTTTTCCTTTGTTAATTGCTTCCGATCGATCGTATTGCGAACGATGCCGGACGCATCCGATCGATCGTTTTTACTGTCTTCGCAAGTCCAAAAATTCCAGTAGATACGATCGATCGTTTTGGTGTCCGATCGATCGTTTTCTCCAATGTAGTGTTTTCGCTGAAGACGCGATCGATCGCGTAAGGATGCGGTCGATCGTTTTTACTGTTCGGAATCTTCAAATGGCTATAACTTTTTGCTCCGAACTCCGAATTGCGCGTGGTTGGTGGCGTTGGAAAGCTGACATCTTGAACTTTAACATGAAGCTTGAATCAGTTCAATCCGATATTTGTACACGGAGTTATGATAATTTGACCATTGAAGTCCGTTTTCGCCATATTTTTGCATCTTTGCTCTCATTTCCTACAAAAACCAAAATCTATATTAAAGTAGTAGTTATTCTAACCAAACACTAGCATAAATATAAGTTTAGGAGATAATAAAATGCATATTTCATGTATAGATCACACCCCCAAACCTACATTTTGCTAGTCCCTAGCAAAACAAAACAAAACAAAATCAAACAAAGTAAGGAACTAATGCATAAAAATAAACACCACTTTCGTAGGGAACACGATTGCATTGAGCGTATGCAACAAGCCGTTAAACCTCTAGGTGTCCCTAGTAGGACGAGTGTTGTCTCGTGAGGGTTTGCAGCCATGCTACCCACAAACATGTATTTATTAATCTAATTAACCTAAGTGCAAAAACAAAGCAAAAATTAAAACATAGCAAAATATACAACCTATTATCCCGACAAATACAAACTACAATGCTTAAGAAAATCAACCACATGTACTTGGTTCATAATCAACAGGAATATAGAAGCCCTCAAGTAAGTGGTTTTATTCCACACTTTCATCTTGGAAATTTCTGCTCAAATATTATATAGCATGATAACATAAATAGTAGAAAGTGTAGAACATTGTAGCAATACAATCTAAATTTCTGTTTATACAGATCCAGTGTTACCCATTAACCAAAGAACATCAGAATCTACATAGTCATCGTAATCTTTTAGGTTCATGATAGCACAGATCTGCGCGCCTCCTTCGGGTCCAACATTCTAGATTTGAGAGGATAATACACCACAGACTTCTTTTTTTTTTTCTTCGCTAGGACTGTGTAAGGCCTGACTTCAAGATGCTTAGGTTTAGCAATGACTCAGGCCAATGACTCCCAGCCAAATTAGCTTAGGGCATTAGGTTTTAAGAGACCGCTTCGGGCCCGAGCATCAGCCTAAGTTAATCCTATAAAGTCAAGCAGCCCCTTTTCTTTCATTTTGTTTTCATTTTTTCACATTTTCATTTTCAGCATTCATATTTTCCAGCACATCTTTATTTTGTCCAGGTTGTATTATACTCTCAACCTATTTCCGGTTCCAATCCCTTGCCATAGCCAAGTAAATGGTCTATCATGATCTTTTAAGCTCAACAGATAACTACACATCATCCAATGACTATGACTAAAGACATCCCACTGTAAATTAGCATTCAACAAATCTCTAGATGGTATTACTTTATGTAACTAGTGTGTGTAAGTGAATTTTCTTAGTTCAAGCACTTATTCCAAGAGGACTGTAATAGAAAGATATGCTCAGTTAAGTGTATCTATCCTCCAGTATACTTACTCACACTTCCAATGCAAATTAATCTCCTAAGAATTGTAACATGCATTATTACGGGATAAACTATCAAAACCTAAGAAAAAGTACTAACAAGTAACTTTAAAAACTACTCAATTTTATTTTCAATTTCTTTTTCTGATTTTACAATGAAGCACATCCTCTCCCCCAAACCGAATACAAGCATTGTCCTCAATGCACAACAAAAGATAAAAAGGCAATGATCTGAGATAAGTAAAGGAGAGAAGAGGAAGGAAAACCACCAGAAAAGAAAGGACTAAGAGTCCTTGTCGTCGCCATCGCCATCGTCCGTAGGAGGGAAACGCCAATCATGGAGAAAGTCAACAATAGAGTCTAGGCGTAACGTGATAGCATTTTGGGACTCTTGATATGCCTGCTGGGTTGCAAGAATCTGTTGCTGTGTAGCCCGAATCTCCTGCACATGGCCAGTGAGATCAGTGATCTGCTGCTGAATAGATTCCCAAGGAGGCTGCTGAGTAGGCTGACTCGGAGGTGGCTCGGCCTGCTCCTCAGCACGGCGAGCCTGTGGCCAAGTATGTATACGTGTGTGGGCGATCATACGGTTAAAGGCGTCAACTCCAATCGGACCGAGTCCACGAGATAAACGTGCATGCTCTGGAAAACGGACCCCACTGGTCTGGAATATGCGCTCAAGAATGAAAGGATACGGTAGCCGTTCATCCTTTCTCCCCACCATCACCTGCTTCATCCGCCCAAAGACGAATGAAGGTAAATCAAGGTCGCCCCGCCTAGCCTCGTCGCCGAATACATATAGTAGCTCAGTCATCGTGCGGTCAACTTTCTCCTTCCTGGCGGACCATACATCATGCTGGAAAATGAGAAAGGCAAATCGGAACTCCGGTAGCATGCTGATGGCCTGGAGATAAGTGGTCAGGCAAGGTCCTATGGGCGACCCTGTCAAGCGACCCGTAACAATGCGAGGCATGGGAAGCTGATAACCACTGAAATCTGGATGCCGAATAGTACCTCGCTCGCAGCCCATAACTCGAGCTATGTTAGCAGCCCGGATGCGTAAAGGAGTGCTACCCACCAAACTGCGAATGGCAACTTGTTCATGATCCTCGTGGTCGTCTATAGTGCCATTCAAATAGAACTCTCTGACGGCGTCCTCGTGCACCAAGTGAGGCACATTCCCCGTCGTAGAAGCAATACGGGTGAAGTAATTCACCCAGTCCGGCCGAGCCTTTATCCAGCCTTGGGTCGGTAGATCAGGAATATATGGATTTAGGAGAACCTGGCGCTCATATTGAAGTGGCCGTGGTGGTGGAGTAGCAGTAGGTGGAGGTGCAGGGGTGGAAGCAGCATGTTGTGAAGTCGAAGCTTCACTCCTAGGGCGTTTGTGAGCAGAGGATTTATGAGGCATCGTTCCTGAAAATCAAAGGTCATAATAAAAACCCTTATAAAGATAACTAATGCACAAAGAAGTATAGATCATCAGCACAGCAGGCATATCACAAATAATGGCATAGGAAAGCTCGTTGGCGCTGTTTTTTTTTTTTTTTTTTTTTTTGAAAAATAAAAATAAAAATAAATAAATAAATAAATAAAAATAAATAAATAAATAAAAATCGGAGATAGCAATCATGAACATGCAATGGAATCAGCAATCAAAAGTATGCATGAGAGGAATCGAAAATCCGGAATGTCTCACTTTCGGAAATTTTTTTTTTTTTTTTTTTCGATTGAAAAAAAAAACAGAACTGTTCATGCACAAAAATCATAAGATTTGGCGAAAATGCTGAGAATCAAAGGCTGAACTCATACACAAGTATCACAATAATCAATTTAAGAGCAAGTATGAGACAGATTCAAAAGTACCTAACAGAAACTAAGAAAAATCAGTTTTTTTTTCGTTTCGGCTTACCGGAATAAAAGCTCGGGATTGCGATGAAAAGAGACGGAAATCTCAAAAACGGCCACCGGAAATGGATTCTCCGTGCAAAACTTCGTCGGGGGCCGGAGTCTTAGCTCAAACTGGGGTCGGAGGCGGCGGTGGCGAGCGAAAATAGGTTTCGTTCGCCGCCGCCGCGCAGGTTTTAAAGACGAAGAAGACGACCCGCGATCGATCGCACAAAAAGCCGATCGATCGTGTTAACCGATGATGATCGGCGCCCGTCAGATCACAGATGAACGGCGTTGATGATCTGCAGATACGATCGTAGTGCGATCGATCGTATTTACTGTTTGACATTTTTTTTTTTTAACTCTAATGAATTAAGCAGAAAAAACCTCCCCCAAACGTATTATGCACATTGTCCCAATGTAAATAAAAAATAAAGAAGATGAAAAGGGAAGAATACACCTGATTACGTGGGTTGCCTCCCACCAAGCGCTAAGTTTAACGTCTTCAGCCAGACGTTGATCCATGCTCATGTTGTACTTGTTGAACCAGCAAAATATACCGGCATCTCATCCTGGTCACTAACTGCCTCCAAATAAGGTTTCAAGCGATGGCCATTTACTTTGAATGTGCTCCCATCTTTTGGATTTCGGATCTCAACAGCACCATGTGGAAACGCTTCGGTCACAGTAAAAGGTCCAGACCACCGAGTGCGAAGCTTCCCAGGGAATAAGTGCAGCCGAGAGTTATAGAGCAACACCTTCTGATCAGGCTGAAAGGATTTCCTGGAAATCATCTTGTCATGAACCGCCTTAGTTCGCATTTTGTAGAGCTTGGCATTCTCATATGCATCAAGGCGCATTTCCTCTAATTCACTCAGTTGGAGCTTGCGCTGTTCACCGGGCTTATCCATGTCGAAGTTGTAGGCCTTAATAGCCCAGTAAGCCCGGTGCTCCAACTCAACAGGTAAATGGCAAGCTTTGCCATATACCAATCTATACGGAGACATGCCAATCTGGGTCTTGAAAGCTGTCCGGTAGGCCCATAATGCATCATTGAGTCTCAAGGACCAATCTTTTCTGTCGGGGCGAACCGTCTTCTCGAGAATCTGCTTGATTTGGCGATTGGAGACCTCCACCTGGCCACTGGTCTGAGGATGATATGGTGTGGCAACCTTGTGGGTGACGGAATATTTCTTGAGAAGAGCTTCAAATGACCTGTTACAAAAGTGAGAACCTCCGTCACTAATGATAGCTCGAGGAGTTCCAAACCTGCTGAAAATGTTAGTTTTCAGAAATTCCAGCACAACTTTATGATCATTGGTCCTAGTGGCAACAACTTCAATCCACTTAGACACATAATCAACAGCAACAAGAATAAATGTATGACCAAAAGATGGCGGAAAAGGTCCCATGAAATCGATACCCCATACATCAAATAAATCAACAATCAATATAGGTTGTAGAGGCATCATATTCCTTTTAGACAAGGCTCCCAATTTTTGACACCTATCGCAAGATTGACAATAAGCATGGGCATCTTTAAATAGAGTTGGCCAATAAAAACCACTTTGAAGTACTTTGGCCGCAGTTTTCTTACCACCGAAGTGTCCACCACAGGCCCGAGAGTGACAAAAAGATAAAATGCTATGAAACTCACTCTCTGGAACACATCGTCTTATTACTTGATCCGCACATATCTTAAATAGATCAGGGTCATCCCAATAGTAATGTTTGACTCGTGAGAAGAACAAGTCTTTGTCATGTTTAGTCCAAAAGGTGGGGATTTGACCCACAGCAAGATAATTCACGATATTTGCGTACCAAGGTGGAGCAGTAGTTGAGACAGCAAAAAGCTGCTCATCAGGGAATGAATCCCTCAGAGGGTCATGGCTGTGCAAATCAGGAATAGGAATTCTGGATAGATGATCAGCCACAACATTCTCAGAACCCTTTTTATCTTTAATTTCAAAGTCAAACTCCTGAAGAAGTAAGATCCAACGGATCAGCCTTGGCTTGGTATCCTTCCTGGAAAGAAGGTACCGTAAGGCCGCATGGTCAGAAAAAATGGTGATCTTACTACCCAGGAGGTATGACCGGAACTTATCTAATGCAAACACAACAGCAAGCAGCTCTTTTTCAGTGGTAGTATAATTCAATTGAGCGTCAGTGAGCGTCTTGCTCGCATAATATATAACATGAGGAATCTTGTTAAGGCGTTGGCCTAACACTGCCCCTACAGCAAAATTAGAGGCATCGCACATGATTTCGAAGGGCAGTGTGTAGTCAGGGGGCTTAATAATGGGGGAACTCGAGAGGAGGGTTTTTAATGTGGTAAAGGCCGTTTTGCAAGAATCATCAAATTCAAATGGCACGTCCTGACCTAAGAGGTGACAGAGTGGACGTGATATCTTACTAAAATCTTTGATAAATCGGCGATAAAACCCGGCATGGCCAAGGAAAGACCGTATTTGCTTTACTGAGGTAGGAGGTGGTAAATTAGCAATTAGGTCAACCTTGGCCTTATCAACCTCTATACCCCTTTTTGATATAACATGTCCAAGCACAATCCCCTGTTGAACCATGAAATGGCTCTTTTCCCAACTTAACACTAAGTTTGTTTCCTCACATCTTTTTAAAACCATAGTAAGGTTATGCAAGCATTCATCAAAACAAGTGCCAAATACCGAAAAATCATCCATAAAAACTTCCAAAAATTTATCAATCATGTCAGAAAAGATGGACATCATGCATCGCTGAAATGTAGCCGGAGCATTGCAAAGACCAAAAGGCATTCTTCGATATGCAAATGTACCAAAGGGGCATGTAAAAGTCGTCTTCTCCTGATCCCCTGGAAAAACTGGCACTTGATTATATCCTGAGTACCCATCTAAAAAGCAATAAAACTCTTCGCCCGCTAGTTTCTCTAGGATTTGGTCAATGAATGGGAGAGGGAAATGATCCTTACGGGTATTGGAGTTCAGTTTCCTATAATCAATGCATACCCGCCAGCCCGTGGTTTCTCTTATTGGCACAAGTTCACCCTCTGAGTTTGGTTTCACCGTGATGCCTGATTTCTTAGGGACGACCTGGATGGGGCTCACCCACTCGTTGTCAGAGATAGGGTATATGATACCTGCATCTAGGAGTTTCACTATCTCTTTCATCACCACCTCTCTCATGTGAGGGTTCAACCGTCTCTGCCCCTCCCTAGAAGATTTAGCCTGGTCCTCCAGGTTTATGCGATGCATGCACACAGAGGGGTCTATACCCCGGAGGTCAGCTACTGTCCATCCTATAGCTCACCGTGTGTGGTAAGGATCTCCAACAACTGGGCTTCCTGGTCACTAGATAAACTTGAGGAGATAATCACAGGAAGGGTGTCATTAGGACCCAGAAAGGCATATTTCAGCGAGCTAGGTAGGGTTTTCAGATCAAGTGTGGGAGGAGACTCTATGGAAGGTGTGAGTGGTGGAGAGGTGGACACAGGCAGAGGGTCGGGGTGGGGTCTCCATGGGATATGGTCAGGCTGTAAGGCAGCCACTAAATGGTGATGGACCTCTTCAAGGTCAGGTGTGCCCTCATAGGTATCAATCCAGTCATAGAAAAGGGTGTGCTCGAGGGCATCCTTAAGCACAGCAAATGGGAGGTATTCCTGGACCAGGTCATCTAGGTCGTCAACCATAAGGCATTCAACTTCACTCGAGGGTTGTTGGGAAGCACTAAAGATGTTTAATTTAACTTTCATGTTCCCGAATGAGACGTTCATGAGACCCGACCTACAATTGATGGTGGCATCAGCGGTAGCTAGGAAAGGCCGGCCAAGGATAACAGGAATTTGGGACTTGGAGTTGGCAACAGGTTCCATGTCTAGAACGACAAAGTCAACAGGAAAGTAGAACCGGTCAACTCCGACAAGAACGTCTTCTATAATACCTCTAGGTCTGCGAATGGATCGATCTGCTAACTGTAGGGTGACTGAGGTGGGCTGCAACTCTCCTAGGCCAAGTTGTTGATAAACTGAGTATGGGAGGAGATTGACACTGGCGCCTAGATCTAAGAGGGCTCTGCTAATGGTATGGTCACCTATGACAATGGATATAACAGGGGTTCCCGGGTCCTTGAATTTAGGTGGCACATCACTGGTTAGTAAGGAGCTGACTTGGTTGGTCAAAAAGACCTTTTGGGTGACATGGGATTTGGTTTTTCTCTTTTGGGTACACAGGTCTTTCAGGAACTTGGCATACGCAGGTACTTGTTTGATGGCATCTAAGAGGGGAAGATTGACCTTAACCTGCTTGAACACCTCTAACATTTCCTCCATTCGTTGGTGGGACTTACTAAACGGGGAGGGTTGGTTGAGGCATTGGGGATATAGGATTTATCCTTTGTGGGTTCCCGAGGGGCTTCCTGTTGCGGTGAGAGATTAACAGGGTCAGGCATAGTAGGAGTGGATTGGTTCTGTTTCTCAAGGAGAGTGTCCTCACTCGCAATAGGTGGGTCCCTAACCTGATTGTCCACTTGTTTTCCATTTCTTAGGGTAGTAACGGCTTGCACCTGCTCATTTGGATAATGGGAACCTTCAACGGCGAACTGGCCTCTAGGGTTCTGCTGTGGTTGGCTAGGCAAGGTTCCTACTTCCCTACGGTTCATAGATTGGGCCAGCTGTCCTAACTGGGTTTCTATTTTGGCAATGGATTGTGTATGGGAGTGGACAAGCTGGGCCTGGGTTTTCAACTCTGCTCTCATCTCCTTCTGTTCAGTTTTAATCTCGGTTAAGTGGGAGAGGAGCATTTGACTCATTTGACTCATCTGGTCTTCTAGGGATGGTTTCTTATTGGTTTGGTCAAATGGGGGAGCGGTAGCTGGTTGGTAAGGCTGAGTTGGGTGTTGGATTTCGGGTCTTGGGGCCTGATTGAAAGTGGTCCCTTGGTTAGGCTGTTTCCAGGCGAAATTGGGATGATTTCGCCACCCCGGGTTGTAGGTATTTGAATAGGGGTTATTAGCTCTAGGGTAGCCTTGTGCAAAGTTGGCTTGCTCCTGTATAAGATCAGGATACTGGGAAGCTGAAGGGCAGTCAACTACAGTGTGCATGGGGCTGGCACAGATGGCACAGGCATCGTGAGAGATAGGGGTCTGAGAAGGGAGCTGTGAGAAAAAACGGTCAAATCTCTCGGTCAGTGATGCCACTTGGTGTTCTAAACTGTTGGTGGGCTTAACATCATACATGCCTCCCCTTGAGGCACTCCTACCCGGCAGATGGCCTTCAGTTCTGTAGAGGGTAGCACTATGTAGAGAATTTTCACTTAGGTCCTCTAGTAGGTCCCAGGCATCATCAGGGGTTTTTTTCATGAATGTGCCTCCACAGGAGGCATCAATCAGGGTCTTGTGCTTGTCGCACACACCCTCATGAAATCGCTGCACTAGCTGCCACTTGGGCACATCATGGTGGGGACAGGATCGGAGGAGGGATTTCATTCTTTCCCAACTTTCATGGAATTGCTCATTTGGTTGCTGGGTAAAAGTAATGATTTCGTTGCGGATCTTATTAGTCCGCCCCACAGGAAAATACTTCTTTAGGAATTCAGCTTGTAGTTCCTCCCAAGTAGAAATAGAGTTATGTGCAAGAGAGTAGAGCCATTCCTTGGCCCTGTCTTTTAAAGTGAATGGGAAAAGTCTAAGGCGCACCTGGTCATCCGATAATGTGAGTTTGAATGTGGTGTTAACCTCCAAGAAATTTTGGAGATGCCTATAAGGATTCTCATTAAGTTGGCCGTGATAAGTGGGCAGCATTTGGATGATGTTTGGTTTGATTTCAAAATTGGCCACGGAAGCAGGTAGTAGGATACAGGAAGGGGAGGTGTAGGCTGTTGGACGGTAGTAATCTTGCACGGTTCGGGCATGGGGGATTAATGGATCCTGGTTTAGACCAGTACCATCCCCGAGGTTCATGTTGTTCGCCATATGTTGGATTTCAGGAATTGATTGTCTAGGAGTTCTCAAAATTCTGTAGAGTCGCTCAGGATCAGGGTCAAAAGCTAGGTCGGGGTTCAGGGAACGACGACCATGCATGCACAAATAAAATCAAACAAAACCTGTGCAGTCCTGATAGCGACAACTAGCAAACATCAACCCTAGATAGCGACAACTAGCAACCTAATAGCGACAACTAGCACGTCATGCAATCCCACAAAGAAAAGGAAAACACCAAGCACCCAAATTTATTCTAAAAGAGGGTTAAGAGAGTGCAAACAGTGGGAAGGGATGGCCCTTCCAACGATGACGAAAATCTGCGTCCTCTCTTAATCCTGCAAAATGGAAGAAGAACGAAATTACGCTACTGAGAGTAAATCTAAATTTAATGAAACTACTCTAAAACTAACTATGCTAAGAATTTAGTAAACTATTGTGCCGTCCCCGGCAACGGCGCCAAAAACTTGATCGTTTAAATATAAAACCCTTGCAAGTGCACAAGGCAATTGTACTACAGTGAGTATGGAAAGGGTTGTCGAACCTCAGGGACGGATTAATATTCTACCAAATTCAAGAGAAAAGCAGCAGTTTTTAATTAATCTAGAGAAAAGCAATGAACTTTAATTAAACTAAGCTGAGATTAATCAATAGGAGAAGTACCAAGGCTTTGAATCCACCACAATAGACTAGTGTATCGTCTCTCTCTCTCTTTTGAATTCAGATTTCCAGTTGGCTAGTGTATTCCTCTCGGACATACACTTGTCAATTCAAATTATAGTGCCCTCCTCTCGGATGTAACACATAAATCTATTAAAACATGGAACTGTGATCTATCTCTCTCGAGTATAAACCAATGAGACTTTATTAATATGTAACACTTCAGAGCCCTTACGTTCCTCTCGGACACGCAAGTGCTCTTTCAGATTGAAATCCACAAAGATCCACTCTTGTCTCTCTCGAGTACAAAGAATAAACTCTAATGAATTAACTTTTATTGCATAACAAAGATTCATACACCAACTACAATAAAAACATAATATGAGAGAAAGAAACAATACAACCAATCAGTTGGGTTTCATCTACGCCTTGGAAGAGAGTCTAGCCAAGCATGGGAAGAGAATCCATCAACAAGTTCTTCATCTTCTTCTTCTTCTTCTTCTTCTTCTTCTTCTTCCTTTGCTCTAGCCTCCAAGGACTCCAAAAGAACTCAAAACTCTATTCTTGCATACCCCATACGTTCTCCCTTAAGGCATATATATAGGGGTGAAGGAAAGCCCTCAAATCCCCTTCCAAATCCGAGTCAAAATAGGGTTAAATTGCGTTTTCCGCATGCACCGATCGATCGCCTTCATAGCACGATCGATCGTTTGACGAACGTAGCCGAACGAAGCCGTTTTCATTTGCTAATTGCTTCCGATCGATCGTATTGCGAACGATGCCGGACGCATCCGATTGATCGTTTTTACTGTCTTCGCAAGTCCAAAAATTCCAGTAGATACGATCGATCATTTTGGTGTCCGATCGATCGTTTTCTCCAATGTAGTGTTTTCGCTGAAGACGCGATCGATCGCGTAAGGATGCGGTCGATCGTTTTTACTGTTCGGAATCTTCAAATGGCTATAACTTTTTGCTCCGAACTCCGAATTACGCGTGGTTGGTGGCGTTGGAAAGCTGACATCTTGAACTTTAACATGAAGCTTGAATCAGTTCAATCCGATATTTGTACACGGAGTTATGATAATTTGACCATTGAAGTCCGTTTTCGCCATATTTTTGCATCTTTGCTCTCATTTCCTACAAAAACCAAAATCTATATTAAAGTAGTAGTTATTCTAACCAAACACTAGCATAAATATAAGTTTAGAAGATAATAAAATGCATATTTCATGTATAGATCAACGACGTACATCATGATGAAAATGTCACAGTCTTTTGAGTTTTTTTGGCAGGGTGCTTTGCCGATCTGAGTCATCTTCCAATCAATGCAACCCATCCACGACAGCATGTGTGCCATCACAATGTTCATGAAATTCGTGAATTTATTAGCTGCGACCCTGTGATGTGTGTACAACTGGGATTTGCCGGAGAGCGGGTTGTAGAAGCACCATACATAGTTCGGGAAGTGTACATAGATGAGGCAGAAATGGGAGCCAGTGTGAATTGTGAAAAAGCCGTAGAACATGTTCCTGTTCAATCCTTTCAGCATCCTCCCAAGCTTTTTTATCAATTTTGAATTATTGCCTCCTTCTTTATATTCCTGCAAAACCGCAAGAGAGTAAAAAATTGATGCTGGGAACGTCAACTTATCGCTACTGATGCCGGGAACACTTACGTTGTCAAATATCTCTTTGAATGCGTGGCATTCAAAAAAATAGAACGGATACTTTGTTAAGCATGAAAAATACACATTTTTATATGCCTTTTTACCTATTTGTTAGTCATGTTTTCCAATTAAAATGAGGAATAAAGTGAATTTTAGTCATTTGTTCAGTAATTCAGAATTAAATAAATAAGGCTCTCTAAATTGCTCAATTTAACACTGTTCCGTAATTTTATAAATATTTGGTACGTCTAATTTGGGACATGTTTTATTTTGTATAGGTTCGCATGCTCGTACTGTTGAACAGCCAAAAGTGAAGCCGTTAGACGGGTTTTGAAATGCCAAAGCGACCCAAGATCTGAGATCACGCGCAGAGAAGATCTGGACCGTTGATGTTCACTGATGAAGAAGACGGGCGTGGAATTAAATGAGGAGCATTCAGATTGATCCGACGAATGACATTGATACGACGGGTTTCAGCCAAGTTAAAGAAAAAAAAAAGAAAAAAAATAAGAGAGAAAAGCCGAACCGTTCGGCCGGTTCATTGAAAAAAAAAAGAAAAAAAAAACAACAAAACCCGAGCCGCTGGCTCGGGTGTTCGGTTTCTGAAACAGAGAACGCTCGAGCAGCTCGAGCGCTCTTGGCGGTGGAATCGATCACGGCTTCCGGCGGCCTGAGGCAGCTAAGCTCGACGGCGGCAAGACTGATGACGGCGGCAAGACTGACGGCGGCGGTCCTGGGTTCCGGCGAGGCCGTAGTGGGTGGCGACAGCAACCGGCAGAGGAGGAGTCACGGCGGTTCTGGAGCGAACAGAGCATCCTCTGTTTTGGAAAGTCTCGATTTGGAAAATCATGTGAAACAAAGTTGATTCGGGAAAAGATGATTTGCAGCTCTGTTTCAAAATGGTAAGTGTTCCTATTTCTATTTGAATTGAGATTCAAAGAGGGGCGGATTTTGGCTCAAACGGGGAAGTTCCAGATTTTGGGAATTTTCGATCTGTTCAAAATGTTAAAGACGAGATTTTTATTGCAAATCTGGACGGGATTGGAGGCAGATCAATTGCAACTTGACTGATTTAGAAGGCACATGCAAAGGAAAGAATTTCTGACGAGATTGAGATTTGGAAGGCTGCTGATTTGAGGAAAGAAACGAACTGTTCTTGGGGTGTATAAAAAACAGAGAGCGGGCAGTTCGAGCGGAAGGGACGACCAACAGTGTTTTCTTCTATTTTTTTACAGTTCGAAATTTTATTTTTCTCTTTCTGTTTCACCTTGGCTGTTGTTGCAATCGGCCTCTGTTGATCGAGCAACAAAGGAGACAGCAGTGTTTACAATTCCAAGCAAGAAGAACAGTACCTTTTGGCTTTATTTTCTATTATTCAAAAAGTCCTGTAAGTTGATTTTACCTTTAATACAAATGAATTTCATTATTTTTGCAATTCAATTTTCTGGTATGAGTAGCTAAATCCCTGTCTAGGGCTGAGATGAAGCCATGATTAGTTGTAGGAATATTATTCATGTGATGCAATTGTTTTGTCTAAATTAATGCGTTTTAACGATTGTTATTCTCAAATTAATTGCATTGGATTATATGTTGAATATGATATTTGGGTATTACCTGTGATTCATCGTATAATGGATACAGCTAATGATTTGATAGAGGTTGGTTGTCGATCGGATACGGTCTCATCGGAGTCGGCTTTCGGCTTTTCCGCCCAATTCCTCCTTGCCTGCTCAGCCGCCATTCTCCGTATATGATCATCTTCCTGTATCCTCTGCAATTCCCTCTCAGACACCCTAGGGGAATAGGTCCCGTCTGTACGTCTGACGGTGTTCCACTTCTGCATGCTCCATATGTTCGTCGAAGTCTAGTTGGAGCTTCTTCAGAAACATCTTTGCATAGGATCTCTTTGTAGCCCGTTGAATCTTCTCTTCCTCATGCGCGCGCTTGATGGGAACTAAATTGACATTCTACAGAGTCGTGTCAGTAGCAGCACGAAAAATTAACTAGTCGTGTAGAATGCAACATGAAAAATTAAATAGTCGTGTATAACGTGACACGAAATATTAAATAATCATGTAGAACTTACCTTTAGCCCATTTGAGGGAGTCTTTGGCTGACTTGTGCGCCAGCTCCTTTCTCCGCATATGCACCAGAGTTTTCTTCATCTGCTCCTTGTCATCGTTTTTCTGCTTTGGCTCCTCCTTCTAATGCACCGATGACTTCTTCATCTTCTCCTTCTTGTTTGACTGCTTCGTCTCCTTCTTCAGCTGCTCAGTCGTCTCCTCATTGGGATCCTTAAAGTACTTACGACCGTCTAATAGCATTGACGTTGTGGTGGCAGATGACTTGATAGGTGAAGAACCTCTCGCAGAGGTCCAACACTCCTTCCCATCTTCTCGTACGAAAACGAAGCGATCTCAATTAGTGACTGTATGCCCTGAAGCGAACCCTCCAATCGCCCCATTGTAGTAGACTGAGTAGCCGTTCTCGAGGAAGAGGGGGAAGGTTGAATGGGAGCCCTCTTCATTTCCTGCCTCTCCGTCTTCTGTCGTCGGGGAGGAGGGGCCACAGAGGGAGACGAAACAATGAGAGATGCCTCTTGTGCCATGAGGATGATTATATCGACGTCTTCTTCCCATACTTCGAGATTATCAAATAGTCCCTTCCACTAGTCCATCATATGGTGCTTCTTCTGTGCACCCTTCTTGACCTCTGTAATTAGGGCCCCACTTCCTAGCCACCTCTTCACCCATAGACTGGTAGGGCCCACGATAGCATGAAAGATTGCTGTGTGCTAAAAAAACCAAATCTGCATAGTAAGTAGATGAAAACATTAGTAAATTGCGCGAATATAGGCAAGTCGCTATAATAGTACACGACTAGAAATTTGGTCGTGTCTCATGCAACATGACTATATACTTAGTCGTGTTGCATAGTACACGATTATATATAAAGCCGTGTTCCATAAGATACGACACTTAACATCGTCGTGTCGTGTCTTTCGAAGACACTAAAAACATAAAAATGGTAAATACCTGAGTGACATATGAGGCGCCGTTTAGTACTCCACCACCCCGTGATCCTCCTTCAAATCTCGTACCCACTTGTCTGCTGGTGTGAGTTATACCAGAAACCAACATGTTATCGATAGCCCCCGCCCAATTGTATGCGCTCAATCTTGGGAAGTCTTCAATGTAACGGTACAAATAGGGCAACAGTGTTCTAGTGCTGTGTGGAAACAACACCGTGCAGAAGACGAGGCAGATGATCATCCTCGTCATCTTCATTTCGCCATTGCTAAGCTTCTCAATGATTTCCTCAATGTGTGGAATATCCGGTCTCCTCACGGTAAAGTACTTTCTGAAGAATTCACTTTGCGGTCGGCGTGGCAAGGAGGGGACGACCTCAACTTTTTCGCCCTTTGCAGGCAATCTAATGATAAGAGCAACTTCTTGCTTTGTGAAATGTAGCGACCTCCCCTTGATATTGAAAACCTTGGCCGACTCATCCCAATATCTGACCAAATGGTCCAAGAGGTTCCGAGAAACAACAACCTCCTCACCTTCAAAAATGACAGAGGAAACCAGCTTCTCTGATCAGTTGAGCACATCTTTGGTGACGCCGTAGGAGGGCCGTACACTTTTTAAGTGCCCCTGGTTGACAAAATGTCTTGAGCACCGATCGCGCATAGTATGTTCTCTTGCCTGATGAGTCCATCGGAGCCTTCCTCTTCTTGCCCCTCTGTCTTCGCTCTCGAGGTGCAAACATGAATTCATGATCTTCCTCCTCTTCCGTTGGTGTTTCCTCCATAGACTCATATCTTTTGTATCCATCTGCAAGTAGATAGTTAAAGTGGTCAATAGAAAAGTCGTGTCCGAACGACATGGAAATATATATGTCGTGTCGTCGCGTACATGACTAAATATACAGTCATGTCTTTGTAAAAATTAAAAATCTAAAAGTTGGAGCTTCTGAAACTAACATCAATAAGGATTAGGGACTCAAGACTCAGGGTCAGCCTTGAGTCCTTATCTTTTGGCTTTAATTATGGATGCGCTTACTAGAAATTTACAAGATAGAGTACCTTGGTGTATGCTTTTTGCAGATAATGTAGTTTTAATTGATGAAAGTAAAGTAGGTTTGAATGTGAAACTGGAATTGTGAAGGGATGCCCTAGAATCTAAAGGTTTTAAAATAAGTAGGACTAAGACAGAGTTCATGAAAAAACTATAGGTAGAGCCTTAGTTGAAATAGATGGGCAGGAAGTGCCAAGGTATGATCAATTCCATTAATTAGGATCTATTATCCATAAAAAAAAGAGGATATTGATAGTGATGTGGTGCATAGGATTAATGCGGGGTGGGTAAAGTGGAGGGCAGCCTCGGGAGTGTTGTATGATAGGCGTGTTGCAAAAAGTTTAAAGGCAAGTTCTATGGAGCGGAGTGTTGGGCACCAAAGAAAAGTCATATAGATAAGTTGAATGTAGGCCAAGATGAGAATGTTAAAGGTGGAAGAGTGGGATAACTAGGAGAGATAGGATTAGTAGAAATGAATATATTTGTGAGGAGTTTAGGGTTAGCACCTTTAGGGGGGAGAAACTGAGGGAATGTAAGTTGCGTTGGTATGGGCATATACAAAGAAGACCAATAGATGCCCCTCTGAGAAGATTAAAAGTGATGCATGTAAACGATGGTAAAAGAGGGAGAGGGAAAACTAAGAGAACTTGGATGGAGTTAGTAAAAAAGGATTTGACTTTACTATCTCTTCCAAAAGAGGTAGCCCAAAACAGGTCTGAATGGAGGAGTAAGATCCATGTCGCCGACCCCAAATAGTTGGAAAAAAGCGCTACTTAATTATGATTATGATAAAACACAAAAACTGCTTTTAGGAACTTTAGCACAAATTCATTACGATAAGAGATTTTAGGGAAATGGCAACTAAAATGCTCTGCTTAATTTAATGTAAGAAAGAGTGAAAACTTCTAAATTAAATTGTTTAAAATCCAAACTATTACCAATCCGTGCAAGCATGGCAGCTAATCACTGGCCATTACCTAAAGAACTGAAATATGGTTACTGCATTGATTTGATTACTAGAAAGTCAGTGTAAAAAACCTACCCAAAAAGAAACCCTTCAAAAAATCAGCTCACAATATCTTTTGACGTAAAAATACTCCCTCCGAACACTTTTAGTAGATAACGTTTTTTCATAAGGAACTATCTATTAAAAGTGTCCGGAGGGAGTAACTATTAACGCATTTTCGATAGGAGCAGAGCAATGTATGAGCAATTGAGGCCACAAGTGGAAAGCCCAAAAAGCATCATCTTAGTGAAAATCCTCACATTCTTTAGAGTTCCTCCAGAATGTATAAGAACTTGTCAGTCCCTTTTTTCAAAGTTCCCACCGACTTGAATTAAGCCAAATTGGACTATTAATATGAAACAAATGTTTTCTCAGATCAGACTATTAATATAGAAGGGGGGAAGTACTACATTGCAAACTGGGGAAACTCACAATCAAGAAAAAAAGAAATATGCATAGGAAAAATACAATATGGTGACAGATATTGCACATCTTCATAAAGTAGGAATCTATAAAAACCTTAATTATAAAATAACATAAAACAAATAAGAGAGATTAATGCACATGTGACATGACTGCTACAAGAATAGACACCCAAAAACAAAAGAACAAACAACATCTACCATCAAGGCATGACCAGTTAAATTTCTGAATGTGATTAACATAAAATGAATAACAAGCATAAAAGAAAAACTCATTTAATCTTCGAAAATTAAATAAAATGGAAAACCAAATGGACTACTAATTCCGGATGGAGGGAGCAATAAAGAAACGACAAGAACAAAGATGCTACTTCAACTTGTATTAACAACTCAAATGCCAAAACAACATAAAAATGAGATAAAAGGACATACGGACGGTCATATACTCTTCAATGGGGATGGACTCCTGTTCCTTCTTTCTCTGGCCAGCAAAGGCAGAGGCTGAACAACAAGGCTCAATGGCGCAACAAAGAAGAAGAGGGCAGCTGATCTTCTTGTAATAGGTGAATCAAAGAAAACTGCATCTGGGATTTGTTTGTGACATGGTTTTGATGGCGGACAAGGGAGAAGAAGGTTGAAGGCGGAAGCCATGGAGAGCAGCGCAGGCAGAGCTGAGACCGCTCAGAATGGAGAAGCTTGGTCTCTTCAGTGTTCCTGGCTACAGTTCAGACTTGTAATGACGGAAGTAACCTTGAATTTATTGGGACATGGTGCACGTACAATCGATGTTTGGATGCTTATGATGCATTGGTTGCTGATTTCCGCCACAGATTTTCCGAAAATCTCATAGTCGAGCAAAAAGTCAAACCTCAGGGTAAAGTCGATTGCAAGGAGAATCTCCTCAAGAAGAAACTACTTTTTTCATGCATTGATTTTCACGGAAAAAAAAAGGATGGAAAATTATGCCTACTGCCCCTGCCAGCTCAAGAAATGTCATTAGCATCCCAAATTGCTTTTTGTTACAACAAAGGCCGAAACACTTCCAGCCCTTTTAGGAGCGTTTTCTATTTTAAAATATTTTTGTCCCAAGATTTATTGTAGAAAATTTTTTGTCCTAAAATCTAAAATTATTATATTTCAAGCGATGACCTGTTTGGGTAAAAAAGCATTAATTTTCAAAGACGATGAAAAACTTGTTTGGCAATAAATTCAACATTTTAAAGAAACTAAATAATTAAAATTTTGTAATAAGAGGGAAGAACATAGCCAACAATCTTACAAGCAAAATACCATAAAATCTGTGCTTCCTTGCTTGGAGTTTCTTCACAATTTTCGTATTTATGTTCAATAAGCAAAGATGAGTAACAAAGTTTTGTTATTTAACAAAATTTAGACTTAATCGTCCATATATTCCCTCTAAGCCACAGTGAAACTCGGGGAAAAGGCCTCTGTGGCCCCAGAAGTAAGCATAACTTTTCTCTGACATACGGGGAAAATATATCTACCTTCTTGGGACGGTGGGAGTATTAATAAATGCAATAATTAAACATAGATTTTCAGAAGAAACAGAAAATACAACATGTTACACCGAGAACCCAACAAGCATGAACCCAACACATGGACTGATAAGAAAGAAATGAAGAATGAAAGAAACACATACCATCTGTTCTGAGGAAAGGGTCTGTTGACGCTGCCACAACTTTCTGCCCCCGACCCATCTGCCGTTGTGTGAAAAACTAGAAGAAGGCTTGGCAAAGACATGATTTTGGGACAGAGTGAGGGCTCTGGAAGAGCAATCCAAGGGAGAAGAGGCTGTGTTGAGAGGAAGCAAAAGCTTCATGGCGTGGGCATCATCCCACCACCCTCCTTATTCCCAGCTAGTCTTTAGTCTTTAATGGTGGGCAGCTATCAGATGATAAAAGTACTTATTTCTTCCTGTTCACGATCTTCTCCTCGCCGTAACTGTCATCGCCTCGCTCATGGCCGCCATCACATATGACCTCGCCATCGATCGTGACCGCCGTCGCCGTCTGAGTGCTCGAGCCCAGCCATCGGGCTCCTCGTCGCTATGAAAACCACTCCGCAAAACAGGCTTTGGATTTTTGATTGCAAGAATGGAGACGCAGGAGCAAGGAGGGAGGAAGAAGGGGACTCTTACCTCCGTGTTTTTTTCCCTGCAACCCGACGTTTTCCATATTAAAAGACCCCAGGGGTGTTTTGATCCTGGGGAAGTTTTAGTGAAGGCAAGTGAGCCATACACTTCCGAAGAGGGTGTTAGGCCCTGAGCTTTATTATACGAAAAATAAGTACTCCTTAAAGGCACTTTTAATTGAGACAGACACATAATTTGTTAATTTATAAAATATTTGGTCTACAGTAAAAGTGTATGCTTTCCGAATGGAAAAAGACGTGGCTAGGTGCAGGAAGTGTTAGGAGGGAGAGGGAATAACTCTGAGCCAAGAAGGCATCTTTGGAATAAAGAATAATTAGGGAACAATATCATCTAATATATATATATATATATATATATATATATTTTACTAATTATCTCTATTAAAAGTTATCGGAGGGAGTACAATTTAAGCAATCAGCCCTAAGGATTAGTAATAAGGCTACAGAGGGATAATTGATCATGTATATAAAAATTGATCAAGAACAAAAGTACGTAAGTAGTATGCACCCATATTGCCTTGTCGGAAATGTGGCATATCGGGACTGACCAAAAGGAAGATAACAGTCATCAAAATACAGCTACAGTTGGAGCAATTAGCCAAGGAGGTGAAGAGTGATGCAACAACATATCTAGAAGCACTGTTGAGTCACCTTGAGAAGCTGGTGCTGCTATGCACTGAGAATCAACACCTCGAATAACTACTGCATCTTCATCAAGTGAAAGAGAGCCTAGAAAAGCTTCGTCAAAGTTAACTAGTATCCCTGATGGAGGAGGTGATATATACAAAATATACACACATTTTTACGCCTTTCTGCCTATATGTTAGTCGTAATTTTAGTTGAAAGTAAGGATAATTAATGATTATTTATGTTAGGTGAGTAATTAAAAGAATAATAAATAAATATGCTTAATTAATTAATTTAGATGCGTTAATTGGGTTTAATGGATTTACAATTTATGATGCGTCTAAATTATATTTAATTTTATTTAAGTAGGCGTAAGAGTTTCAAATGCAGATCGTCAAGAGTGAATGCGCTCTAAACCGTTTTTGTGCTGAGATCGAAGATCCGATGGATGAGATGGTTATGACGGCTTTTAAGGAAGAAAAAGAAAAAAGAAAAAGAAAAGAAGAAATGTGAGCTGAACCGACCGGTTCAGTGGCTCGGTTCAGAAAAGAAAAAAAAGAAAGACAGCCTGAGCCGAAGCTCAGGCGTCTGTTTCAGAAACAGAGCGCTCGAGCGCTGGTGAAGGGGAAGGAGAGCCGGCATGATGACGGCAAGATGGGTCTCGCCGGTGTCAAGCATGGCGATTATCACGGCTGCGATGGAAGAGAAATTCGACGACAAGGCCTGCGATGGCGAACTGTCCCGGCCGTTGAAGCTCAGTGTATGTGGTCAACTGCGGGGCGAGTTGGGTTCAAGGGAGGTCAATGCCGGCGATGGGTCATAGCGGCAAAGCAGGTGATCGACGATGGAGAATAAGGCGAAGAACAATGGCGATTGGGAGGAGCAGCCACGGAAGAATTGTGCTCAATTTGGAAACCAAAATAGAATCGGGAAAACAAGAGACATACTCCTACTTGAATTAGAAACTTGATTCGAACTCGATTTGGACGCAGTGAAAAGGCGTGTTCGACTGGGACTTAGCTGGGTAATTGAACAAGGATTCTTTGATTTCGAACTACCTATAAAAACAGGAACTTGGTGCCGGAAAATAGAGCTTTTACAGAGAAAAAACAGAGGACTTTGGGACTGTTTTTGCCGAAAAACAGGGGTGGTTAAGCATGGTTTTGGCCAGATTCCGTTGGAAAACAAGGTCAGGAGAAGAAAAGAAGAAGAAAGCTTGGACTTTGGGACTGATTTGAGTGATTTTCAAAGTTGTTATAGTGTGCGGATTTTAGGAGAGACGATGAACAGTGTTATGTGAACAAAAACCGTGAACAGTGAAATTGCTATAGTGAATAGTGATTTTTGGTGAATAGTGCCACATGACTCCGACGAATCAGACTATCTCTTTCCCTATTTTCATGTCTAGCTAAACTCTTTATCAAGGCTAGATGAAGCCCTAGATTTGTATTTGCTAATCTTGATTGTTTAATTTAGTAAAATTTGATATAATTTTCTATTCTTAATGCGATTTTATTGTTATTCCTCTTAAGTGCTTTGACCGAGACTTAATGAATGATTAATGGAATTTGATCTTGATATTTCCTGTGTCTAGATAATAACAGGACTATGATTGATTCAATGCCCTGCCAAGGATAGAGTTAATTGTATTAAATTTATAGTGGATGAACTTTTCGTGTCTGGCCAAGAACGTTTAATCCATTCATTAGTAATTTGTGTGCCCAGCCAAGAATATAAATTACCGTATCATATCAATTTGTGGAAATAATAATTAAGAGTAGTAATTGCATGTTTAGTGGTGGATTCGAAGCTTTTATATTCTCATTCATCTGATTTCTCAGTAAAGTTTATTTTTTTAGTTAATTAAATCATTAAAATTCAATCTTTCATTAGAATTAGGTTAATCAACTAAGTCCTTTGGGTTCGACCTCGTTTCCACTAGCCTATACGTAGTCTTGTGCGATTGCGAGAAAAAATAGTTAAAAATACAATCAATCAATTGCTAATTGTAGAAAAGAAGTGTTCTTTTATTTTATTATCATCTATTTTTGTTAAAAAATTGAAAAGAAAAAAAATAGTTTTTAGGTTGTTTGCTAATATTTTTATAGGTTTTGATACTTTATCCCATGATAATGCATATTTTAATTCTTAAGAGATTAATTTACATTAGAAGTGTGAGTAAGTATACTGGAGGATAGAAACACTTAACTGAGCATATCTTTCTGTTACAGTCCTCTTGGAACAGGTGCTTGAGCTAATAAAACTCACACACACACACACTAGTACATAAAATAATACCCTCTAGAGATTTGTTAAATACTAATCTTCAGTGGGATGTCTTTGGTCAGAGTCATTAGTTGATATATGGTTATTCTTTGAGCTTAAAAGATCATGATAGACTATTTACTTGGCAATGGCAAGGGCTTGGAACCGGAAATAGGTTGAGAGTATAATACAGCCTGGATGGAATAAAGATTGGTGAAAATATGAATGTTTAAAAATGTGAAAAATGAAAACAAAATAAAAGCTCAGGAGCTGCTTGACTTTATAGGATTAACTTAGGTTGATGCTCAGGCCCGATGCGGTCCATACTTGAAACCTAATGCCCTAAGCCAACTGGTTGAGAGTCATTGGCTTGAGTCATTGTTAAACCTAAGCATCTTGGAGTTGGGCATTGCACAGTCCCATTGAAAAAAAAGAAGACAGCTTGAGTAGAGCTCGAGCGCTCTGTTTCTGAAACAGACGCTCGAGCTTTGGCTCGGGCTATCTTTCTTTTTTTTCTTTTCTAAACCGAACCACTGAACCGATCGGTTCATCTCACATTTCTTTTTTTTCTTTTTCTTAGTTAAAACCCGTCGTAACCATCTCATCCATCGGATCTTCAATCTCAGCACAAAAATGGTTTGGCACACTTTCACTGATCTGCATTTGAAACTCTTACGCCTACATAAATAAAGTTAAACATATTTTAGACGCATCATAAATTGTAAATCTATTAAACCCAATTAAAGCATCTAAATTAATCAATTAAGTGCATTTATTTATTAATCTCCTAATTACTCACCTGACATGAATAACTATTAATTATCCTTACTTTCAACTAAAATTACGAGTAACATATAGGTAGAAAGGTGTAAAACGTGTGTATATTTTGTATATATATCAGGAGGCCACCAAGAAACCAACATTTCCTGCATCCCTGTCAAGGTCGACAATGACCATAGGTAGAACACAACAAAAGCGAACATGAAAGTCACATAAAGCCAATGGTACGACAGAACTGAAACCTTATGAGCCGAACAAAGGACAACGGCCCCACCGCTGGCAGCATTGGAGCACGGAGGAAATCCGCATCAACTTAGTGTTTACCACCTCAGTTTTCCATTGCACTACACTGGAACAAACTAGTGGAAGGGCAAAAGAAAAGCATTGACAGTAGGCCCTCCCTCCAAAATGGTAAACTAGAAACAAAGAAAGGCGAAGAACAAGTGGAAGGAAACCAAGGAAGCAGAACAAACTAAACACAATGAAGACACAGGAAATAAGGAAAGGAGACAGAAACGGCCCAAAGGGAAAAGAGAGAGAATATGAACAAACAAGAAACAAAGGGGAAAAGAATAAAGAAAAATAATAAGAAAAAAAATATGATGAAACAGAAAAAAAAAGCAAAAGAAGAGAAGAGAGAAAGAAACAACAAAAGGGGAACCGAAGCAAAAAAAGCAAAAAAGAAAAGAAGAACAAAACGAAAACACCAGAAAGGGGACCACACAGAGGAAACAAAAAAGAAGGGAGATTAAAGTAAGGACGGACAGAAGAAGTAGATGGAAGGAGAAGAAGGGAAATCAAAGAAAATCGAAAAAGAAGAGAAAGGTAGAAGACATAAAAGAGAGCACTCTGGAAAGGGAGAAAGAGAGGAAGAACAAGAAAAGAGGAACATGAGTGAGAAGGAGAAGGGAGGAAAGCAGAGAGGGGGCCGGCCCACTTGGACCACCTAGTCTGGTGGCCAGGAGCCAGTCGATGTAGCCAACTGTCGACTCTCAATTTTCCTCTGATGTCACCTCCAATCACCCCATTGCCCTCATTCTCACACCTCCAATTGCCCCACCACCAGTCCACTTTAAATACCACGAGATGAAAAAATAGTCTTTCAGGTTGTTTGGGATAGAGGTGAAAGTTATTTCATCTCAGCATTGAAGGCATACGCTTCTTACTAAGGCCCTGTTTGGTTAGGTTAGCACTTTTAAGAGTAGGAAATCTAGATTCTAGAGATGAATCTATGTTTTCTAAAAAAGGTGTTTGGTTGGCAAGAATCCACTTCTAGAGATGAATTTAGGCTATGATGGCAGAAGTTGTAATTTCTGAAATTGACAGGGCATTTATAAAAAAATGCGGTTTGTGCGCCCCTATTTTTTATTTGGAAATTACAACTTCTGCCACCGGAAAAAGTGAATTAAAATTCTTTTGGTGGAGATTTCCCAAAAGAAGTTGGATAGGCTACCAAACGGAGCCTAAGGGTTGTTTAGCATACTTAGCAAGTATAATTTCTTTGGAAATAATGGCACCATCATTAAAAGATATCGATGTTGTTCGAGAATTTCCTGAAGTTTTTCGTGATGAGTTACCTAGCTTGCCACCAAGAAGAAACATCAATTTCACCATTGACATCTGCTTGGTACAACTCCCATATCTAAAGCATCTTACCAGATGACTCATGTGGAATTGAAGGAATTAAATGAGCAATTACAAGAGTTGCTTGGTAAGCAATTCATTAGGCCAAGTGGTGAGCACCAGTATTGTTTGTAAAGAAGAAGGATGATTATCTACATCTATGTATAGACTATCGGATGTTGAATCAAGTTACCATTAAGAACAAATATCCACTTCTTAGGATTGATGATCTATTTGATCATCTACAATAAGCTAAAGCAAATAAAGTGGAGGCAGTATTGAATTGGAAAAGACTCAAGACAGTCACATCAATTTGTAGTTTCTCGAGATTAATAGGTTACTACTGCAAAAGATTTATTGAGAGATTTTCCAGCTTGGCATTGTCAATGAGCAAGTTAACAAGAAAATGAGCAAAGTTTGTTTGGGACGATGAATATGAGATCAGTTTTAAGGAATTGAACAAAAAATTGACATCAACTCTTATATTTATATTACCCTCACATGCATGCGGATTTGTTATCTACAGTGATGCCTCTAAGAACGGACTAGGTTGTATTCTTATGTAACATGGACAAATGATTACTTATGCTTCCAGACAACTAAAGAACCATGAACATAATTACCCTACCTATGACCTAGAATTAGAAGTGGTCGTCTTTGCTCTTACTCTATGGAGACACTATCTTTACAGAGAAACTTTTGAAGTTTATACCGACCATAAGAATTCAAAGTACATCTTCTCACATAGGGATCTTAGCACACGCCAAAGAAGATAGAAGATAGTTAGAGATTATGATTTTTCTATCCGCTACCATCCTGGTAAAGAAAATGTAGTGGCAGATGCTCTAAGTAGGAAGGCGGAAGCATAATGTCCTATATGATGGTTAAAGAATGGAGGTTGGTGCAAAAGATGGGAGAGTGTTATTTGGATTTACCAACAGATCAAAGTAAATCTTTTATAAGTAACCTCACCATTTTGTCTTCAAGTCCAAAAGCTATTAGAGAAGCCGAACTTCAGCAAGGGTGCAAATAAAAGTATTCGATCTAAGGGAAGGGTGGTGCCTAAAAATATGGAGTCAATACATGAGATTCTCCGAGAGGCACATCATTCTTAGTATACAATACATCCTGGAGGCACTAAGCTATATTAGGATTTCAAGCATAGTTTTGGTGCAACTGCATGAAAAGAGACATCGGTAAATTTGTGTCTAAGTGTCTGACTTGTCAATAGGTTAAGGCAGAACACCAAAGGCATGTCAATCTGCTACAACCATTAGAGATTCCACAATGGAAATAGGAGCACATCACCATGGACTTTGTTGGAACCCTGCCTAAGACACAAAAGTAACGAGATACAATATGGGTTATTGTGGACAGATTGACCAATGCAACACACTTTCTCCCTATTAGATGGATGCAAAACACTTAAAGTTTGGCTCAGGAGTACATTAGGGAGGTAGTGAGTACATTACGGAGGTAGTGAGAGTTATTGGCACACCACTATAGAGATAGTAGATTTTCTTCCCTCACCTAGAAGAGCATACAAGAGGCCTTAGGAACAAAGTTTGCATTCCATATGCAAAGTGATGGTCAGTCAGAGCGGACTATTTAGACTTTGGAAAATATGCTAAGGGCATGTGGCATCGATCAGAAGGGAAATTAGGATGATCACTTACCCCTAATTGAGTTTGCATATAACCACAGTTATCATTCAAGTATATGCACGACACCTTTCGAGGCACTCTATAAATGACCATGTAAATCACCCACTTGCTAGGATGATGTAGGTGAAAGGAAAGTCCTTAAGTTTGAGCTAATGGAGTATTGTGCTGATAAAGTGAAACAAATTAAGCAGTGACTTCTGACTGCAAAGAGTCAACAGAAGAGCTATGCTGATTGTAGATGTCAAGAATTGAGTTTCAAGTCGGAGACAATATCTTCTTGAAGGTCTCACCACAAAAAGGAATCACGCGATTTTGCAAAGAGGGAAAGTTGAGCCCCAGATTCGTAGGTTCATTTGAGATATTGGAAAGAGTTGGACTGGTGGATTATCGTTTGGTTAACCTCTCATCGTGCAGATGTTCATAGTACATTCCATGCTGCTATGTTGAGAAAGTACATTCCTTATCCATCTCATGTACTCGATTACAGGACAATGGAGCGGACGCCGACCTTACCTTTGAAATAAAGCCAACAAGAATGTTGGATAAAAGGGAACAAGTATTGAAGAACAAGGTGATTTCCTTAGTAAAAGTTTTATGGAAGAGCCAATCTTTTGAAGAGATGACTTGTGAGACCTAAGTTGAAATGATTAAGTCATATCCCAAGTTATTTACCAATTAGTTTATTCTATTTTGAGGATGAAATGACTATTTTATGGGGGAAGGATGTGACATCCCAAAATTTGAATAAATATTCTTTTTGTTCTAAACTAGGAAACCTGATCGAGCTAGGTTACTATTAGATGATTGATGGCTGGATAAACTTGAAGAAAGACGGATTGAGATCATATTGAGATCGGTCTATATTAGGAAAGGAGAGGATTAGCATGATGGGTCGATCTAGAATAGGACCCTACAGATATTTGGAGTCTGATCGGTAAGGATTTGTACCTGATGCTAAATATAAGATTGTAGGGATTTGGATCACATCAAGTTGGGCGAGATCCTAACCCTACTTGGAGTAGGCCTCTCTGGGACACTCCTACAAAAGAAGGCCGCCGACCCTTCTTTTCCTCATTTTGTTGACCTTATGTTTCTTCATCTCTCAAATTTCTCTCTTTTCTCTCTCCTGACCCTCTCTTTTCTCTCCCTCCTTGCTAGCCAACCAAGGGAAGCAATAAAGGAGGAGCATGGGACAGCTAAAGTAAGCCTAAAGGGAGAAGTTTTTTACAAACGATTCAAGTAGGATGCTTTTACGTAATTCTGTCTACAATTATGTGTTTTTGCTATTCCTAGCTATTCGGTGTTTGAAATCAACTACTAGCGTTGTAGCTATTGATGTTGAATTGATTCATACTCATGTGTATGCGATTGAAAGCTTGTTTGAGAGATACATATATCATTGTTGTTGATGAAACTGCAGTGATCAGCTGTGATCACCTATCAAATTTGTGTCTGTTGCATGCATTGTATTATGTTTAGAACCCATAATTCGTAATGTCATTCCTCACTGCAAACATCCATAGATGTGATGTTGCTGTCCAGTTTTAGATGTCACAGTCCTTGGAGTTACTATATATTGTTTATCTAGAGTGATGTTCCAAATGGAAATATAGTATGTATTATACCATATCCAATTGTTTGACTAGGCTGATGTATCACTCTATTATCGAATTTTGTTGTAGTTGAACAACCTGTTTGCAGTGGGGTTCCAAAACCCTGACCAACTCTTGTGTAGCACTAGTTTAGTAATGTATGCATATACAGCCGACCTGAGAGACATTATTATATCTTAAATTATTTTTACCATGGGTATGCAAGCCTGAACCTAGTCTTTAGGTCTACAAACCCATTGTCTCTTCGACCTTTTTGTCTTTTCTGCTTACACATTGAATACCCGATCTGCGTTCTTGTCTTGCAACACTTTTAAAACCTTGATGAGCAACATTATTTTGAGTTCTTCTCTAGGATTCTTACTGAATTCAATTGCATGCAATTCTTCATTGTCTGCAGTTAATGCTTATGTTGTTTCTATCCGTAGCAGAATCGATTAGAATTAGGAAAATATGTTTCCTAAGGAATTGATACAACATTCTTGTTCTTTGTATAATTACATGCTTGCTTGAGTTATCAGTTTGCCTCCCTTTTTGCATGGGAGTAACTATGACAACCCCAAATTTTGTAAAAAAAAATATATTTTATTTCATTGTTGGCATCACCCATTTCAGGGGTGATTTGCTGATTTTTATCAGTTATCAATGTCAGGAGTGAAAATCACCCCTTTCAGTTTCCAAATGCACTCAACCCTAATAGGTGAAAATATTCACCTTTCTCCGTCAATGGCTCCTATAAGCTCAATCAGTATGTAAACAATTTTAAGCATTTCACCCCCTTTCAGCATGAAATTTTCTTATTTTTAGTATCCAAATGTACTGTGTCTCAACCAAATATGTGGCCAAGATTGTGGAGCTAGCCTCTATTCTAGAGGATGACTATAAGAGAACCCTAGAAAGGAGAACAAACCTGACTAAGAATCAAGATAACAAGTTCAAGCATCCCGGTAATAAAAGGTTTTGGGAGCACAATAGGCACAACAATCGACCATTCAAGCAACAAAGGCCACAAGAGCAACTTAATTGATAGAACTTGAAAAATCATCAGCCTCAACAATTTAATGGAAATGGGACTGGAAATGATAATGGAAATAGATGCAAGATTTGTGGACAACCTGCCTATTTTGGAAAGCTGTGCCTACAATACATGATAAGGTGCTACACGTGAAACGAAGTAGGGCATATATTCACTAACAACTGAATCGAGAGAAGAGAGCAGGAGTTGACCAAAACAAGAAGATTTAAGCACGGGTCTTTGCAATGTCGTCGTCGGATACAAGAGCTTCTAATGAGGTCATTGAAGGTACTTTTCTTGTCCTCAATAGATTAGCTAGAGTGTTGATTGGCCCTCGAGCATCTTGTTTGTTTATATCTTATGTTTTCGCGTTAAGTCTAGAGAAGTCAATATCTAGACTTAATTTTGAATTGTTGATCTCTACTCTTGTTGGGAAATCTGTTGTAGCAACTGAGTGCCTAGAGAACACCCCAGTTATAGTTGGGAGTAGATTCTTGAATGCTTATTTGATATTGATTGAAATGCATGACTTTGATGTGATTTTGGGAATGAATTGGTTGACTAGATTTGATGCGAATGTATATTGCTATAAGAAAAAAGGTCTCTTTTAGAATTCCTGGAGAGAAGGAATTAGTATTCGAAATAGGAATGAGAGTTGTTTGATATCAGCTATAAAAGCACACAAACTCATTGCAATGGGACGTCGAGCATACTTTAGCTAGTGTAATACCATTGGAGTCATCTTCACCGGTGATAGAAGAGATTGAGGTGGTTCGAGAATTTTCAAAAGTCTTTCTAGATGAGTTGTCTGGTTTGTCACCAAACAGGACCATCAATTTTATTATTGATTTGATGTTGGGAAAAGCACCAATATCTAAGGCCCCATATCGTATGGTGCCAGCGGAATTGAAGGAGTTATAGGAATATTTACAAGAGCTACTAGATAAATAGTTTATCAGGCAAGTGTTTCACCATGGGGAGCGTCTGTGTTGCTTGTGAAAAAGAAAGACAGATCTACGAACAGTAAAGAATAAACATCCATTTCTAATGATCTATTCGATCAATTGCAGTCAGTAAAAGTTTTTTCTCGAGGACTGATTTGAGCTCAGTGTACCATCAGCTAAGAATCAAGGATGAAGACATACCCAAGATGGCATTTAGAACCAGGTATGGCCACTATGAATTTTTTGTGATACCATTTAGATTGACAAATGCATCGGTGGCAGAAGAGTCACAATTTCAAGATTGAATAATAAATTCAAGACAAGAGTATCAGTACTGTGATTCTTCTACAACAACTATGCAAGTTAAAACATGATTTCTCACGTGGAATGTGTCATAATCACAATCAGCTGAAACAAGAGGAGTCAGACATTTATATAAATAACTTGTGTGGTGATATATTTAGAACAATAATTACAGTAGCACACATTGACACTTGGAGATCGGCAGCAAGGTTAATTTCCAACACTCCACATATTGCAATAAAATTTATATGTAGACATCAAAGGCACAACATAACTGAACATTAGCTTTCAATGGAAATAAGCACTATGTAACAGACCTTGAGGACACCTCAATAAACCGAACAGTACAATCAATTCCCATTATAAATAGATAGAGAACTGAGAATTTCCAGACATAAACCATATATTTAAATCAAACTTTTAGACTGGTAGCAATAAATACTGAATGGTAAACATCTATTCTACAAGAGTTTGTAGCAAGATAGGAAACCACGCTTTTGTTTTATTTTATTTCAAGAGTGACAAGAGTTAAGTTGTCATGGCAATATCCTATGCAGTTAGAATAATCAATGTGTAACACGTTTTCTGAGCGTGAGTAAACAAAACAGAGCTCTTTCCTCTTTAAGGCGATCAGACACCAAACGAAATGAATTCTTATTCAAAATTTAATATCTTGCTTTACTTTCTGAAGTTGTTTGAATAAAATAAAGAGGGGTCTACCTTCAACATGAACTTTCCATGCATTATGAACAAGCTGAGTAAGAAATTGCTCCTTCAGCCACATGGAAAAATCTAAATGGCTTAAGGCCTAACGAAAAAACTTTTTTTTATATTGAATATATAGGGCAATGATCAGACAAATCAGGATTAGAATAGTCAAGACAAGAACTTTGGAATTTAGTAAGCTACTTAACACAAAACCTCTATCAATACGGCTTATTATAAGCTGCTCCTGTCTATTACTCCCAGTAAAATCCTCAGAACATGGAATATCAAAAAGCTCCGAGTGTAAAAGAAAATCATTAATCTGTGCCAACTGCCATAAGGGGCTGCATTACCACCAATTTTCTCACTTTCAAATCTAATTGCATTAAAATCCATCATCAAAATCGAAGGCTCTTGAATATTTTATTTAAAAGAGATAATATCCCTCCACTAGAAGTATCTATCCTCATGAGAATTGGAACCATAAACCAAAGTAAAGAAAAGGGAAAATCCACAGACAAACTTTTAACTTTGCAATGAGTAAACTGATCTGACTGGGAAATATAATCAAGATGAAAAAAATTAGGATTCCAAAAAAGAAGAAGACGACCTGATGGAGCAGAATCAAGACTGTGCATAAGGTTCCAACTCCTAAGCATAGAAGCCTGAACACGAGCAATAGAATTCCTCTTATTTTTTGTTTCATAAAAACCAATAAGGGATATATTTCTTAGACGAACTAGCAGTCACCGCCGATTTCTTGGTCCGGTGCCAGAGGCCCCGGACGTTCCGTGAACAAATCGACATTATTTGTTCTTGGGAGGGGGACCCCGCCCAAGAAGGCAAGAACAGAAGCACAGGACAGGAGCGTTCAAAGAAACATGAGCTTGCATGGTGGTCGGGTTCATATCTGATGGAACCGTATGGTCGCCCCCGTAAGCTCATGTTGGGTCAAATCTGGGTCTGGATTCCTAGTAATCAAGGGAGAGAATTATGGTTGTAAACAGCTTCCGGATGTCCGTATCCATCGCATTTTACCATCCAAATGGGCATAGAAATATATCCGTCAAAGCTGGGGACGCGGCCTCAGACAACTTTGGTGGTCCGACACCTGAGCGGACGCGGCTGCGGATAGAGTGCGTTCGCATTCAGAGCCATCTGTATTCGTGTACACTTATCAGATCTTGGGGATAACTTTTAAGGCAAAATGCTGCCAAATTTTTTTACCAAATCTCAAAGATGTAACATTCATGAAGATTTTTGTAAGTGGTTCGTAGTGTCCGTATCCGTCCATGTCCGCAACAGATACATAGGGGTATTCGCATAGATGGCGGACGGATGGACACCTAATTTTAGAGTAAGCGGACGACTACAAACCTAACTTGTCTACGTCCGTGTCAGTCCGTATACACCCCTAGAGAGAATACTAGGTTAAGGGCACATTAATCTCATCGCTACCAATTGCATTGGAACTCACCACTTGAATAGGGTGGCCCCACTACTCGTCTCTCCCACAGAGGCCGAGCAAAATACAGGAGCTTCCATGGCTTTAACTTGCGACAAATGGATCAAACACCATTATTCATGCATAGGGAAGGAGCTTGCTTGATGATCAAACGTATCTTGAACATCTCCTTGTGTGAAGCCCAAGATGTTGGACTTCCCTCTCATGGGGAAGGGCCCACTAATTGATCTACTTTGAGGTTAAGTGTAAGTTGGTACGTCAAAGAAGAACTTTTATGTAAAAAATTAATACTTCTTAAAAGAGGGTTCTTTTGAGAGAGAAAATAAAAGAGAAAGACTATAACTTTGAATAAGCTTTGGAAATCAAGAAAACTTTTTTTGGAGGAAGACCAAAAAGGAAGGGAAGAGATTTTTTGAAGTTAAGACATTCTCTTATGAAAGAGAAGACAAATCATAGGTAGTTTGTGGTAAATTCTTCATGTCCGCCAATTCTATAGCATTGATCGCCATCAGAGCTCCTAAAAAGTTAGGACCTATATCCGAGCTCAATTCTTCATCATCAAATATCCAAAATCATATGCCTTCACATTTTTCATCATTACTATCGTTACAAGCATATAAAAGAAAAGTCATAGATTTAGAAACAACATATGTAAGAAATGGCAGGAAGATGCAAGGTCTCTCAAATGTTAGAGCATATGCTCTCCGCTTAAAAACTAGTCTCCAAAGCCTAGTGGAAGAAATCAATGATCCGGAGTGGAATCCTAGAATCTGATTTTTTTGTTTGTTTTCAATGTGGCATTTCTGTTGTCTACATGAGATTACCAGTGGGGGATTTTCGCTGGGTGTGAATATGAGCTATGTTGTTAAAGGTGGCTTTCGCTAGAATTTTTAGGGGTTTGACAACAGAAAGGATTTAGGGATGGGGAAGAGGACAGGCAGATGATGATGCCCTTTAATGTTTCGTATAATTTATTTTGCAAATATAACAGTGAAGAACGCACTTCGTGACTTGATATTGCCGCCATTTCTGTTCTGATGAAAGTAATCTCTTGCTATATTTATGCGAGGCAGCCAAAAAGGTTTGAAGATCATATTTTGTGCTTGTAAAGAAAAGAATGTTGTTAGCAGGCCACACACAGAGTCGATAAAAGAAAATGATTGTTTCGGTTGCAGTGACTTTGTAGGCTAGGTTTTCTGTTCTTTTCTCTGTAATCTTCAAATGTATCAAATATGCAAGATGAAAAAGGCAGGAAAACCTAGGATTAAGGTTTTCAGATGCACTGTACATAAGCAAGAATGGAAGTACGTTTGAATACCTAGAATTGAGGTTTGTGGGGCTTAAGATGGCTTTTAAATTGGGAAGACGTTATGGTGTTTTTAGAAAATATTAGCCCAAAATGAGTCCCCTATTCCTGTGGGGTACGTGCCATGGGCAATCGACGATTGCTGGTTGAGGGATTACCATTACCATTATCTTTTTCATTTTTCATTGGCCAGTGCACGTTATCAGTGCCATGTGTCCTTGCTCATCATGTCATGGAGCATCAATCATCAATCTTCATGTCATGGAGCTACAAAATCCATGTGAAGGCTGGAGTAGAGGCAAATCTTCCAACGTACGTTAATAATCAGCATGGAGTTGCATTGCAAATTATACAAGCCAAGATTGTGAGCTTTTAAGCAATCTAGACAAGCAATAGCCTCAGCCACAAATGAGCAGAAACCCAGATCAACAAAAACAGTACCAGCAACTAGTTCAATGTCCCTGACAGAGGAAGCAGCAATTGCATGACCAGGATGCCATTATACGAACCGTCAATATTCATCTTTAGACATCCATGGGACACCCAGCTGATCTGCAAACGCTTTCGGCTAAGCTCAGACATATAGGACATACATGAGGTGGTTCACTTGTAATATCTGCTGGACAAAAAATTTGGGTGATACTTTTTAGCACCCCAAAATTTTTTGGTAATACCCACTTTCATGAGGTTGGAAAAAAGTCATGTTACATTGACAACAACCAAAAATCTCACTATTTGACAACGACATTTCAAGACATAAACGACAACCGTTCTATTGTGTTCATTTGGGCAGTGGGGTCCACCGTTATATATACTCTGAGTGACGGTAGGGACTAACTGTCATGATCCTCAATTTCTGACAGTGGAGGCTTACCCACAAAATCGTGAACGAGAATAATGTGGTGTTGCTCGGCGACTATAAAAAAACTGTGGTTTCTACGGAGGAGCACATGGTGATAGTAAGAAAAACTGGGGTGCGGTGCTGAAAAGTATCACCCAAAAGCTCTTTCCTCCAAAATTAGTTGACTTCAAAGGGATCTATGATGGTTGTATGGTCTACAATTTAGAACTCATTTGACTGATTGAAATATCACATTTTATTGACGTGAAAGAGTTAGAATGAGCTTGCTTTCGACGAAATTGCAGGCCAATAGCAAATAATGATGGCAAAAACAATGCCCTTGTTTTTTGATGTATACAATGTTTGTAGTTTATACAATGGTACTCATGCCGGTGTGGTGCCATCCTTTGACAGCCATTTCCACACTTTAAGCTGGCCACTTTTGTCACCGGTGAAGAAGAGTCCGCTCGGCCCTTTTTGAATAGACCGCACATCCTCCTTCGTAAAAATCCTTCCACTCTCAGTAAATCTAAAAACAAAACAAAAAAACAATATATGGTTTAACAGCAAATCTTATATCTTAATTTTGGAAGGGCAAATTACATTTACCATAGTATAAAAAAATTACATTTACCAGACCACCTTCCACCAACCAAAAGAAAATATGACAAGCAAAATTAAGGAATGTATACACTTACGACGGCATGTTGTAGAGGCGAACTGAATTATCATTACATGCACACAATAGAACTGGTTGTGCTTGTGAATCTTGCATGCCACATAGACTAATTACACCCTGCCAGAAAAAGAATAAAAAGTTACCAGTTTGATCATATAGTAAGATAGTAAGCATACCCATGAACCTTACTATATTTAGCCATGCAGTACAGAGCAGTTTTTTTTTAAAAAAAAATTACCCAAAAAATATCTTTCGGAAAGTCAGACTCTTAAAGTAGAAAGAGAAGTAACATACATATCATCAGTTTCAAAAAAAACAAGTTTCTCATATCATCTATATCTATAATATATAAAATAGATTCAGGTGAAGCCCCACAGACTCAAATGTTAATGGTCACTAGTATCTCAAAGGTTGATGGCAATATTATTTATATGTGTCCACTACAGAGCACTGTATATATGAAGAACAACTAAATGACTTAATGCTAGTGTTTTAATATACATCCAGCGCAAACTTTCCAAGCATACACTAAATGGAAAGTCAATTCCTGAGAATGTCCTATTAATGTTTTATTCACCCATTCCATCAAATTTACTATTACTATCATCACTCTCCTTCAGAAATAAGTCTATTCACTGAGGTGAGATATTATAAATTCAGAGATAGAAAGAGAAGTAACATACATGTTCTTCAGTGTGAGTGTGAACCAATTCTAAAAATCCTTTTTCAGTCGGAGACCAGACCTGCAAATGCAACCGTGATGAGTAATCCAAAGACAATAAACCTGGGAAAGCATGTGAAAAAATAAGCTGCAGAACATGACTTATACCTTAATTGTTTTATCCAAAGAGCAGGAAAGCAAGAACTGGTCTGCGGTGAGAAGAGACATGACAACTGATGTATGGTCTGTCAATGTCTGTATGCACTGAAAAGTGCCAAGATCCCACACCTGAAAAAGATACGACGGTGCAAAATAAATGGATGAAGCCATTGTTCTCAGTTGCAAAAAGAAAATGTACGAAAAGCTACCACAAGCTAACATCATATTCATATTAGGCATACAAATATATTATTTTATATGATTTACAACTGAACAGCCATCAGACACATCTCAAACAATACTCATTTTTTTCAACTTAAAATACTACATCGAAACAACAGTTTGCAATGTGAATGCTTCGAAAATCCTTTTTTGTTCACAAAAGAAACCAAAGTACTGCAGAAGTTTACACTTACCTTTATCGTATGATCCATAGAACCAGAAAACAGTCTATCACCGGCCACAGTTAGAGATACAACAGCAAGACTATGGCCAGGCAGAGAAGCAGTTGGGCCCACAGAGCTTCCAACGTCATTAGACTTCCAAACCAGTATACTTCCGTCCTGCAGCCACGCACATGAGCAAGAGTTAGCAATAGTTAAGACGGAAAAATTACTCAAATGGGAAAAGAATGCATAACTTGGACCTACATATATAGATGGACATAAAGGAAAACAACAATTATAATTTGCCGAACAGAGTTACCTGGGCTCCAGCAAAAAGCATGTTGTTACCAACAACAAGAGCATATACTTGCCCAACTGGCCCCAAAAGGTTTAACTCAGTATTTGTTTCTCGGTTCCATGCCTGGAAGAAACCAAACATAAATCAGAAGGAAAAAAATCATCATTAATCAAATAATAAAAGCCTGCATCCGAAATTCTGAGTAGATAATCTGAAAGTTTTCTTTTACCTTAATTGCATTGGGAACACCAACAAATAGCCATGGCCCCTCACTGATCATACATCCAACTTCACCTCCCACTTTGGTAACCCCAGCACACTGCCGAATTCATAGATACAACAGATCATTTTAAATGGCCGCAAAATCCAAATTAAGTAAATCCATTTCAGGATAAAAATCCAGAAAATATACCCACCTTTCCTGTTTGACAGTCCCAAGCACGCACTGACTCATCCTTGCTCGCCGTATAAAGTTTATCAGACCCCTCGGGAAAGGCAATTCCTGTAACAGTCTGCAACAAAGAAAATACTTCATCTCAGTAACAAGGAGAATCAAGATGAGAGAATGCAACACAATAAATGAACTAATGGCAACAAGCGACTAACCTTATCGTGTTCACCAAGTGATGTCAAGAAGGTGAAATCTTCTCCCACGAACCAGGAATGCAAATATCTACATTTCTCCCCATACACACAATTCCCTTTCAACCAGTACTTGCAAACATCCTTAGGAGTCTTGGGAGCAGGAGTCTGAACCTCTTGTCCATTCACTATCCCACGGCCTCTTTCCCACTTTAAGCCACAAAATTGACCTGGGTTTCGAGGTGCTGGGGCCTGGGGATACTGAAGCACATTGCTGCTGCCTTCTGGGGTTTCACTGTGCAGATAGCGGCAGTGTTTGCGATAGCATCTTCCATTCTGGTAATCATAGCACACATTCTGCTGTCTAGCTGCCCCTGCGATTGCTCTCAATGGCCCTTGATATAAGCCATTCTCTTCGTGGTACCCGCTATCAATTTCCATTTTCTAGACAAAATCAAAAGAAGAAGAAACCATTTAAGCAAACATTGCACGAAGAAAATCCCTCTTTTCTGTCCCCAAAAAGCTTCTTCAATTCCAGTAAAACCACTATCCCAGATCTCCCTGACTCTAGAGCTCTAGTCGCTACAACCAGCCATCTATATATACAAAAAAGAGAAATCCCTAAACCAGCAGATCAAAATGGCAAGCTTTTCATCTGCAACTAAAAATCCTAATTATGCAAAATTCAAACAATCCACTGAAACTCTTATTCTTGCAACACGCCAAGTATCCACCCCCCATCACCAAAAAACCCTGCAAAAAGCTAAAACATCACCATCCAGAGATGTCCTGTAAACAAGAATACAACTACTTATGTACCAAACAATGTAAGAAACTGAAGCACTAAAATTTACTTAAAGTTTCAAACAACAATGAAAGGCAAATGATTCACGATGAACCACCAGTAAAAACAAGTTACACTAAAAAATTAGTCATAGAGAATCTGTAGAAACACCAGCAGCTGCATGGAAATTCACAAAATTATCAGGAATTGATACACTCCACAGGCTATGAAGTCTCTCAATCAATATGAGCATTAGAAAGAACATCTGAGGACATGAAAATTATTCATCAAGTGAATGACCAAATATAAATCTCTGTGCAAAACAGACAAATTTGCAACCAATTCTCCACAGTATTAACAAGCTAATTTAACAACTAAAACATCCCATCAATCCACACCCACAACTTCCAATTAAGTCAATTTCCAGAACAAAAGTCTATAGCCCAGGAATCATTATACAACATCATAACCATAGTCTCCCCATGACACACAAGATGCGTATTGAATATGAAGGACAAGACAAACAAGACCTATGGAAATAACACGACTCCATACACAAGTAATTAGCCACAATATTAACATGCTAATTAGCCACAAATTCTCTTGTAACAACTAATACATGCAATCAATCAAATAAACAACTTCCAATGTTCTAGAAACAAAAAAATATAGCCTGGGTAGCATAGTAAGTCACAACATTACTTCCCAGGAAAGACAATATGCACATTGAATAAGAAGGTAAAAACAAACAAGACCCAGAAAACTCAGATACCTGCTTTGTCACCACCGGTGTGCACTTAATACAATTAAGAAAATTCTCCACGAGAAGAAAATATCGCTTCTGTGAGTACTGCAAACCCAATTTTTCAAAACATATAAATACTACGAGACCTCAGAAACAAGAGCTTATATATCCAGAAAATATACTAATCCATCTACGAAACAAACAGATTAAAATACATACTATGCTATATTATACAACGAAATTTACACGAAATAACAAACAGATTCTACTATACCATACATAACAAACAAATAGCTTAAAACACATTACATGACATTTGCCAAAAATAAGACTACTTGACTTCAAAAACAAGTAGTTGAGTAGCAAATATACTAATCTATCTCTGAAACAAACATGTGAAGATAAACTATACCAAGCAGATATGTACTTGAATATCCTGTAAATATACTAATCCATCTACAAAACAAACAGATTATACTGTATAAAAAAGCTTAAATAACATTCCATGAAATTTGCATGAAATTAACAACTACTAGACTTCGAAAAGAAGTTGAATATCTAATATTCTCATCAATCTACGAGACGAAAGACATCAAGATAGATATTATACTCCATTATACTATGAAACTAACAGAAAAACAACAAACAAGAAGAAGCCAAGATATATACCATATTCTCCATTTGAAATATCTTAAAACACATTACATGAAATTTGAAAGAAACTAACACTATAATACTTCAATAACAAGTAGTTGAATATGTAGAAAACATACTAATCAATCTCTGAAACAAACATGTTAATATAAACTATACTAAATTATACTACATCTATCTCTGAAACAAACATGTTAACAAAAACTATACTAAATTATACTACAGAATCTACAAAAAATAAAAGAAGAAGAAGAAACTTACAGAGTGTTTTCACCCGCTTGAGAGCTCTCTGAGTGAAAAAGAAAAGCTTGGAACAAGGCCATTGTATTTATACTATTGCTCTTGCTAGCGTGATTTTGCAGTTGCTCAATCAAGTTTCCTAATTTCGGACTCTAACCGACTGTCACATTTTAGGAAACTGCTATGTTGCATATTAGGAAATTCCAATTAAGAAACTCCCACCCAAGCCCGCCACGCGCCTAACCGCGAAGGCGGAGCCGGGGGTTTCCTGGGCAGCCAGATTCCGGCGGAAGGGATGATGGGTTGGGATGGCCATGGAAGATGAGCAGCGGGCCGGGGCGGAGCCCGGCCGCGGCGGAGCTAGCCGGCGTGAGGGCCGGAGCGGCGATGGCGGGAGTGGGAGGGGTTTTGTTGTCGAATGGACGGTGGTGATTAGGTTGATTTATTTGGACGGTCAAGATTAAACGTACGATGTATAACTGGTTTGGTTTGGTTCTGGTTGTCAACAAGCTGGCAAAACAACCGAAGCCGGCCTATCTTGTTCTGGTTTTAGAAAGACCACTAAGCCCAAGGTTTTCAAAACCCCGGTCAGCGGATTGACCCGGTTCAGGAGTGGGGAATGGTAAACATATAATAAATATATATTTTATATAATAATAATATAAAACCACTGGTTAAGGCGTTAGGTATCCTAACCATGGAATGTCGTATCGGATATCGGTCGGCCAAAGAGGCGAAATATCAAAAACTAGTTTTTATCGTATATTTTCACAATCTAACTTTTAAAATTAGTTATACTAATTTAAACAAAGAATAAATTTCAAAATATGCCTATTAGAATAGAAAACAAACATGAAAAGGTTTTTTTTTTCAAAAATAAAAAAAAATTGAATTTTTTTTTTAAAAATAATTTTTTAATTCAAAAAATAAACCGATATATCGGCGATATTTGGAATTTTTTAAAAAAACGATATTAATGGGTATCGATGTATCAGTTTAGGCCCGATACCGATATCTCGCCGATATATCAGCGAGACGATTTTCCATGGAAAGAATACATTTTTTTTACTCCTTTAGGCTGCATTACCTGTTAACCAGAATGAACTAAAATCAGTTCATTTTTCTTTTCTCATGCAGACAAGTAAATTTATACTACCGAAGTATTAGTTAACAAATAAAAAAAAGAGGGGGGAAGGACCGAAGGCAACGACGAGCATGGAATGTCGTATCGGATATCGGTAAAATATCGGTCGGCCAAAGAGATGAAATATCGGAGATATATCGGAGATATTGTGTAAAAAAATATCGGTAGTCAAAAACTAGTTTTTACCGTATATTTTCACAATCTAACTTTTAAAATGAGTTATACTAATTTAAACAAAGAATAAATTTCAAAATATGCCTATTAGGATAGAAAACAAACATGAAAAGGTTTTTTTTCAAAAAAAAAAAATTTTGAAATTTTTTTTTAAAATAATTTTTAATTCAAAAAATACCGGCGATATTTGGAATTTTTTAAAAAAACGATATTAATGGGTATCGATGTATCGGTTTAGGCCCGATACCGATATCTCGCCGATATATCTCCGATATATCGACGAAACAATTTTCCATGATCCTAACTAGGGGAGGAGGTTCCCCTTCCACTACAAAAATTGATTTTGACCAGTCCGTTTTTCTGTGGTCGGATTGGCTTGTCCGATCCGGTTTTGAAAACCATGACTAAGCCAGCTCGTGAGTTTTTTTGGCTCAACTCAGCTCGAGTTTTAGCTCGATTCGAGTCCAACTCGATTTTTTTTAGCTCGACTCGAATTAACTCTAAGCACGACTCGAGAATCATCTCGACTCGACTTTCTTTTCTAAAGAAGGCCAGTATACCTAACCTATTTTGGTTTCCCTTTAATAAGATTAAAAGACTACCATTTCTTTCATTTTTATAGAGTATGTATAGCCTTAGATTCATACTGTTAGATGATGCGAGACTCTCATATTAGTTTATGACCCCTATCGCCCACTGTTGCCGCCCTTGCAGCCCATCATTGTTGCCGCCCACCGCCTCCGCCTCCTACCGCTAGCCACCGCTCCTTGCCGCCCACCAATGTCGCTGCCCACCACCCCCTCCGTCGTCACCTCCTACCGTCGCCCATTACCTCCCCATCGCCGCCTGCCGACACAGCCGCTTGCTAACACTGCCCCCCGCTGACACCGCCCCCCACCCACCACCCATCGTCCCACATTGCGGTGGGACCGTGGGAGGTGGTGGGCGACAGCAGCGGGGGTAATGGGCGGCGGCAGTGGTGGGGAGCGACGGCAGCGGGGGTGTTGCGGCGTAGCGGACCCGAGGGGTGGTGGGGGGAGGCAGGGGGCAGAGGTGACCGATGGTAGGAGGCGATGGGAGGTAAGCGGTGGCGATGGGATGTAAATATTTTTTTACATCGAGCTCGAGTCGAGTTGAATCAAAACTCGACTCGACTCGACTCGGCTAGTGAGCAGCCTTAACCACTGTGTGCCTTGGTCATGGTCTGGCAATAATTTAACGGTGTTGAAGCCAACTAGAAAGCTTGAGCTGGACTCGTGTTCGAACTTCGACCCGAGCTCGAAGTTGGTTAAACCAAGCTCAATGCACCCAGCAGATAGACTCGAAAGCTCGAGAAAAGCTAAATCTCATCATTTATATATATAAATATTTTTTCTTATATATATTGGAAAAAATTTATATGGGATATGACCGGTTTATATGAGATCGTTTCATATAAGGGGCATGAATCCAATTTTTGGGTCATTGGATTCCGATCTGACTGTGGTTATCAAATCTGCAACCCCGAGCTACATTAGAAGCATTCGTAGACCCCTAACTTGGGCGCCCAAACCATCAGGAACAATCCCACTTGCCTCCTTCACCCACCGGGACAGTTTTTTTGGAAGCCTATGGGGGCACTTTGACTCAGGCTCAACGTTCTCACGACTTGAGTTCTCCTGGGAAGAGGGGGGTAAAACCTCTGTCTAAGCTAGCATCAAAACAGGCTGTGTAGTCTATAAAAACTTTTCATCCAATACAAGATAGTGATGAGTCAACTTCCAAAGCTTCGTCTAACTTGCCGATTGTATCAAAGAGAACTCAGGCAACCCATGCTGTGCTTCAAAACAAAAACCACAAACAAAAAAAGGTAGCGAATAAAGCGGGAGCGTCAGTCCCTAAACCCCTCTAATGTCTATATGTAACTGGAATATCCATGGATTGGGCCACAAGAGTAAAAGGTCGGCGGTGCGATACCTACTTCATTTTGTTCAATCAGCTATTGAGTAGAGTGTAAAGAGATAAAGAATTAATAATCATTTCAAGAAAATAATGACTTTGTACAATTCAGAATTCCAGTTCAATAAGGAGTTTGGGCTACCTGTCCGATAATCCGATTTCCAGACAAAAAGTATAGATTCCTCGCTTGATACAACAGTAATACCGTGACATATGCAATCAAAATGTAACTAAATTTGTAACATTATGTGAAATCCATAACATAAAAAAGTCCATATGGCTGCCAATTTTGAAAAATAAAAATCAAGAAGCTGCATCAAATACAAACCTGGATAGTTGAACCCTTTTCAGCTTTTGCTCTCAATTAGATTATAGTACTTCAATATATCAGCTGCCTTATGAATGGAATGGTTAGAACAGGTACGTTTAATAATATATATTGATATAGATTGTTATAAGAGTGAATTGCACTTGACCTCAATGTATTATAACGAAATTACACTTAACCCCCGTGACTTATGAAAATATGCACGTAACCCCTACGACTTATGCGAAGAGATAATTTTGCCCCTTCTCTTTACTAATAAATCCACATTCTTTCTTTATTCGCTATCCCCCGCATGGTTGTCAATATATTATTCGACAATGACAATGTACTGGCCTTACTTTCCCCAATGTAAGAAAAATTAGCTACTTGAATGGTTTCAATGGCTACCGCAAACCCTTAAATTGAAGTAAAATTAATATGAGCTATCAGGGGTAAAATTATCCGATATTTAAATTACATATTGGCTAAGTGCATATTTTCATAATTCATAGGGGTGAAGTGCAATTTCACTAGAGGTCAAGTGCAATTTACCCTTGATATAATGCATCTCAAAATTTTAGTGAAATTTTAAACATCAATACATCGCCACAGCTCCTAACTCATACATCTAGAAGATCAGTAAACCATCTAATTCATACACAAAGTAAGAAAACTCAAAACAGGAGGCAAGAAGCAAATATGTAAAAACAACGTATAGCTTTCATTCACTAGCGCAAATTCATTAAGATTAGAGATTATTGGTAAATGATACCGAAAATGTTCTGCTCGACTTTCTGTGAGAAAGAATGAATTATTTAAATCAAACTGTGCATATAAGTGAGATGATGCAAAATTAGTAACTATTACCACAATACCACTCCATGCAAGCATCACAAAAACTCAATAACCACTGGGTAAAGAACGTAAACATGGTCACTCCAGTAACTTCATTAGAATCATTGTAAAGTCTTCACACGAAACAGCAAGACTTCACAGAATCAATTTTTTTTTAATACAAGCCTTCATAAAATCATTGATCAAGATCTTTTGGTACAAAAATTAACTATTAAAGCATAAACAGTTCATTTCAATTGCCTGATTTGAAAAATGGTTATATTTATGGGACAGTCTGGGCCACAAGTGCAGCGCAAAAAGCAGCATCCTTTAGTGAAAAGTCTATCAGACATTCTTTAGAGTTCCTCCAGAATGCGTTAGAACTTATCAGTCCTTCCTTTTAATGTTGCCAGCCAGATGATTTTTTTTAAATAACCAGCCACTTGAATTATGCCAATGGAACAATGATCTTGATACAATTTTTTTTTCTCAAATCAGACTATCAATATAGAACAGACGAAGTACTACATTACAAACTGGATAAATCAACCAAACAACAAAGAAATATGCATTGGGAAAGTAAATTACTGTGGCATAAAATGCACATCTTCAAAAAGCAAGAATCTTCAAAAACCTCCGTTAGGGAATTACATGAAACAAGAATCAGAGAAATCTATGCACATGATTTCTGCAGGAATAAACAACCAAAAGAATCAAAACAAAAAAGAAAAGAAAAGAAGTTAGACATCAAAGAAAATTTTGAAATGAGGTATTTTAAATATGAAAAAACAACCAAAAGTTAAAAGAACAAATCACATAAACAATCAAGCCATTACCAATCTAATCTCTAAACTGAGATAAACATAAAATGCATAGGAAGCAAACAAGAAAAGATAAGGGCTACACAATAAGGCTCAATGGCGCAACAAAGAAGAAGCAGACGGCTGAACTTCTTGTAGTGGGTGAATCGAGGAAAACTGCAGCTGGGTTTTGCTTGTGACATGGTTTTGATAGCGGACAAGGGAGAAGAAGGCTGAAGGCGGTTCCTAGAGGAAGAAACAGAGAAAGCTGCACAGCTAATGCGAATCCTAGTTAAATTTGGAAACAAGAATACTCTTCCCATTGGGAAGAGGTTTCCCAGTTTAGAACGCACCACAACTGCACCATTATAAAACAAGTAGAGCACCTGCCACCGAGCACATAACACACTCTCTTCTCTTTGCAAGATGGGGTACTGCACCATCAAATTCTCGCATCCCGATCAGGCCTTTCCTGACCCGTTCCCGGAGGAAGCTGCCGCCGCCGGACGCCGACCGCTGAAGCAATGGATAGGAGACCACTTTTTGTTAGTAGTTGGCTGGGTCTTTTTCTTGGCAACATGGTCCTGCACTGGTTTCGTCTACACACAGTGGATTGTTCCTTCTGTTCTCTTCACTGTGTTACCCTTTGTCAGGCGTCAACTTGAGCTCCCACGGTATATTTGCATTCGTTCTTTCATCACAGGGATTTTGTTACTTGTAGTTGGGATAAACCTGCCTCATGTAAGCAACTGGATTAGGTAGATTGATAAACTTCTATTAATATCTTAGTGACAATGTTTGTTCAATGTTTTGATTTGACGAAGAAGCTGTGATATTCTGCCCAATTGATAGGTCAGATGATCAAATTCCTCAAACTGGACCTATATATCTCTTTCTATTTATATACCTTCTTCATGCCTTTATGTATTGCCAATTTTGAAACATGTGTTCAAGAACCAAGTAAATTTTGTATCTGTGAGCTTTGGAAGAGTACTCTTGTGGATCGGATATATCGATCAATTGGGATTTGAGGTCTATTCATACATAGGGTTAGGGGTGGAAAGTAAATTCGCTATTTTCCTGCAACATATATCTAAGTGTTAATCAATTCAAAAATATTGTTCCCAATGTTAAATTGTCGGTCGTGCATGATTTAAACTTCTCGTCAAATAAATTTAGAAAGAACGTTAAATCGATCTATCTATTTAAACGAAAGTTCTTTTTTTTTTTCATTTAAGATCTGAACCAAATTAATGAGGGTGTAAGCGATGGAGACAAAAGTCTCAGAACATGCTTCCTTCTATTGGTTACACCCCCAATCATTCATTTTGGCTTTCTAATTTAGATATGTAATTTGGGATGGAGGGAGTAACGAAGAATGTTAAATCAGGCATGTTTAGCTTAACAATGTTAATAGAAGCACGTAATATTTTAAATTTGGCATACCTCAAAGCTCATACGTTTGTCTCGGTGATTTGAGGATGATGATGGTCATGATGGTAACAATTTGTTATAACAAGGCGGGAGGGTTCAAACTCAGGACCTCTGCACCACCACCCGTGGTTTATATAATAACAACATTTGTTAAAATTTCAAAGAATAAACATTGCAAAATCAGATTTTTCATGTGTATAAAATATGAATAGTTGAATGGCCTGATCAACCTATATAGAAAAAGTTTAAATAAGATCGCTCTCGTATAGCTTATATGAAGCTTATTTAATTTGTAGCTTTTACATCTTGATCTGATGGCTACTAATAGGTACAATGAACTCACTTACCCACTGATTTGACACTCTCACCTATCCACTCATTTAATACCCACCCTTGGATCGGAATCCAATGACCCAAAAGATTGGACTCTATATAAACCGTTCTATATATATATATATATCTACTACCCAAAAAAAAAAAATTGAAAACCCCTTATTTGTCACAACCCAATATTTCAACGTGTCTTCATTTGCCCACACCTGAACTTACATAATTATCCTATCCAACTATAAAACTTTGCCGTATAACTATACAAAAAAACACCATCCGCAACAAGCTTAATGGCTATTTCCTTGAATGACTTTTGTGTAAGATGAATTCCATCCCAATGGACATGTTCAGAAGGATTTCTGCAAACCGAAGCTTGTCCTGTCCCACACATCATGTTTACATGAAAGTTGTATCTACCCCCAACTCCACATAAAGCATTCAGAGCGTCCCGGGACCTGCTTAATCATTGACAAGAAATCTCACTTACAAAAGAATACTATAGTCAGTGTTGTATCAAAAAATAAAGAATACTAGTGTCAGTGAGACTTATTTAGGCTGCTTGCTCTCCAACCATTTAATTAAAAATAACAATTAACCCTCAAACCAATTTATTGAATTTACCTAGTTTAGCCTTCTTTATTATGGAAATGCAATATTTTTCAGCCAGTGTAATTTTTCTGGACTCCTTTCTTATCTTCTTATAGAAGCCCAACATTACCTGTCTACATTAAAAAATGAAAATGAACAAAAATCAGTTCCTATTGGTTTTCTAATCTAGACAGGTAAAATTGGAAGGAGGGAGTACATAATTAAGAAACTCGTCAATATGTGCCTGGTTCATTATTCGATAAAATTCAACTGGTGCATTGCAAAAGATGGCATGCATATAGGGGCAGGCAAAATGGCTTATGCCTATTAAAGGCACCGCCGAGTTTGAAAGCACCCTGGCGTGTCATATAAATGGGGTCCTATAACTAAACAGATGGAGCCCACAGAAAGTCATGTGACCTTCTCTCCTAGATCCCCTCTTTCCCCATCTGACATTGTTCCCGCTCTCACTCCACCATCTTAGCCTCATTACCCCCGATCGCCAGCCACACCACCCCACCAGCAGCCCCAAACCACCACTATCACCCAACTTCCTCCCCTCCCACAAACACTCCGCCACCGCATGAAACATCTCGGGTACTTGGCTACTTCATCGGGGACGAGTCCTACCACAAATATGTATCGTCGCCGCTCAATGAACTTCGCAAAATGAGAGCTTTCTCGAGGCCATTGGATCCGAAAGAGTTCGCAGAGAATTTGTCAAGCAGCAGCTTTTACTTTTTCATGTACAACGCTTGTTTAGTGGAGTTGGGAAGAGTGGTAGGAAACTCACAAAAAAAAATTCGGCGGCAAAGGCCAAAGTAGTGGATAAGGTAGGTGGGGCAAGAAAAACAAAGATGAAAGCAAAAATATATTCGTTTTTAATTTAATGGTCGCAAGGCCCTTCTTCTCCGGTTGCTATGGTTTTCTAATGCAGACAGGTAATATTGGAAGGGGGGAGTACATAATTAAGAAAGTCGTCAATATGTGCTTGGTTCATTATTCGATAAAATTCAACTGGTGCATTGCAAAAGATAGCATGCGTATAGGGGCAGGCAAAATGGCTTATGCCTATTAAAGGCACCGCCGAGTTTGAAAGCACACTGGCGTGGCATATAAATGGGACCCTATAACTAAACAGATGCAGCCCACAGAAAGTCACGTGACCTTCTCTCCTAGATCGCCTCTTACCCCATCTGACATTGCTCCTGCTCTCTATCCACCATCTAAGCCTCATTACCACCGATAGCCAGCCACACCACCCCACCAGCAGCCCCAAACCACCACTCTCACCCAACTTCCTCCCCTCCCACAAACACTCCGCACCCGCATGAAACATCTCGGCTACTTCATCGGGACGAGTCCTACCACAAATATGTATCGTCGCTGCTCAATGAGCTTCACAAAATGAGAGTTTTCTCGAGGCCATTGGATCCAAAAGAGTTCGCAGAGAATTTATCACGCAGCAGCTTTTACTTTTTCATGTACAACGCTTGTTTAGTGGAGTTGGGAAGAGTGGTAGGAAACTGGGAAAAAAAAATTCGGCGGCAAAGGCCAAAGTAGTGGATAAGGTAGGTGGCTCAAGAAAAACAAAGATGAAAGCAAAAATATATTCTTTTTTACTTTAATGGTCGCAAGGTCCTTCTTCTCCACTTCCTCTTCTCTCCCCCACCGCCTTGACCTCTCCCTCGCTGCCTACCCCAAAAACATGGGAAGAAACAGGGACAGACCCACGTTCAAGGCTCTAGGATCAGATGACCCCGGAGGGTTTTGGGTTTTTCCACTACCCCCAATGGAAAATGGCCTTGGCTTGGATATTGACTTTTGGGTTACAATGGGCTGACCCTAGTGGGAAAATGGGCTGACCCCTCTCAGAAAACCCCAAACCCTCCCCTCCCTAATGCTCTGACCCCCCAAACCCTCCCTTGCCCTCCCCAAATGCTTTGTCGAGAAGAGGAAGATGGCCAAGCTCCGCGACGCTGCTGAGAAAAAGGCCTTGGAACTCAGAGAAGCGGTAAAATTAACTCGGGCCATTTGTATTGCCCACAAAGGTTATGCTTTAGTTTTCATTTCTTTGCACATGTCTTTTTTAGGAGATGGTTATAGTATTTAGGTGATTTATTTCATTTGCAGAATCATGGCAATCCAACGGGACACAAACCAGAGTTGGATTAGTTGGTATTGAATAATTTCGCTACACGTATGGGTCGTCGCATAGGCAGGTCACTTTTCAGTAACTCATTTTAAAATTTAGTGATAATAATTTCAATTGTTTATGTTGCAATCTGTTTTGTTATTTGCATAGTAAAACACATAAATATGAGGGCAACTTCTTTTATCATCATTTTTATTAAAATGTGTAATCTATAGGTTAATACAATCACTCTTCCCTCAAGATCCTAATTTTTGCGGTAGAAGAGTTGTAACCTTCCATAACCAGCGAAATTTTATCTTCTTTCGCCATCATAGGTTTGTTCCCATGTGTTCGCTAATTTCTTTTATATAAAGTGTTTTTCAGTATCATATCTCTCATTTTTTTGATAGAGGCATCTTTATGCCTTCTTTGTTTAGCTGTATGCATGTCAGTTTTCTGGGTTATCTTAGCCTACTTTTTTTAAATTGGATCTTACACCCCGTTTGGGAGTATTTTCTATTTTGAAATGCTTTTGTCCCCAAGATCTGGTGCAAAAAAAATTTTGTCCCAAAATCTGAAATTGTTACATTTCAAGTCTGACCTCTTTGGTAGAAATGGACTAATTTTCAAAAACGATGACAAAGCTGTTCGGCAGTAAACTCAACATTTTAAAGAAACTGAATAATTAAAACGGACCATAAACATCATATTATTTAAACGGACCAGGAAAACAAAGTCATGAAGCAAAATGTCAGCCACAAAAGAGAACACGGTTTTGACATTAAAACATGCAACGGGGGCCTCAGGAGGTAATTGCCCTGGCATCTGGCAAGAATTTTGCATTTTTATAATAAATGAAAAATGTATGCTCTAGTTTGACAGGAGATAGCACAAAGTACAAGCTCAATTAAATAGATGGTACAGAATTAAATTGAAGGTTCCAAGATTGGTCCAAGAAAGGTAACTGAGAGTTCAATTTGATCAATATAAAGCTCGTCTTGTATCATTGCTTCTGAAAATTTGTATGGAGATCAAAGCACAAGCACATCATTTCACCATGCATTGTGCAGTCCTATGATGGCAATGGGGCAAGCACCGTACAATCTCCTTAACTTGAAAATCCTGAAATGATCAAAAGTAATCGCACAATTAGAGTCAACAATTTTCAGTTCACACCAATACCAGAAAGTGTGTTGGAAAAAACCATTATGTGTGTGTCTATATATATATATATATATATATATATATATATATATTATGAGCTTACAATATACGGGGATTGCGATTAATAAAAGAACATCTACTATCATTACTTTAAGCTAAGTGAACCAATGGACCTACAAAAGATCATCTACATTGAGATACTCACTGGATGAACAAGTGAAAAATAAATTGATTTCACAATGAATGCATGCAATGGTTTCATGTTCTTTAACTACACAACAATTCTTCTGATTAAACAACTAACATTTTGTAGCAAAAGATCATTCTATTAAAGCAAAATTGCACAATGAATCCAGCAATACTTCTGATCAAACACATTCCTAATTTTCTTCAACTTCACAAGGATTATTCTGATTTGCAAACAAAACTGACCTGTAAGCAAACAGAGCAGGATATTTTCTCCCCGGATGCATCCACATTGTTCGCCTTTGTAATGGTTATCTTCGGTAGCCTTGCAACTGAGTCGGGAAGATGTCAACCTCCTCTTCAGTGCTTCTCTCCACAGAACTCATCTGAACACAATCATTTAGAGTATAGCGATTTAGCCAATTTGATTAGAACTATAAAAAACACCAAGCATTGCCAGATACAGAAATCTGCGGAATTTTTCAATTATAATGTTACCTGACTCTGTACAGCACTGAACATCACAGGACCAACCCGCTCTCCGTTGCTTGGCCGATAAAGGCTCCTGTCATGGCGCCAATAAAGGAACCCATTGCAATAGAAATTCAATGTTATTGAAGAAACATGACCATTTCACAGCAAGCTAAAATTTCAAAAGGGGAAACAAATATAGACCTAGAATGTCATAAAATACACAAGCGCTATGGTATGTCAGCCATTAAACCTTAATTGAATTTCGGCCATTTCATTCGAAACTGCCATTATAACATTATCCAAACCTCAATTACAAGAATTTTTTTCATTGCCTGAAACAAGATTCTACTTTTTTGAACAGAAATCAAGAAATAGACATACAAAAGAACCAATATTTCAGCCTAAAATATCAAGTTCTACACAAATATGAGAATGAGAAGAGAACAAATCAACCAGCAAACAAGAAGATGAGCACCACAGAGAGGAGCTTCCCAAGTAAGATGGAAACGGCTGAGGAATGAGTGGCAGGACGAGAGGAGACAGAGGGGGGTCGCCGGGGTGGCGGGGCGTCCGTCAAGCTAGAGGGGGGAGAGGGATGGGGGTCACCGGGGTGGTGGGGCGCGCTGTCGAGCCACGGGGGGGGGAGAGGGAAGGGGGCCGCCGGGGCGGCGGGGCGCCCCGTCGAGCCATAGGAGACGGAGGGGGGTCACCAGGGTGGTGGAGCGCCCTGTCGAGCCAGAGGGGAGGGGAGAGGGAAGGGGGTCGGTGGGGCGCCCCGTCAAGCGAGAGGGGAGGGGAGAGCGAAGCTGGGGTGTTTTAATTTCGGGTGAGATTTACAAAGTGACCTTCGGCCGTTTTTGGATTTGGGAACCCGATGCGAAACGGGTTTCTGGGTCTGTCCTCATCCCCAAAACCAAAATCTGGAACAAAAACCTGAAAAAAAACGTTACCAAACAGGCTGTTAGGCTACATGATTAGGGAGAACTAAAAGCAGCATAGCGGGTCTTTTTAATGGATCTTAGGCTACATGTATTGTATAAATTCTTATGTGCTTGAATGTTTCTTTTTTTACCATAACATGTCTTTTTAATGGATAAATTTCTTAAAAGAAAGTCAGAGTGTCTTGGTTCTACACCGTCTACTTCCAATGGTTCTAAGGATCAAAGTAAAAAAATTGAAAAGCATGTGTCAAGAGTCAATGTGGATGAACTTAAAGCAGATCCTAGTTTAAGACCTCCAATTTCTGATTTTCATCCCAATGATCAAAAGATTGTTATGAGACATTATTTGCAGAAAGGCCCTTATCAACCTCGCAATCATTCTTTTCCTCAGAGTGATTTTACAAAAGTGCCACGACGATTTAATCCTAATTGGTTTGATAAATATCCTGCTTGGCTAGAATATAGCAAAGATAAAGATGTGGCATTTTGTTTGTATTATTACTTTTTTGGAGAATCAAGAGGTCAGGATGCTTTTGTAGCCAAAGGATTTAGAAATTGGAGGAAGTAAGAAAGATTTGATGCTCATGTTAGAGGAGTGGATAGCTCTCATAATAAGGCTTACCAGATGGGTCAAAACTTATTAAATCAACAACAACACATTAGGACATTTATAAAGAAGCTTGAATATCTTACTAGGTTAAAGGCATCAATTGAATGTATTCGGTATCTTCTAAACCAAGGCTTACCTTTTTGTGGCCGGGATGAATCAGAAGGTTCAAATAATCAAGGGAATTTTCTCGAACTTCTACAATGGCTTGCACATAAAAATGCAAATGTGAGGCAGGTTGTGCTAAAAAATGCTCCTCAGAATAACATAGTGATAGCACCAAGTATTCAAAGGGATATTATAAATTTATTTGCACTGGAGATTGTAGCAAGCATCATCAATGACCTTGAGAATGGTTTCTTCTCTATTTTATGTGATATATCAATAAAGGAACAACTGGTTGTTGCTATACGTTATGTGGATAAACGAGGTTGTGTGATGGAGTGAATTATTGGTTTTATACATGTTAAAGAAACAACAGGTATAGCACTTAAAAAGGCCGTTGAAGAACTATTTTTCAAGCATGGATTAAGTTTACAAAGATTGCGTGGACAAGGCTACGATGGGGCAAGTAATATGCAAGGTGAGTTTAATGGATTAAAAACACTTATTTTGGATGAGAATGAATATGCACATTACATTCATTGTTTTCCGCATCGTCTCCAATTGATGCTTGTTACAAATAAGTAATTTTTTGACTTGCTCTCCACTATAATGAATTTCGTTGGAGCATCATGTAAGCGTAGAGATAATCTTAGAGAGCAACAACTTAGTATTATTACCAAAGCAGTTGAAAGTGGTGACTTACCAACTGGAAAATGACTTAATCAAGAAACTAGCTTGAGGAGGTCATGTGACACTCGTTGGGGTTCACATTATGGTACATTGCAAAGTTTTCTAACCATGTTTTCTGCTGTGATTCAAGTACTTCAAATTATTGATGAGGATGCTAGAGATCCTCAATTGAGAGCCAAAGCAAATTCTTTAATATATCTTATGCAATCTTTTGAATTTGTTGTCACTTTGCACATTATGAAGAAGATTTTGGGGGTTACCAATGATTTATCAAAACCATTGCAACGAAAGGATCAAGGTATTGTGAATGCAATGGCTTTGGTTAAATCATCTAGGGAAATATTGCAAGAACTAAGAAACAATGGATGGGACTCTATAATGACAAAAATTTCTATATTTTGTATCAAGCATGATATAAATGTTCCTTCTATGGATGACAAGTATATAGGGCTAGGAAGGCCACGACATGGAGAACAAATTATGAACCTCAATTATTATCGTGTTGACTTGTTTTTCACTGCTATTGATATGCAACTCCAAGAGCTAAATAGTCGTTTCACGGAAGAGAGTACAGAATTGCTTCTATGTATAGCATGTCTTGATCCAAAGGATTTTTTCTCGGCCTATGACAAACAAAGATTACTAAGCTTTGCTCAAAGTTATCCACGTGAGTTTTCTACGATGGATATCTCAAGACTTCACGATCAACTAGATGATTATATTATGGACATGCAGTCAGATAGTGAATTCTCCAATTTGATTGGGATTTTTAATCTTACAAAAAAAATGATGGAGAAGAAAAAAAACTTACGATTTCTGTTAGTTTATTTGCTTCTAAAGCTGGCATTAACACTTCCAGTTGCAACTGCAACAGTTGAGAGAGCATTTTTTGCAATGAATATTGTGAAGAACAAGCTACGAAATCGAATGGGAGATGAGTTGATGAGTGATTCTCTAATCACATACATTGAAAATGACATTTTCAAAGAGATTGGCAATGAGAAGATCATTGAACGCTTCCAAAATATGAAATCTTGTCGAGGACAATTGCCAACTAATTGGTATATAATTATCTTCTTCTTATTCTCCTTATAATTATATTGTTAGTTGTTATTCTCAGTTGTATGAATCTATTTTTTAATTTTGTGTTGCATTAATATAGTTTTTTATTTGTTAAGGCAAATTTACTCGATATGTTGATGAATCATTATCTTTTTTCTTTTCTCTTATTAATTTTTTTTAAACAGGAGACAATTGATCTTTTGGCATTGAAGTACATCTTTTGTGAAATTTTTTGTAGGTGAAGTCAATAAGATACAGAATGGTATTATATTTAACGCAGGTAATCTTCACTTTAGTAATTTATTACAATGACTTATATTTGTCTTATTTTTTTGTGTTCTTTACTTTAATACATTTTTATTATTAGCCTAATTATTTTGTTATAGAGAATAACGCTTTAGAATTGCATTAGCTTATGACCCCATTAACAAAAATTCTTGCGTCCGCCCCTGGGAAGAAGGTAGAAACTCTGTTTTTTATACGGGCCTTAGAGTTCAATAACTTTTACTCATTTTGTAATGAAGACGAGCTTCATTGAACGAAAGGAGTATAATACATTCACCTTATTTAGTTCTGGATGTATATGCTACTATCTGTATGCCAGCTAAGATTTTAGAACGGTTTATTACTATCATGGTCTTAATTGCTGCAAGTACTCTATTATTTGGCAGTATATTCCTTTATAGATCGACTGTGCCATAATTTCTTCGTCCAACAACTCTGCTAAACATGAATTTAATTTGTAGCTAATGAACATGGAATAATGCGGAAAATGGTTGTACATAAGGGAGAATCATGCTACACTAACGTTAACTTTCATAAGTGATAAGGCTATGTCAAAAGCAAGATCATTCATATTGTGGGGACGGGTTTCAATACACAGTTGTGATGGTATGAGATAGCCTATCAAGTACGCGCAATGTAATTTTTTCAATAAGAAATGCCCCATTGGAGTAAGTTAAAAGCAGCAATAAAGTAGTATAAGCTATTGATTGGACTTGGATCATGCTTTTGTCGCTACCATCTTAATTATTCTTGTTCTTTTACTGCCACTTTTTTGTGTTGAAGAATATAATTTTACTAAAGGAATAGCCAAGATGCCAAGAATCAAAGAGAAACCTTATTCCATGTAGTACATCTCTTTAAAATGCATGGCAAAATTTTGGGAAAATGGTATGTTTTTATTCTTTCTGACTGGAAGCATGCTAGATGAAAAAGCATGCACGCTGGTTCATGACAAAACAATTGCTTGACACATAAACTAAAAATGGCAGCTTAATGCCAGCAAAGAACGAAAAACATATAAAAGCAAAGTATTGAAGAGACAAACCTGGCTGTTTGTGTCACCACAGATTTGCGCCTTGAGTAAATATGGGGGATAACCCCTTCAATTAATCTCAACGAGATTAGAAAACAAAGCGTCAAGAATAATTACAAGAGAGATAAAATGAGGGAACTACAAATAGAAAGACAAAAAAACAAACAAACTCACTATCAGCTAACTGATAGTTTAAATGTAAATTAGATCGACTGGATGTTTAATAAAGCAAAAAGAAAAGGGAAAGCAAAAAAATTCTCCCTCTGTTGCAAATTACTGTGTATATTTAGAAATTTTCACTCTTCCTAAACATTGTATAAAATTGGCCTAATCATGTGATCTCCTTTTCCTCTTCTTTTCTGTCACTCTCCCCGTCTGTGCCAGGAAGCCATGATCACCTTGGGTCACAACTGCACAGACATTCTACGGTGCCAACAAAGCCAGCCGCGCTGGTGACGAGCACAAACAATCCTCAGAAGAGGGAGTGGAGCAGGGACGGGCGGGGGAGCGGACAAACTTCTTCTAGGCTGGGCCGCCCCAGTTAGCGTCAGGGCCGCTGTTGGAGAGTGCATGGCCGGCTACCGGGAGCAAAGGAAAACCAGGGCTATAAAACCTAAAAAAACAAAAGACCATATGATATATATACAGAATATACATATTTTTATATGTTTTTCTACCTATATATTAGTTGTAATTTTAGTTAAATATTGGTTATCATTGTTATGCTTGCAATTAGGAGTTTAATAAATAATTGTGCTTAATTTATTTATTTAGATACATTAATTGAATTTAATAGCTTTATATTTTATTACGTATCTAAATTAGTTTTTAATTATTTTTATGTAGGCCAAGTTGCAAATCGTTGAATTATGGTGCGTTAAATGAATTTGTATACGAAGAGATCAATACATAGAAGATCCGATGCTCATGAAGGCTTTGATGGGATCTAAAAGTGTAATTTACAACCGAAAGCTGAAAATTCAAGATAACATCGATCTGAACCGTGGAACTACATCAGAGATTAAGATAGGCACGAATTTTAAAGGAAGAACCATCCAGATGAGATCGGATGCTTCAAGAGGAAACGATGAGTAAAAAAGAGGAAAAGAACAGCCCGAGAGGAAGCTCGGGCGTTATGAGAAAGATGATAAACTTAGATAGGAAAGGTCGGATTTTGGCCAGAGTTAGGAGGCGATTGGGTTCTTGCTTGAGCTATCTAAAAAAGCAAAAGGGCAGCATAACTGAAAGGGAGAAAAAGGAAGAGAAAAGGAAAAAAAAGGTTTTTGTTGGTTGCTACAATAAAAAAACTCAGCCGAGTGGAGAAGATGATGCTATAGTAAGTTTGCTACAGTGTTGTGAACAGTATGTTGCTATATTTGTGAATACTATTTGTTGAATAGTGCTCTAGTGTCGTGAAAAGTGAGAATGATATTGATGGCCGGCTAAACCCTGCCTAAGGCGTAGATCAAGTCCTGTTTAGATTGGTTTTATCTCTCCTTATCTTATTTTTATTATAGTTTGATGTAGGCAACTTTATTCCATGTGAATTAATGCTAGTTTCATCAATTTTTATTGTAAGCGCTCGAGAGAGGGTAGACTGGAATTTTGTATGAAATTAAACTGAGGAACACCCACGTCCAGGAGGAAACGAACTCCGAGGTTCTTTTAAATAAAGTTGGATCGACATCGTAGCCACTATTCTATATTAGGTTGAATTAATTCCACTGCCGCTGAGCTTGACTCAGGCAGTTTCTTCTCTGTCAGAGTTCCACCTTGCTTTCCTCCACTTTCCCACCGTCTGCCCAAGGTCTGGGCAGATATTGGAGGGAGAATAGGCACTGTTGTTTTGCCGTGGCGTAGCTGGTTGCCCAGTGTCACGGAGAATCGATCAGCACTACCGCTATGTCCTCTCCTTGCTACTGTGGGTGGCGCTGCCAGTCAGATGGTGCCACAGTTCAACCAGCACCGGTGCCTCCTCCTCCACCGGCACCATCGTCGCCTCCATTGGTGAAATACAAATTAAAATATAAATAAATCAGAAAGTCGATGAAGCGAGTACAAGATCTAACCTAACATATGGAGCCAATCTGCCATTTGCCATAAAAACTTGGGTCGTCAGAGTTCTCCTCGACCAGGGGTCGGATGTCTGGGTAGAGCGGCAGAACATCGTCCACAGCTGCCGTCCTTTGCCTCATGGGTCATTGACGGTGGCTCTGCCTCCCCTTTCTATCTATTCCTCTCAGCTCTCCCTTCTCAGAACGAGGGGAAAATGGTCTCGTTCTTCTTGTTCTTCTCTCTTATAAAAAAATTGTTGGCTGAGTCAACACAGAAGTTTTGACACCTGCCCTGGCAGATGTCATAGTGATAGCATTAGATAAATTAATCTTGTCAACAAATTTGGAGCGCTTCTCTGATCCTTTTTTTTCTTTTGTTTTCCTAAAGATAAGTATTCTCCTATCTCCTCATTTTCTCAACTCACCCCGTCCCTAAGCACATGAGAAAGAAAATGGATAGAGACAGTGGAGGTAGTGGCGGTGGCTGAGAGCGAGTGGAAAAGAGTGGTGTATAGGGTATGTAGAGTAGTAAATAAAAGATGACAAAAAATAAGTATGGTTTTCTCATTCCTCATGAGGTGGAATTTTGGAGGTGGACGAGTAGTTCACTACTCCAAGTTTAGCCTGCCTACCCTGGCTCTACACAGCTGTGGAAATATGAAAATCCACTCATGGTGGATATTCACCGATCGTGTGAAGGTGTGGGCTGGCTAAAATGTGCAGTATTGAAATAATTCATCCTTTTAGAGGTTGAGAAGAGGGGTTCGAAAAGACATCCATTTATTAATTTATGGATTTTTCTCTGAAGAATAACTGAACAACTAATGGAGCGAGGAGTACATATGCATGTAATGTTTTATGTTGTCTAAACTTGTTTAAAGTTTTATGTGTAAAAGTTTTTGAAAATTTCTAGATAGTTCATAATTTCTGATCCAGCCCGTGATCTGAGTATCGAGTCCCAAGGTCGAATTTCCGTGGTGTAAAGTGCGGGTACATGAATTCTTATAGAATTTTTGAAGCTTTAAAAGGTAGTGATTGACCTCCCATTACGCCCCTCGCCCTCGCCCCTCATCTTCGACCTTGGCCCTCCCACTCGCCCCCGCCGCCTCACCCCCAATGACCTAACCCTCCGACACCTCGCCCCTTTCTGCCCACCCTTTGCGCCATGGCCCCCACCCTACACTTTCCCCCCACCCTCTCGCCGCTGCCCTCGCCTCCGGCCTAGTCCCCTGACCTGACTAGCGAGTGGAAGAAACAGAGGGGGAAAAAGGAAAAAAGGGGTCGCCTCTTTTGCTACCCCCTGGCCCTAGCTTCCTCCCCCGCCTCCTCGCCCTATCCGGCCCTGCCCCTTTCCTTCCGCCTCCACGCCTTCGCTTTTACTGCACCATCACCACCGTCCCTGCCGCCACCAGTTGCTTGACTAAATGCCAAGGAGCGATTGCTCTAGGAAAGCTTAGTCTTTTCCCCATCTCGGTTCGGCGAGCAAGACCATGGCTTCTCCCGCTCCATCCCCTAGCCATCCCCCCTCGCAACCTCCTCAAACTCAGATACCCCCCAACCTCCCCACCTGACCCCTCTCCTCTTGGCAATCCCACAGATGCCTCCTCCTCTCGGGTTGTGCCTAGGTCTTTCTCTTGGGCAAACCTCATCACGGGTACTTCCCAGGCTTCAAATATGCTCACCTTCCATCCAGAGTTGAAGGGCATGACCTCTGTTAAAATCCACAAGAATTTGTTGACCGGGAAGCACTACGGTAGACTAATACCCTTGTTGGGTATGCTATGGGTAAGCATTCATCCTTTGTTTGGTTTAAGGAATATGTATCCAGAATCTGGAAGCCGGCTAGTTCCTTTGACATAAGGTCTCTAGCGGGTGGATTTTTCATGTTCAAATTCACTTCCTCTGAGGATTACAAGCAAGTTCTACATTCTATGTGGACGATTGGTGGAAGGCATTTAATTCTTCACAAATGGCATCCAGGTATGCGCTCTGTTCGAGAATTGTTGAAATCGGTCCCAATTTGGGTGAGCTTCCCTGATCTCTCCCCACAATATTTTGCAAAAGAAAGTTTGAGTATGGTGACCAGTCTTGTGGGCATCCATTGTTCTTTGACAGAGCTACAGCTGATCGATCCCGGTTAGAGTATGCCCGAGGCTACATTGAATTTGATTCTAATTTCAAGTTTCCCTCTGTGGTTCACGTAGCTAGTGGAGATGGGTCTTTCTTCTCACAACCTATGGAATATGAATGGAAATGGCATATATATTCCAAATGTAAATGTTTCGCTCACACTACCAATGCATGTCGGTCGAAAGAGGTTTGGATCGAGACACTGCAACATCCTGCTCCGAAAGACGCAACTGCCGGAAGTACTAAGGGCTAGATTGTAGCAGGTGATGCTATGGCACACACAACCAGCCCTAAGTCTGCTACAGGGCCAGGCTCTACCACTCCTCTGGCTACTAAAGATGGGATCCCAATCACTAAAAATCAGAGGATGACCCCAGATCACGAGAGTAGCTAGAATATTCATAGATTGGGCCACGAGAGTAAAAGGTCGACGGTGCGAGACCTTGTTAGAGATGAAGATGTGTTCCTTCTGGCGTTATGTGAAATAAAAATCTAGAGAAGACATGTTGATAGAGTTAGCAAAAAATTTATTGCCGGATGGCACTCTTTGAATAATCTGAGTTCAGATGAATCGGGCAGAATCCTGGTCCTCTAGAACCCTAATGTTGCTACTCTTCATAAGGTGCAGGAGATACCTCAGGCGCTTCACTGTTTTGTCACCTGCACTTTCGGCGACACTTTTCACTTCACAACTTTCTATGGTTCTAATGATGCTCAGGAGCGGAAGAAATTGTAGACTAATCTATGCAATTCCACCAACATAGTTAATAGCCCTTGGATTATGATGGGTGACTTCAATGCAATTCGCCACGAGTCGGAAAGAATGGGGAGAGGCTTCACGCCCCAGGCTGACATTAGAGTTTTCAATGATTGTATTTCACATGCTGGGTTACAAGAGATCCCTTGTTCACTATCCTTCACGCAGAGCAACACCCAATCTGGTAACAATCTTATTGTTTATCAGATTGATAGAGGTTTTGCTAACCCTGATTGGTTCATTAGCTTCCCCACCGCCAAACTCCATTGTCCACCTCCAGGCATATCAATTCACAACCACATTGTTTTCAGAATGCGCCCCTCCCTTCCAAAAGGCCCGAAACCGTTCAAGTTCTTTGATATGTGGATACAAGATCCAAGCATTCATGTACTTTCAAAAGGCCCAAAATCGTTCAAGTACTTTCAAGAAGAGGATATCTTACTAAGGCGGAAATCCTAGAGACTATTCATGTGCTTATTGAATCGGAGGACTCTTATGGGTGGATCAAACAATTCGGAAAGTTTACTTTTAAGAGTGCATGGGATGCAAACAGAGTGAAATCAAGTAATGTCCCATGGCACGACCTCATATGGTTCAAGCATCGGGTGAACCGTTACTCCTTCTGTGCTTGGATGGCACTCAACGATGAGCTACTCATATTAGACAATATGAAAATAAGGGGGATCTACTATTTGAATGCATATATGATAAGGTGATCTGGCGTATTTTCCTGCACAAGTGCAACATTTACCATACAATTGAGAGTTATTCTATGGAATTAGATTGGTTGACTCAGTTCGCTAGAAACGACAAATATGCAGGCTATATAATCCAAGCTTGTTTCACTAGCTTTATTATAATGATCGGGGAGGAGAGGAACAAATGAATTTTTAAAGATAAAAAGCTTGAGACCTATGTTGTGGGACAAAACATCACCTACATAGCTAAGGAGATCCTCAACGCCTTCCAGCTTAATGACATTTGTCTCACACACTGCCCTTCCTCTATACTCTATGAGAGGAGCGGAATCTTTGAGCGAAGAGAGGGTTTGTGACAAACCGTGATAGTGCAGATTTAGTATGATTGGTCTCTTTTGTTTTAGCTCTGGATATTGCGGAGAAGTCGTGATTCGTTGATACCCCTGATTGATCAACCTCTCTAGTGTTTGATCCTCCTCGACATTGATCAAGTTGCTGGTGTGGACAGCTCGCCTTGGTCCCTCAATTCGGCCAGTTATTGTTATGCGGCAATCGATCGGCTTCAGACGCGATCGATCGCCTACTCTCAAATGGGGCAGGAAGTCGGGGGAGCGATCGATCGTATCTACTTGTATTTGCTGTAAACAAGGGGCATGATCGATCACCTTCTCCCCGATCGATCGTAAATACTGGAATCTGTTGTAAACAAGGGGCGCGCTCGATCACCCTCCCCGATCGATCGTAAGCATTGGAAATAAGTGGATTGCTCTGGTGATTGATTGCCCACCCCCCGATCGGTTGCACTTGGGAGCGCGATAGATCGTCTACCCCTAATCAATCGTAAACAATGTAAAAGGTGCAATGCTATAGCGATCGATCGCCTCCCTCCTCGTTCGAACGCTTAGGTCATATGGAGATGCAAGCAGGGGGTGCGATCGATCGCTCTGTTCCCGATCGATCGTATCTACTGTAACTTCTAGTTTGCTTTGGCGAACGATCGCCTTTCACTCCCGATAGATCGCCCACTGCCCGATCGAGTCTTATGGAAAAGTAGAATACTTTGGAGTTCTTTTTAAGGGGTCTTCATTTCAGGCTTTCCTTGAGTTGGAGAGTTGATTGTAATATTTTATCCTTGTACTCTCCTTTGTTTCTTTTGATATAAATTTTCAATTATAAAAAAAGATACTGACCCTTTTACAACATTTTAAGGGAGAACTTAGTGGTGTCACTATATTGGAGAGTAGTTTTTCGAGTTACTAAGGATATGATTGCATTTGTCAATAAAGTTTATTTTACAGGTGGAACTTTTACTTTTTTCTGATCATAACGGTAACAACTATGTACTCACCCTATGTACTATGGTCATAGGCGGTTAGGGTTTAGGGTTTAGCCCTTGTGCATGATGCCTGATGGGGGAATTTTTTTTTATATTGATTTAATGCATTATGGAGGGGGTCCGAAAAGACATCCATTTCTTAATTTGTGGATAATTTTGCCCCTAATATAAGAAAAGTTAGTACCGGCCTTGCTTTCCCTAATGTAAGAAAAGTTAGTTACTTGAATGGTTTCAATGGCTACTGCAAACCCTTAAATTGAAGTAAAATTGATATGAGCTATCAGGGTAAAATTATCCGATATTTAAATTGCATATTGGTTAAGTGCATATTTTCATAATTCATAGGGGTTAAGTGCAATTTCACTAGAGGTCAAGTGCAATTTACCCTTGATATAATGCAACTCAAAATTTTAGTGAAATTTTAAACATCAATACATTGCCACAGCTCCTAACTCATAGATCTAGAAGATCAGTAAACCATCTAATTCATACACAGAAAGTAAGAAAACTCAAAACAGGAGGCAAGAAGCAAATATGTAAAAACAACGTATCGCTTTTAGTCACTATTACCACAATACCACTCCATGCAAGCATCACAAAAACTCAATAACCACTGGGTAAAGAACGGAAACATGGTCACTCCAGTAACTTCATTAGAATCATTGTAAAGTCTTCACACGAAACAGAAAGACTTCATAGAATCAATTTTTTTTTAATACAAGCCTTCATAGAATCATTGATCAAGATCTTTTGGTACAAAAATTAACTATTAAAGCACAAACAGTTCATTTTAATTGTCTGATTTGAAAAATGGTTATATTTATGGGACAGTCTGGGCCACAAGTGTAGTGCAACAAGCAGCATCCTTTAGTGAAAAGTCTATCAGACATTCTTTAGAGTTCCTCCAGAATGCGTTAGAACTTATCAGTCCCTCCTTTTAATGTTCCCAGCCACATGATTTTTTTTTAAATAACCAGCCACTTGAATTATGCCGATGGAACAATGATCTTGAAACAATTTTTTTTTCTCAAATCAGACTATCAATATAGAACAGATGAAGTACTACATTAAAAACTGGGTAAATCGACCAAACAACAAAGAAATATGCATTGGGAAAGTGAATTACTGTGACATAAAATGCACATCTTCAAAAAGCAAGAATCTTCAAAAACCTCCATTGGGGAATTACATGAAACAAGAATCAGGGAAATCTATGCACATGATTTCTGCAGGAATAAACAACCAAAAGAATCGAAACAGAAAAGAAAAGAAAAAAGTTAGACATCAAAGAAAATGTTGAAATGAGGTATTTTATACTGTAGTTGTAAACAAATAAATTAACAGATGGAATCCAAATATCTTGAAAAAAAATGAACTACTAATCTTAAAATTTACATGCTGGAATAACTAGATTAACTTCCTTGCAAAGATTGCACAAATTCATGGTGATGGAAGATGAAGGATTGTGCAACCCTTGGGAGATGGGGTATCTGAATCACCTCCACGGAAATCTTACAATTGAAATTTTGGAGGAGGCAGGAAGCAAAGAGAAGGCATATGGCTATATACTTCAGGTTACAAAATTTCATCATAAAATCAGTATGCAAAGGTTGTGGGATAAAATAGAATCGCAGTCAATGGAAGTATAGACATAGTTGATACATCCGATCCACAAGAGTACTCTTCCAAAGGTCACTCATATTGACATTAAAATTTGACTAATGTTGAAAACATGTTTTAAACTGAACAAAATTTACTTAGTTCTTGAACACATGTTTCAAAGTTGGCATTGGACTTACATAAAGGCATGAAGAAGGTATATAAATAGATACAGATATATAAGTCAAGTTTGAGGAATTTAATCATCAGACCCATCAATTGGGCAGAATATCACCGCTTCTTCATCAAATCAAAACATAGAACAAGCATTGTCACTAAGATATTAATTGAAGTTTATCAATCTACCTAATCCACTTGCTTACATGAGGCAGGTTTATCCCAACTACAAGTAACAAAATACCTGTGATGAAAGAACGAAGGCAAATATACCGTGGGAGCTCAAGTTGACGCCTGACCAAGGGTAACACAGTGAAGAGAACAGAAGGAACAATAAGAAGATAATGGAGCACTAGGAAAAGCCACTGTATGAAGACGAAACCGGTAAAGCACCATGTTGCCAAGAAAAAGACCCAGCCAACAACTAACAAAGAGTGATCTCCTATCCATTGCTTCAGCCGTCGGCAACCGGCGGCGGCGGCTTCCTCCGGGAACGGGTCGGGAAAGGCCTGATCGGGATGCGAGAGGTTGATGGTGCAGTACCTCATCTTGCAAAGAGAAGAGAGTGTGTTATGTGCCCGGTGGCAGGTGCTCTACTTGTTTTATAATGGTGCAGTTGTGGTGCGTTCTAAACTAGGAAACCTCTTCCCAATGGGAAGAGTATTCTTGTTTCCAAATTTAACTAGGATTCGCATTAGCTGTGCAGCTTTCTCTGTTTCTTCCTCGTTTTATATATGGACTGCTGACAGTCCATTCCCCCCAAATCAGAGGAAAACTTCCAAATCCATCTACTTAATAAAATAAACTTCCATTGCTGCCTTTGAAAACTTCGATTGAACCACAAATTGAACGCTTACCATTCCGAAATAGATCTGAATTTGAAGCTTCGTAGATGCTGCTCCACCTTCCTGATTCGGCTCTGTTCACGAGTCTTTCCAAATCTGGCACTATTCTGTTGTGCTGTTCTTCGTCGCTCTGTCGTCGCCAGCTTCTTCTCCGTCCGCTATTGGGTAGCCTTCATCGATACCTCACCGTTCGCCGCCGTCGAGCTCCGTCGTGTTGCTGTTCTGTTTCCACCATGAGCGCTCCCGAGCTCTTCACTGCTTCTCATGGCCACGCCGTCGTCCGCCATCAATACCTCACCGTTCGCCGCCGTCAGCGTCTAGTGCTATCGCCGTTGTGAGCTCGCTGTCGGCCGCCGTGGCCCATCTTCGTCTCGCCCAGGACCCATCTTCTCTGTCACCGATCGAAGGGGCTCAGCGCTCGAGCTCTGCTCGACTGAAACACCCGACGGCTCGGGTTTTTTTTCTTATTATTTTTTTAGACCGAACCGAACCATTGAACCGCTTGAACCGGTCTTTTCTCTTTACATTGGGTCAAAACCCGTTGTAGCCATCTCCATCGCTGGATCTGATCTCTTTTCACAGAACTCATTCGACGTGCGTTCACTTTTGGCGATATGCATCTGAAACTCTCAAAGCCTACATAAATAAAATTAAATCTAAATTAGACGCGTAGTAAAATGTAAATCTATTAAATATAATTAATACGTCTAAATTAAATCAATTAAGTGCATTTATTTATTAAACTCCCCATTGCTCATTTAACATGAATAACCATTATTTATCATTATTTCAACTAAAATTACGACTAAAATATAGATAGAAAGGTATATAAAAATGTGTATATTTTGTAGATATCACCCCTGGCCCTAGCTGCCTCCCCCGCCTCCTCGCCCTATCCGGCCTTGTCCCTTTCCTTCCGCCTCCGTGCCATCGCTTTTACCGCCCCATCGCCACCGTCCCTGCCGCCACCACCTGCTTGACTAAATGCCAAGGAGGGATTGCTCGAGGAAAGCTTAGTCTTTTCCCCCATCTCGGTCCGGCAAGCAAGACCATGGCTTCTCCCGCTCGCTCCCCTAGCCACCCCCCCTCGCAACCTCCTCAAACTCAGCTACCCCCCAACCTCCCCACCCGAACCCCCCCTCCTCTTGGCAATCCCACATATGCCTCCTCCTCTTGGGTTGCGCCTAGGTCTTTCTCTTGGGCAAACCTCACGAGAGGTACTTCTCAGGCTTCAAATACGCTCACCTTCCATCCAGAGCTGAAGGGCATGACCTCTGTCAACGTTCGCATGACTGGAGTTCTCCTGGGAAGGGGGGGGGGGGGGGGGGGGGGGGGGTAAAACCCCTATCTAAGCTGGCACCAAAACAGGCTATGCAGTCTATAAACCCTTTCCATCCAATACAAGATAGTGATGAGTCAACTTCCGAAGCTTCCTCTAACTTGCCGATTGCATCAAGGAGAACTCAACTAGCCCATGCTGTGTTCCAAAACAAAAGCCACAAACAAAAAAAGGTAGTGAATAAAGTGTGAGCGACATCCCCTAAACCCCTCTAATGTCTATATGTAGCTGGAATATCCATGGATTGGCCCACGAGAGTAAAAGGTCGGCGGTGCGAGACCTTGTTAGAGATGAAGATGTGTTCCTTCTGGCGTTATGTGAAACAAAAATCAAGAGAAGACATGTTGATAGAGTTAACAAAAAAGTTATTGCGGAATGGGACTCTTTGAATAATATGAGTTCAGATGAATCGGGCAGAATCCTGGTCCTCTGGAACCTCAATGTTGCAACCGTTCATAAGGTGCAGGAGACACCTCAGGCACTTCAATGTTTTGTCACTTGCACTTCTGGCGACACTTTTCACTTCACAGCTGTCTATGGCTCTAATGATGCTCAGGAGTGGAAGAAATTGTGGACTAATCTATGCAATTACACCAACATAGTTAATGGTCCTTGGATTGTGATGGTTGACTTCAATGCAATTCGCCACGAGTCGAAAAGAATGGGGAGAGGCTTTACAACCCAGGCTGACCTTAGAGTTTTCAATGATTATATTTCACAGGCTGAGTTACAAGAGATCCCTCGTTCACAATCCTTCACATGGAGCAACAACCAATCTGGTAACAATCTTACTCTTTGTCGAATTGATAGAGGTTTTAATAACCCTGATTGGTTCATTAGCTTCCCCACCGCCAAACTCCATTATCCACCTCCAGGCTTATCAGATCACAACCCCATTGTTTTCAGAATGCGCCCCTCCCTTCCAAAAGGCCCGAAACCGTTCAAGTTCTTTGATATGTGGATACAAGATCGAGGTGTGTGAGAGGTTATTTCCAATTCTTGGGAGACTCCAATCCAAGGTCAACCCCTGTTTATAATGTTTAAAAAGTTGCAGGCATGCAAAGAGGCTCTCAAAAGCTAGAATAAAAATCACTTTGGGGATGTTAATGGAAGATATAGAACAGCTGTCTTGGACCTTCATGCCTTGCAATCTGCATTGCAAAACCAGCCCTTTGATGTTGATGATGATTTGCGGATGTGCGTTAATCTGGCGAGACAAAAAGTATGTGAAGAGGATGGTATAAAAGAAAAATTTTACCTTAAAAAATCAAGAGTTAGATCAAAGAGGGAGACAAATGCTCCAAGTTTTTTCATGCTTCTGTTGCTTCTCATAGTGTTCGGAACACTATCCACGAGATCATTGATGACTCGGACACTCGCCTGGAAACCTCCCCGGAAATTGGAGCCAAAGCATAGATGTTCTACAAGAAACTATTTATTCCTAACCCATAATTAATTTGCTTTCTTGTCTAGTGATGTGGGTGATGAGGAAATCAGAGGGGCCGTATTCCAGGCACCTAATGAAAAAGCTCCAGGTCCGGATGGTTTTCAAAAAGAATTCTTTACGCACTTTTAGGATATTATTGGCCCAGACTTCCCACTGGCAGTGCAAGATTTTTTTAAGAGAGGGTATATTCTAAAGGCTTTAAACCATATGTTTCTAACTCTCATCCCAAAAAAGACAGACTCGAAGAACTTTGAGGAGTTTAGGCCAATCGCCCTTTGCAACTTCATCTACAAAACCTTCGCAAAAATTTTGGCAAACAGGTTGGCTCTTGTGCTTCCTAATCTGATTAGCTTGCTCATGAGTTAGTTAGCCTCAATCAGTCAGCTTTTGTAAAAGGGAGAAGAATTGGTGAGAATATTTTGCTTGCTCATGAGTTAGTTCATAATATGCATCAGCATGGGGGTCAAAATCGATCTTGCATAAAAGTGGATTTGAGGAAAGGTTACGAAAAGGTGAGGTGGGACTACATTTTCCATGTTCTTAAGGCCCTTGGTTTCGATGATAAATGGCTTCACTGGACCAGGTAGTGTTTATGCACCTCTACTTTTAGTGTCTTAATTAATGGTTCCAATTATGGGCACTTCTTCAGCGCAAGTGGTCTCCGGTAGGGATGTCCATTATCCCCCCTCCTTTTCTTATTATGCATGGAAGGTCTGTCAGCTATGTTGAACCAAGCCTCAACATCTACTTTTTACTGATGGTGTTCTCTTATTCTCTAAGGAGGATGCACAGTCGGCTGAGTGCATTAGCAGAATCCTTTCAACTTTTGCAGACATGTCTGGTCTTCATCCGAATATTAGGAAGAGTTCTATCTTTTTCTCTGTAGGGTGCCAGTATAAGCCAACTATTTTACAAATGTTTGGATTCTAGGAAGGGTGTTTTTCGATCAAATATTTGGGTATGCCTCTCTCCTTTAAGTGTATTTCTTATTTAGCATGTAAACCTCTTATTGACAGGATCATTGGCTGGGTCAATGGGTGGAAAACAGTACTCCTATCATATGCCGGGAGATTACAACTAATTAAGTTGGTTATTGGTGGTTTGAATGTCCATCTTATTTTAAACTCTCTAAGAAAGTCTGCTAATAGGTGGAGGGCATCATGACTACCTTTCTATGGAAATGCACTATCCAATCCTATGATTTTCATAATATATCTTGGCGAAATCTATGTCGCTCCCTCGAAGAAGGAGGTCTTGGGGTTAGACGCATTCAAGACATAAACAGCGCAAATCTTGCTAAGCTCTTTTGAAGATGTATAACCTATAAAGAGTCTCTATGGTATTTATGGATTCATGGAGTTTATCTTAGAAACAACTCCATCTGGGTGACTAGACCTCAATATTGTTCGTATGCATGAAAATCTATTCTTCAATTGCAAACTTTTATGCAGGAGAGATGTGTTTCTAACATTGGAAATGGGTTGGATGTGATTGGATCCATGGTGTGGTCCTCTTGCTCTTGTCTGGAAATTTGGCAACATAACTGTTCTTGAACTGGGCGGCACTATAAATGAATCAATTGCCGACTTCTTAAATTCCAAAAAACTCCAAAGTGAACAACTACTTTCAAGAAGAGAAGATCTTGCTAAGGCGGAAATCCTAGAGAATATTCCTGTGCTTATTGGTTCGGAGGACTCTTACGGGTAGCTCAAACAATCCGGAAAGTTTACTTTTAAGAGTGCATGAGATGCTAACAGAGTGAAATCTGGTTATGTCCCATGGCACGACCTCATATGGTTCAAGCATCGGGTGAACCATTATTCCTTCTGTGGTTGGATGGCACTCAATGATGGGCTACTCACATTAGACAATTTGAAAAGAAGGGGGATCTACTGTTTGAATGTATATATGATAAGGTGATCTGGCATATTTTCCTGCGCAAGTACAACATTTACCATACAATTGGGAGCTATTCTATGGAATTAGATTGGCTGACTCAGTTCGCTAGAAATAACAAATATGCAGGCTATATAATCCAAGCTGGTTTTACTAGCTTTATTATAATGATCTGGGAGGAGACGAACAGACGAATATTTGAAGATAAAAAGCTTGAGACCTATATTGTGGGACAAAACCTCACCCATAGAGATAAGGAGATCCTCAATGCCTTCCAACTTAAGGACATTTGTCTCACACACTGCCCTTTCCTGCATACTCTATGGGAGGAGCGGAATCTTTGAGCAAAGAGAGGGTTTGAGACAAACCGTGATAGTGCAGATTTGATATGATTGGTCTTTTTTGTTTTGGCTCTGGATATTGCAGAGAAGTCGTGATCCATTGGTAACCCTCGATCGGTCAGCCTCTCTAGTGTTTGATCCTCCTCGGCATTGATCAAGCTGCTAGTGCGGTCAGCTAACCTTGGTCCCTTATTTTGGCCAGCCAGTTACTGTTATGCGGCGATCGATCGGCTTGAGACGCGATCGATCGCCTACTCTCAAATGGAGCAGGAAGTCGGGGGAGCAATCGATCGTTCTCCCCCCGATCAATCGTATCTACTGGTATTTGATGTAAACAAGGGGCACGATTGATCACCCTCTCCCCGATCGATCGTAAGTAGTAGAAATAAGTGGATTGCTCTGGTGATCGATTGCTCACCCCCCCGAATGATCGCATCCGAGAGCGCGATCGATCGTCTGCCCCCCTGATCAATCATAAATACTGTAAAAGGTGTAATGCTATGGCGATCGATCACCTCCCTCCTCGTTCGATTGCCTAGGTCATATCCTCTCCCCGATCGATCGTAAGTACTGGAATCTGCTATAAACAAGGGGCACTATTGATCGCCCTCCCCCCGATCGATCGTAAGTAGTGGAAATAAGTGGATTGCTCTGGTGATCGATCGCCCACCCCCCGATTGATCGCACCCGGGAGCGCGATCGATCGTCTGCCTCTGATCAATCGTAAATACTGTAAAAGGTGTAATGCTATGGCAATCGATCGCCTCCCTCCTCGTTCGATCGCCTAGGTCGTATGGAGTTGCAAGCGGGGGGCGCGATCGATCGCCCTATTCCCGATCGATCATATCTACTGTCACTTCTGGTTTGCTTTGGCGAACGATCGCCTTTCACTCCCGATCGATCACCTCGAGGGGTGTGATCGATCGCCTACTCCCCAATCGATCGAGTCTTTTGGAAAAGTGGAATGCTTTGGAGTTCTTTTAAGGGGTCTTCATTTCAGGCTCTCCTTGAGTTGAGGAGTTGATTATAATCATTTATCCTTGTACTCTCCTTTGTTTCTTTTAATATAAATTTTAATTTATAAAAAAAAAGGTAGTGACCCTTTTACAACATTTTAAGGGAGAACTTAGTGGTGTCACTATATTGGAGATTATTTTTTCGAGTTACTAAGGATATGATTGCATTTGTCAATAAAGTTTATTTTTACAGGTGGAACTTTTTTCTGATCATAACGGTAACAACTTGTGGAGGGTACATATGAATTGGACATGTCTAGCGGCACATATGGTGCTAACTTACTCTATTATGATATCTATGTACTCACCCTATATACTATGGTCATAGACGGTTAGGGTTTAGGGTTTAGCCCTTGTGCAAGATGCCTGATGGGGCAATCATATTGATTTAATGCATTATGGAGGGGGTCCGAAAAGACATCCATTTCTTAACACCCGAAAAATTGGTACGTTTTTGGAAACTGCTATTTTAGGAAACTGGTCTAAAATAGGAAAGTTTTCGTAATCGGCATGCTTTTTGGTCTGGTATTTCGTTTTGGCCTTGTGAAACCCTATCTTGATGATTTTAGTCAATTAAAATTGTTTCGCCAGATTAGGCAGGTTTTTCCGCGCGCGAGGACTGGGCCTGGCGCCATAACCTATCTGGCGCCAGGGTTTGATACACCTGACGCCAGGGCCAGTTGAGTGCCAGGGCTAGGGCTAGTCACGTGTGCGAGTACACGTGTGACGGGGCCTAGTGAACGTGTTACCAGGTGTAGGACTCGTGCACGGTGGAACTACTCATCTCGCGTACAAGTTATAGTAACCGTTCATCTGCGATCTGTGCTATAAGACGTGTAAGGACCAAGCGATGGAACCACGTGGACCTGTAGTGGTGCGCCACTTTATGGGATGACGTGGACTACCCTTGGGCCCACGATTTGGAGGACCAAATCGTGGGAGTCTTTTTGGTTTGAAATCTCCTTATTAATGAAATGTAACCATACTTAGAAAACTAATTAGCCAAATGGTAAATTATTCGAAATAACTTATTTTGAGCCAATTAAGGAGTTTGTGAGTAATGTGATTTGCCTAATCACTCCTTAAGTTGGGAAGGCAAATCGTGGAATTGGAAATTTGAATCCTCTTATGGACCCGAAGTTGGTTTTGCTTTAAAAAGGGAAAGTTTACTTAGATTAAATAAGGTTAATTGAAGAGACCTAATTAAATACTAATTGTGGATGTGCATGAAACTTGCCATTCATATTGAGGACGTTTCATGGCAAGGAGGAGAGTTCAATTATGCTATTAGGAAGTTACAAAGTTATTTTAATACCTCACTCAATTAGCCTTAATTCATACTAATTAAGGATCCTAACTGATGGGGGAAGAGAGGACCACGTTGGGCTTGGGAGGCTTGGTTAAGTCTCAATCTGGACCTTTCATTGGAGGAGCATCAAGGGCTGAAATAGTATTGAGGGAGAGAAGAGGGTACCTATTTAAGTGCACCATGAGGAGGCCGGCACTCTCCTTGGGAACCCTTGTGCAAAATTTGGCTGGTGCACTCTTTTTCTCCAACCCATCCCAACTTCGATCAGTCCATCTTTCCATCATCATTGCTCCTTGGCGATTTTAGACAAGGGAAGTAGGAGGGCTAAAGCTTGAAGATTGGAGGACGGATTTAACTTTCGTAGAGGTAGGATGTTATTGTTTTTTTTACAACCTGATTCTCTGATTTCTCAAAAGGCATGATCCTTTGTTGTGCTGAAGTAATGGTATAAATTGCTGATGAGATATCTATGTTATTTCATGCAAGTAATTTTATGATAAACAATGTATACATTGTGCATGATCCAAGTTACTATTTTGTTTTTTTTTGTGTATCGAATGGTAATTCATCACGTACAAAGCATTAGATGACATTCCCATGAAGCTATATCACTGGACTTGTGTCTTATCTTGCCATCGTACTCCATGTCATGATTTGTCCAATAATAGATAGTTGTTTGAATGAGCAAAACAGATCGATTCATGTTCTCCTGTTGTAAAGTTCAGGTTTTTGGTAAATCCGTGGGTGATTCTTACACCATTCCATGACCCGATCCTTTTAAATTTTCACACCCTTACTTCTGATATTTCAGCATGATCTATAGATTCCATATCAGCACCTGGTGATAGAGAAAAATGTCTGTGTATACTTGTCTTATTGAGTTCATTCGGGTATTGATAAGCATATGGTGGTATACCCTACTAATATGAGAAGATAAGCAAAAAGGGAGAAAGATTGTATTAATACAAGGTAGATTAGGTTCTGTAAAAGACTTATAAGAAGTATAATTTGATGTTATTAAGTGGAAATAATAATTATTTACTAGTATGTCATAAGAAAATTAATGGGAATTTAAACACTGCTCTCGGCCATGATCATTCCTGCACTGACCAGTGGTAGTGAGAAATTCGTAAATAATTCAATATAAATCAGAAAATTATAAATTTGATTGGGTTTGAAACTAGACAATTAAGGGTACCTGGGATAAAAATTTCAGAATTTAATTCATCGTGTTCGATCAGTGGTGGTGTCTTGAAGTTGGCTGTTCTGCATATGACAGAACACTGTGTTCTTACTAAACCCTATTTCGGGTTGGTACTAGATACTAGATATGGATCAATACTTATATGATATTATGATTGGGTTTATATATTGTACAACCAGAGGGTAATATATACCGTAACACCAGATTATAGGATTAAGAATAGGGATATATTGGGTGCTGTCCGAAAATAATTGTCTTTGGAATCTAAGTCATCGGTCTATTCATTACTCAAGAGCTTCCTTTAAGCAAACTCCACACTTTGTACATCGAGTCTGATTTCTTCCTGGTGTCTATAACCTTGAACTTCTTAGTCATGGGAATTGTCATATCTAGGCTATGTACGCTGAGGTGATTAGTGCTTCGTGTCTTGATGAACCCTAATCGAAGTAATTCATTGTTGACTATTCTAAGAGTTTAAATATTCTAATGAGAGTCCATTTGGATAATTCTGTCAGAATCATTGACCAACTTTTCAGAGAGTCTATTCTTCGTTATGAATATTCTGGATCTCTAAAGGAGAGTATCCTTAATCATTCCTGATTGTTTCAGTTCTATGAAAACTGTGCTCCACTAAGAGTTCGTCGAATGCTCTTAGATCGGAATCCTAGTATGCTCAAGAGCCATCGCTAGATCTTGCGAGATCTCCGATTATCTTTGAACCTCTGTAGTTCAGCCTATGATGGCAAAACGTACGTATTTAGATTACAAGATATTACGGAAGGTCTTGTGGTCTCCGCCCATTGTGCCCGTAAGCACCGATGGGGCCAGCATCCCTAGACGCGTGGCCGGGTTCCTCTGTAGAACCTCTAGGATGTTCTGGCATAGATGTCCAATTGTGAAGAGGACTGACCTGAGAGCAGAAGTTGTTAATTCCAATACTTTGTATGTTGGAGTCTATCCTGAATTGTAACTGTTCCAATGAAATGTCCGGAATTTGATAGAGTGCTAGTCCTTGAATTCATTGTTTACTATGCATTTATTATTTCCTGGAAATCTGATAACTGTTCTATCTTGTACCATCTGGAGTCTTGGCTATTACCTATTTTGTTCGGTAGGATTCCGGCATCCTACTGGGTATTTCTTTGGAAATACTCATGCATCCTTTGATGCAGGTATCAAGAAAGAGTGAAGTGGAGTAGTTTGGGATAGCTGCTGATCTCCCAGGCCAATAAAGTTTATGCGAAGACTTGTTATTTTTATTTTCTTGTAACGAACTTGTCTATGTGGCTTTTATGCTTCAGATGTTTATTTTTGAATTTGGATTTGTAATGTATAATCAGTATGAGCTATTTAAATCCTTATTTCAGTATTCTGTATTTAATGGATAATTGCTTAAGCAATCTGGAATGGATAGAGTTGTATCGAGTATTCGGTCATGTCCCGGCTTTCAGCCTTAAGGTCTTCAACGAGTTAGTGCTTCCGCGCATTATTCGAGGTTTTGAAATTCGGGGCGTGACAGTTTGGTTCATGATTAATCCAAAACATCCAGAGTGAAAAATCCACTTTTACTATTTATTTCCGAATTTTTCACTGTGGATGTCTGAAACACGTATGCAAGGAATGTAGTATGTTGTCTAAACTTGTTTAAAGTTTTGTGTAAATTTTTATGAAAATTTCTAGATAGTTCATAATTTCTGATCCAGCTTGTGACACGTTAGTTAATCTCTCCCATATGAGTATAGAGGTCCGAAGGTCGAATCCCCATGTGTAAAATGCAAAGGGTGCATTAGTTCTTACAACATTTCTGAAGCTTTAAAAAGTAGTGACCCTTTTACAACATTTTAAGGGAGAACTTAGTGGTATCACCATATTGAAGATTATTTTTTCGAGTTACTATGGATATGATTGCATGTTTCAATAATGTTTATTTTACTGGTGGGACTTTTTTGGGTCATAACGATAACAACTTGTGGACGGTACTGAATTGGACATCTTTAGCGGCACCATGACCATAGAACATAGGATGCTAACTTACTCTTTATAATGTCTATGTACTCACCCTATGTACTATGGTCATAGGCGTTTAGGGTTTAGGCAAGGTTTAGGGTATAACCCTTGTGCATGGGGCTTGATCGGGGAAAATTTCTTCATATCGATTTAATGCATTATAATTTTTGTTCAGGCAAGGTTTTTATGTGTCTCTTCATGACAGATATGGCTTTCTGGACATTTAAGATATTCCCTCAACTTAGTAATGCGCTCAACCAAAATGCCTTGTCACTATTGCAAATTCTAGCAAAGCATCCTTCACCTTTTCAAAGTTGAGTCGTCTCAGAAGAACCAACAATCTCATCTATGCATGTAAGTCTAAAAATTTTATATTACATACCAAACTATTACTCTCTAGCTCCCTCCCATTTTAGTAGTTCACATTTGAAATCCAATTACACTAAATTTACTGTATATTGACTTTTTAGTGTTGTTTACTTAAAGTGGGATAGATGGAGCATACATATATAGTTGGTCTTGCCAGTGTAGTAGGGCTGACAGTTGTCAGATCATGAGGGGCCCACATGGGGCCTACTGATCTAGTGGCTGCCAGCCAACACACCAGTGCACTAGCTTTGGAGCTTTTTACATATGACCTGGCGCCAAACACCGGTTTGTCATATTACCCGGAATCCTTTTCTTCCTTCCATATGACCCGGAAAGTACCCAAAATGCCCTTAGGTTTAGGTATAAGGCACACACACTTTGGTTTTCCATATTACCCGGAAAGGGAGCGACTACCCGGAAAGGGAGCGAGTACCCGGAGAAGCTGCCGCTAGTCGGAGAAGAAGGCGTTCCGTCCGGCCGCTCCGCCCATATCATCGCCGGCGCCGGTGTCGTCGAAGTCCGAAAAGGTCATCTTCGCGGCAACAAGCGGGAAAAGGAGCGGGAAAGATCGGGTATTGGAAAACAACTTCAACGGAGGCAAGGCACATCGAAAAACTGGTAGGTGAAGTTAAAATACGACGATTTATATGTTGAAAGTTGGTTCCAGAGAAGAAAGTTGAAAACGTAGCAAGTTTTCAACTGTTGTTACAGTCGTGTCGTCGACAACACGACTGTTACCATAGTCGTGTTTGATGAAACACGACTCATATACGATGCACTCATATACGGTTTTCAATATATCGTGTCTCACGGATTTGTAACTTATGACGGGTTTTTAATGGCAGGTACGGATGGAGAAGATAGTTCTTTGTTTACACTACGATGGAGTTTTGACGGATTCTGGTAAGTACGTGGGCGGGATACGGAAGCTCCTGCCTATAGATACACGAATAAAGTACCTAGAACTGTTGCAGCTAGTCGAAGAAAGATTACCGCTTAAGTCTACACCTGGTACATTAACTTTGTCATATCATGTTGAATCTGAAGAATACACATTTCTCCTTGAAGACGATAAAGACGTAGAGTCAATATTTATACTTCACAAGAGCAAGCAAGGCACAAATGGACTAGTCCGCCTGTACGTGGAGTGGACTTCTACGGGCAATAACACCGAGACATCGACTCTCAATAAGGAAATAAATGCCAATGCGAATAACAGCCCGGCCGAGAGGCTACCAGAGGCAGAAGTGATGCCGGGCAGTAACACACCGCCGGAGAGGCTACCAGAGGCACAAGTAATGCCGGGCAGTAACACACCGCCGGAGAGGCTACCAGAGGCACAAGTGATGCCGGGCAGTAACACACCGCCGGAGAGGCCGTCCAGCCCGGGCAATAAGACACCCGCATCAGCAGTCGAAGGAGGAAGAGATGGGGACTATGCGAGGTGAGACTTCTAAGGCGCGGATACAAGCAACACGTGTGCTATTATAGTCGACTATAATAGTACACGACTAAAACGGTTATCGTGCCGTATTGAACACGACTATATACTCGTCGTGTTGAATCGTAGACGACTATAAATCAATTCGTGTTGCATAAAACAATACCTCATAGTACACGACTAAAAGGGTTATCGTGCCGTATTGAACACGACTAAAAGGGTTATCGTGCCGTGTTGAATCGTAGACGACTATAAGTCAATTCGTGTTGCATAAAAGAATACCTCATAGTACGTGCAATCGTTTTGTCAAGTCCATTCATACATGTTTTTGCCCGCAGTTTCGGAGATGGAGAAGGTGAAGATGAAGAAGATGACGATGAAGATTCCAGTCCAGATGAAGAAGAATTGTTGGATGAAGATGAATTACCGTGGTCTGCAGATGAGTGGGATGAGCCTCTTACAGTACCACATTTCAGCCAGCCATATCACACGCGAACATCAACCTCTAGAGGTCCAACGGCAAGAGACACATCTGAAGGGAAATCTGTCGCGTCGGAGGACGATGACTATCTCAATATTGAGGGTGATGGTGGTTGGGATTGGGGTACCTATTCTGCAGAGGCCGGTCCTTCAAAACATTGTGAAGAGGAGACGATGTTGACCGGAAGTTTGCAAGCAGAAGACTACGAGGCACAACTTACCTTAGGGGCTAGATTCGAAAGCGTCAAGCAGTTCAAGATGGTTCTAACTGATCTGGCAATCAAGAGGAAATTCATGTTCAAAGTAGCGGATGAGAGCAAGGACACATTCGCTGCAAGTTGCAAGGTTTCGGGGTGCAAGTGGTACATACGAGCGTCGAACAGACTTGATGGAGTCAGCGTAACAAGGAGGGAAGAACGGCATACATGTGACACTTCTCTAAGTTCGAAAGATCATCCATTGGCTTCTCACCTCTGGATCGCGAGGAAGTGTCATGGCCTCCATAAGGATTCAAACTCCATAAAAATCTCAAATATCCAACAATACATTGAGAAGCATTGGGGCGTCACCGTCAACTATAAAAGGGCATGGAGGGCGAAAGAGGAATTGATCCGATTGATCGATGGCAACCCTGAAGACGCTTATCGTATTTTGCCACAATACGGAAGGGAATTAGAGCGGTCTAACGCAGGTACACATGTGGTCATCGAAAGATCAGCTGATATACCTGATATCCCAATTGAGTTAGCCGGCTACGACTTCAGACGTGTGTTTTGGATGTTCGGCCCGGTTGCAAGAGCATTCCGAAGAACACTGAGACCGTTGCTCATGCTTGATGGAACATTCCTAAAAGGAAAGTACCCTGGAGTATTATTGGTTGCTACAGCAATAGACGGCAATCAACAATTAATGTGTCTTGCATATGCAATTGTGGATAAAGAGAATATCAAAACGTGGTAAGTTTAGAACCAGGAAAGACGACTGTATGAGTAGTCGTGTTAGGCACGACACGACTGGGCACACAGTCGTGTAATCGACAACACGACTACTCATCTAGTCGTCCTTTGCTTATAGACGACCTTGTAACAACCTGAAGCATTCTATGTTTAATATGTTTGTCTCTCACTTGTACAGGACGTGGTTCCTCACCTTACTTAAATGTTTTCTCTTTACGGACCCCCCGGCATCCCTGGACACTATTGTCTCTGATAGACAGAAGGGACTTCTGAGAGCGGTCGCCGATGTCTTTCCCGAGGCTCACCATGGGTTTTGCCTCCGGCATATGGCCGCAAATATGCTTAATACTTGGAAGGATAAGTACCTGAAGGAACTCCTATTCCGAGCTGCAAAATGCTTCAGGAGACCAGAATTCGACGCTACGATGGAGAAGATGAAGGAACACAATGAGGCGGCCTGGAAATATGTTGACAATATTCCGAAAACACATTGGGCGAACGTCGAATATCCGGGTAAAAGGTACGGCACTCTCACGTCGAACGCGTCAGAAAGTGTAAATAATATGCTTCTAAAGGCAAGGTTTTGGCCAATAACTCGGTTGATCGAGCAAACGCGGGCGACCACAAGCGTCCATTTTCAGAGACGCCGAATAGAGGCAGACGGCCTACCGACTCCGTTAACAAAATATGCACAGAATCATATCAATCAGATGAGGAATCAGAGTGCTGGAACAGTTCGAGTTCAACCGCTATCATTACGGCAGTTTGAAGTGACATCTTTATACCATGTGGTAAGCATAAATTTGTTTTCTGTAAGAGACGCCTATAACAAAGTCGTGTCGTCGAAGACACGACTACCCATACAGTCGTGTCTTCGACGACACGACTGTATTGTCGAATACACTAATTAATTCATGTTTTCGCATCAGGATGTTGTGGACCTTACGAATAGAACATGCACATGCGGCTTCTTCCAGAGCATGGGACTTCCGTGCAAGCACGCCATGGCATGTATTGATGAGAGGAGTCTGGAAGCGGTAGAATATTGTGAGAAGTGGTACTGCGCAAGTACGTACCGCACCACGTACGAAGAAGTAGTGTTCCCTACTTTAGACAGAAGTCAGTGGGGAAATTACGGCATATTATTTAAATGCGAACCGCCAAGGCTTGATGCTCCAAAGAAGGGCAGGAGAAAGACAAAAAGAATTGAGTCACAGCCCGATCCACCTGCAAGGCCACGTGCGAAATGTGGGAATTGTCGTGAAGTTGGTCACAACCGTACAAAGTGCACAAAAAGCCCCGTTCCGAAAGAACATCGGACGCGCAGGAAACGAAAACTTCCGCAACAAGGCAAACTGTCTACGAACGAGACAGCGGATGTACGCCGCTCCGGCTTACCTCAGCCCCCACCATTCTTCACTTAGGATGTAGTCAAAGTCTTGTATAGCGCAGAAGGCCTACCCAAATTAACATCTCTACTGTCGTGTATTGTGAAACACGACTATATATAACGTCGTGTTCAATCAGGGACGATTATATACGTAGTCGTGTTGTTCCAGAGACGATTATATGCGTAGTCGTTTTCCATCATAGACGATTATATGAAACTAACCTGTTGTATCAAGGCCGTATTCACATTCATGATAGCGATATTTTGTCTACATCTGGTATGAGTCAAATATGTGAACTTTGTACATTAAAAATGAAGTTTGTACAGTGAAAGAATGTGAATAAAATGAACTTTGTACAATGACATCTGGTATTTACAGGAAATGAACTTTGTACATTAAAAGAATGTGAATAAAATGAATTTGAAGTTATTCTTTATCCGGAAGCCGCAAAAAACCCGCAACTGTGACAGCATCTTTTGTGCCTTGTCCGGAATCGTCGTCAAACTCGCTGTTAATAAGCCCCCGAATCAAGGTTGAAGCGATGACTGGTCGCCACACTCGTGTGATTGTGGACTGGTCAAACTCCGGGGGGTTCACATTGGACGCCAAATGCGCGACGTACATCATGATGAAGATGCCACAGTCTTTCGAATTTTGTTGCCACGGCGCTTTGGTTATCTGAGTCATCTTCCAGTCTAGCAAACCAAACCACCCCAGCTTGCCTGCCATAACGACGTTCATGAACTGCGTGAATTTGTCAGCAGCTTTTCTGTGATGCGGATATAATTGGGCTCTGCCAGACAGTGGGTTGTAGAAGCGCCATACACAGTGCGGGAAATGGACATACACGAGGCAGAAGTGGGAGCCGGTGCGGATTGGGAAAAATGCGTAGAACATGTTCCTATTCAAGCCGTCCAGCATCCTCCCGAGCTTTTTAACCAATTTAGCATTATTTCCCCCTTCCTGGTGCTCCTGCGAAAGCGAAAGAGATTTAGACAACGATCTAATAATATCATAATTATTTACTTATCACTCCTTCTGCAGGGAACACTTACGTTGTCGAATATCTCTTTGAATGCGTGGCAACCAAAAAATGCCCACGGATATTTCATCGGGTTTCTCTCGTTGCGCTGGCTCAAAAGACTTAAAAAAGCATCTATAACCTACAGAAAACATATTGAGGAGTCATTACACTTCGGTAAGGCAACATGCAACTTCCAATTAAAAGTCGATTATTCTATATATACGATCTGCATAGTAGTCGTGTCCTCGATAGACACGACTATGCGTATAGTCGTCTATTCCATAGACACGACTACGCGCAAAGTCGTGTCTTCCAATACCGACTTTATGTCTACAACCCTATATATGAAGAGCATAGGTTTACTTACATTGGTGTTTATTTCTGTTGTTTGTAGGAGGGATAAATAGTCGTCATCACATAGCGTTGGGATTGGATAAGCCTTCCTCGGATTGGCCATCCATCCATCTATTGCCACTCTATCCCGCTCTAACAGTACCCCCATGTCGAAGCATAACTCCGAATCGGCATAGTGGTCGGGGAGAGCAATTACAGACTTAGACTTCTGAGGGGTTAGGAGGACATCGACGTCAACCGGCTGTGATGCGGTTAAGCCAGTGCCCTCGGCGACCTCCTCCTCCTCCCTCGCCTTCTCCTCCTCAGCCTCCTCTTCCTTCAACTCCTCCGTCTTCTCCTCGTCCATCGCCTCTTCGTCTGCTTGCACCTCCTCCTCCTTCCCCTCCTCCTCCTCCTTCGCCTCCTCCTCCTTCCCCTCCTCCTCCTCCTTCGCCTCCTCCTCCTTCCCCTCCCCCTCCTTCGTCTCTTTGTCCAGAACATCCGCCTTCACCTCCTCCTCTTCGACGTCCCCGCCCTTCACATCCTCCTTCACCTCCTCCTTCACGGTTTCGATATCCGACTACCGTATGGAAGAGATGACCTCATCGATGATAGAGGTCGCCTCTCTATCGGATATGGTTTGTTCGGAGTCGGCTTTCGGCTGAGGGGACCTATTTCTTCTTTTCTGCTCCTCCGCCATTCTCCGTATATGGTCCTCTTCTCTAATCCTCTGCTCCTCCTTCGAGCCGACAGTCCTGAAGCGCTTCCTTATCACTACACCAGGAGGGAATATGTCCCGGCCGTACGTCGGACGGGACTCGACTTCTGCACGCTCCATATCTTCCTTGAATTCTGGTTGGAGCTTCTTCAAAAACATCTTGGCAGAGGATCTCTTCGCAGCCCGTTCCATCTTGTCTTCCTCAACCGCGCGTTTGATGGGAGCTGAAATGACATTTTACTTCTTCATGTCAGTAGTAGCAGCACGATAAAAAATATAGTCGTGTTATATAGAACACGATAAACCACATAGTCGTGTACCATTAAACACGACAAATATAGTAGTCGTGTATGATGGGGCACGAAAAAATAAATCATCGTCTACAACTTACCTTTACCCCATTTCGTCGAATCCAGATGTGACTTCCTTGCCAGCTCCTTCGTCCGCATACCGATAGGAGTGTTCTTATTATGCTCCTTTTGAAGTGGCCGCTTCTTTGGGTCCATCTGATGCACTGATGACGATTGTGGCCCCATTTGGGGCCGCTTCTTCGGCTCCATCTGATGCACCGATGACTTCTTTCTCTCCATTTCGGGGCGCTTCTTCGGCTCATTCGTCGGCTTGTCAGTCATCTCCTCCTTCGGATGCTCGAAGATCTGACCTTCTAACAGCATTGACGCTGAGGCGGCAGAGGACTTCATAGAGTGGAGAATCTCTCGCAGAGGTCCCACTCTCCTTCTCATCTCCTCATAGGAAGACAGAGCTATCTCTATTAGTGACTGTATGCCCTGAAGGGCACCCTCCAATCGGCCCATTGCAGTTGCAGTCGACTGGGCAGCCTTTCTCGAGGAAGTGGAGGCAGGTTGGTTGGGAGTCGTCTTCATTTCCGGCCTCTGCGGCCTCTGCCGTCGTGGAGGATGGGCCCCTGAGGTTGACGAAGCAAGGAGATATGCCTCTCCGGCCATGGGGCTGATTACGTCGACGAGTTCCTCCCCTATTTGAAGATTGTGGAACACTCCCGTCCAATAGTCGGCCATGCGGTGCTTCTTCTGTGCACCTTTCTTCACCTCTGTAATGAGGGCCCCACTTCCTGGCCATCTTTTCGCCCGTGGGCTGCTAGGGCCCATGACAGGATGGAAGATTGTCGTGTGCTCAAAAAACCAAATCTGCAAATTAAACAGTTGAAAACATTATAACAATGCGCGGTTGCCTTAGTCGACTATAAGTTCAACACGAATTGAACTATGGTCGTGTCTTAAAAAACACGACTATATACCTAGTCGTGTTTCATTATACACGACTATAAATATAGTCGTGTTCTATGATACATGACTATATATATAGTGGTATTGTATAAGACTTTTTCCCGATCGAAGACTATGAATGCTACATACCTGAAGGACATATGCGGCGCCATTTAGGCATCCACCGCCCAGGCACTCTCCTTGCGATCTCGCTCCCACTAGGCGGCTGGTATGGGTTATACCAGAAACCAACATCTTATGTATAGCCCCAGCCCAATTGTATGACCTCAATCTTGGGAGGTCGTCAATGTAACGGTACAAAGAGGGATGAACCGCTCTAGTGCTGTGTGGAAACAACACCGTGGAGAAGAGGAGGCAGATGATCATCCTCGCAATGTCCTCCTCTTCCATCTTCAGTTCGCCCGCGCTAAGCTTGTCTATCATTTCCTCAATGTGTGGAATGTCTGCTCTCCTCGCGGCGAAGTACTTTCTGAAGAATTGACCTTCCGGTCGGCGTGTCAAAGAGGGGAGGACCTCAACTCTGTCGCCCTTTGCGGGTAATCCGGTGATAAGGGCAACATCTTCCTCTGTGAAATGTAGCGTCCTACCCTTGATATTGAAGACCTTCGCCGACTCATCCCAGTACCTGACCAAATGGTCGAGGAGGTTCCGAGATACAACAACGTCCTCACCTTCAAAAATGACAGCGAAACCAGCCTCGTTCATCAGCTGGGCACATCTTTGGTGACGCTGTAGGAGGGCCGCACACTTTTTCATCGCCCCCGGTTGACAACACGTCTTCAGCGCCGGTCGCGCATTATATGTTCTCTTCACTGGTCGGTCCATCGGAGCCTTCCTTTTCCTGCCCCTCTGATTTCGCTGCCGAGGTGCGAAGACAAAATCATGATCCTCCTCCTCTTCCGGTGGTATTTCCTCCATAGACTCATCTCTTTTTTTATCCATCTGCAAGGAGTGAGGTATAGTGGTCAGTACAAAAGTGTCCTGAGTGCAACACGAAAATATAAAAGTCGTGTCGTCGCGGACACGACTAAATACACAGTCGTGTCTACTCTAGACACGACTTTATAGTTCATAGTAAAAATTAAAAATTCAAATGTCCGACCTTATGAAACTAAAATCAGGTAGGATAGTTGTAACTTACCGTAGTTTAGTCGTCTGTATGTCTGTATTTCCTCGCAGGTGCCTTCACAGTCTTCCTCGCCGTGCACCGAAGCTCAATCCGGTCAATCCGCCTGTTGCATGCAGGCGGAGGGAGCCGCGGGGGTCTTCTCAAGGTTGAAGATCAGAAATCCCGACGGATGCGCTTCAAATCGCCGCCTTTGTCCACTCTCCCTCAGTCGTGTATTCGAAATCCAGCAGGGGGGCAGCTCGATATCGAGATGGGGGACGCGAATAGGCTCGAACTCGTCCGTGTATTCCACCGGTTGAATCGCCGCTCCAACTCGCCGGTCGCCGGTGCCGTCGCCGATGGGAATCGCCGGAGAACTTCACACTCGAGGCGTGTTGTACACAACACGCCTCTTCGCACAGTGTTAACACGAAAAAATAGAAGAAAGGGCATTTTCGGTACATCAAGTCCAGATTCCGGGTCATATGAGATTTCACGGGAAAAACCTGGTAATATGGGAATATGAGATTTTGCGCCAGGTAATATGGAAAAAACTCCTAGCTTTGGCTAGATTATTCTATATATGTGTGTGTGTGTAATCTAACTCAAGAAGCATGAAGTATATTTAAAGTAGTCATACCAGGACCAGGAGAGGCAGGAAAGAGGTATGATGCTTATTGTCAACGATTTACTCTTATATAATAGAGTCTTAATTCCATGATCTCCATCCAACTTGTGTGATTACTTCATGTACTCCAATCTATGTTTATCCCATCCATGTCGGAGAAATTCAATTCACTTAAGAACTCATCTTCAGCATCAAGCCCTAGCCGATCAGACTCAAAGTTCTTATGGAGTCATGCTCTAGATCGATCCATCATGCTAATTCTCTCCTTTCCTGATACAAACTGATCTCAATATCAACCCTATCTGCCTTTGTTCGAGTTTATCCAGCCATCATCTAATAGGAACCCAGCCCGATTGGGTTTCCTAGTTTAGAACAATTTTTTTAATCCAAAATTAGGGACTTCACACGATGAACCCATGACTTGTCAGATCATAACCTTTTCAACTTTTCACTGATTTCAAAGTGAAACCCATGTTCCTCTGTGTCAACAGACACTCATGACTTAAATAACAAGCTTTACAATCAAGAAGAACTCTTGATTACAACATTTCTAAATTAGTGTTTTTGCATTTTTGCAAACACTTTCACAACACCATTGCCATTATCCATAAGAGTAGATCCATCAAGATGACAGTTTCACTCTATAATCAGCATGTAATCAACCATCCAAAATCACACACAAGGCTTACCTCTTGGATTCCCCTTCTCCATCATAGTATTCATTCAAACCATTTAAGTTAGAGAGAAATCATACTTCAAACTGAATCAGGCATCATGAATCAAACATCATCAATGCATCAAAATATGGTAGTCTCAGCCAATTACAAGGACATACTGAAGAATAACAAGATTAGATGCTTTCCTACCTCAAATCCCGATACGAACTGCTCCAAAATCCAAGTTTTCTCCAACCCTACCCTCCTTTCCTCTCTAGAGGGTTTGGGTTTTCCAAGACGGGCAGATAAAGCTTACCTAGTGTCAATCTTCAAAATCAGTCTCCTTATCAAAAGCTTTTTCAAAATAAACCTGATTACAATTTACTTCATGTAATTTGATGCAAATGTTATCCATGGCTGTGACCTTACACTGCTCATAAGCTTGAACCTAGGTCATCTGTGTGAGTATTTCTCGGGGATTCTTACTCTTCAAAAGGATACAAGTGCTTGGATTTTGAAACACACAAACTTTATGTTTCTAAATATGTTCAATTTCAAGAAACAGTTTTTCCTTTTGTTGCATCATCCTCATCTTCTCCATATTCAAATCTTCAATCTTCTTCAACACCTGCTCCACCTCGTTTACTCTCTCCAATTACGCTTTTAATTCCTTTATCTTCTTCTACATCTTCTATCTCTATCTTCTATTTCAGTTTTACCATCTTCCATATCTAGTCCTTCTACTTCTACTTCCAATTTGGCATCTTCACCTTCTGTCTCTTCAGAACCTATTCTTTCCAGCAATATACATTTGCCTATTCAAAATTCATCAATCTCTCATCATCCAATGCAAACACGAAGTAGGTTTGGTATCTACAAGCCTAAACAGCCTTTTACACTTCATACCACCTCTACTCTAGCTACAGTTTCCCAACTAGAAACTTCAACTCTTAAATCAGCCATTAAATTTAAGCAGTGGATGGATGCTATGCTGTCTGAATATGATGCACTCCAGCACCAATCTACATATAGTTTTGTTCCTCCACCGCCCAATTGTAATGTAATAAAGAGTAATGCTGATGGATCAGTTGCTAGATATAAAGCAAGGTGATATGTCCCAGTAAACTGAGACAGTAAGGATTGGATAGTTGAGAATGGAGATAAGGAAAAGGGAAAAGATGGAGTCAAGAAGGAAGGAGGAGGGAAAGGAGACGAGGTAGGGAGCTGGAAGAAGGGAAGAAGGAGAGGGGGATCTCTCAGCTGGGCCGGCGGCTCAGCTGAGGGGGGAACGAGAAGCAAGAGAAAAGATTAGGGCAAATTCTTTCATAATCCATTAAGAGAGCATGAGCTCAAATATATAGTTCCCCTGATGGGCTACAACTACTCACTGGGCTATTTCCCTTTAGTTGGGCCTGTGGCCTTATTACAAATAATAATAAAGAAACTTGGGCTATTCCCCTAATACTGGCCGGCTGGGCTATTCCCTAAGCTGGACCGGCAGGTATATAATAAGTAGTAATATGCGGAACATAACATTCCACCACGCTCCGCTACTAGCCTTGACCTCAAGGCGTTCCCAGAAATTTGGCCATAATCTCATCCTCTGGAAGCCAGGAAGCCTCGTCCAAGGGCTTGCCCTGCCATGCAATAAGAACCTATGTGATAATGCGCCCAGATCGACGAACGCGACGAGAATCCACCTTAGAAGCAGGAACTAAAGGTATGTCAGAAGAAATAGTAATAGGAGGTGGAGTAGGGACCAAAAGAGCCGGATCTCCAACAACACGCTTTAGACGTGATACGTGAAACACGGGGTGAACGGAAGAATCAGGCGGTAAGAGCAGTCGGTAGGCAACTGAACCGATGCGCTCCGTAATCTGATAAGGATCATGAAATCGATGGGCCAATTTGATACTGGCGGGTTGATATAAGGAGGATTGTCGCGTAGGTAGAAAATTGACATAGACCCAATCACCAATGTGGAATTCGCGGTCACTACGGTGGTTTTCATAAATCTGCTTCATGCGGTTTTGGGCCAAGGATAAATTCTGCTTCAACTGCTGTAATATAGCATCCCGGGTTTGCAAAAGATAATCAACCTCGCTGACCGAAGCGCGCTGAAGCACATAATGAAGTAAAGTGGGAGGAAGGCGGCCATATACAATCTGGAAAGGAGAGAACCCGGTAGAAGTATGATAGGCGGTATTGTAGGACCATTCCTCCCAGGGTAGGAACTGAAGCCAGCGACGAGGATTCTCCCCTGCAAAACAACGAAGATATTGCTCTAAACAGCGGTTAACAACCTCCATTTGGCCATCAATTTGCGGATGATAAGCCGAACTCATAAGAAGGCGAGAGCCTTGGAGAGTGAAAAATTCCTGCCATAATTGAGAAATAAAAACCCTGTCACGGTCCGACACTATAGTACGTGGCATCCCATGCAGTTTGGCCACATCTCGGACATAAAGATCAGCAACGGTCTTGGCTGTATAAGGGTGGCCCAGAGCAGAAAAGTGGGCGTACTTTGAAAGACGATCTACCACAACCATCACCACAGATTTCCCCTGCACGATCGGAAGAGCTTCGATGAAATCCATAGAGACATCTTCAATGGAGTAGATTTGATCCCACGCCATAAACAACACTGAGAAATACATTTGTAGGTGCGAAAGGAGCCCGCATGTCCTGCCGTCAGTGTAGAATGAAAATGAGTCAAAATAGTAAGACGAAGGGACTCACAATTAGGGACCCACAACCGTCCCTTCCAATAAATAATGTCATTCCGCAAGGCATATGAAGGATCATCCAAAGTCTGCGACTGAAGTTTGTCCAAGAGAGTAACCGCCCCTGGGTCCTGCTGATAGGCCTGCTGCAAGTCGGCGAGGAAAGGGAACATAGGGGCGGACATACCCAAATGGGAGTGTTGTGTCCCGGCATGGGACACGAACAGGGCCAGGTATCATGGCCGGAGAAAGAGAGGAAGACAAGGAAGAAATAGTAGAGAGAAATCAATTCATATTGCATAAACCCTAAAAGAGGAGGAAGACCTCCTTATAAAGAAAAGTAAATGGGTGCGGCTCCCTAGGCCCGCGCCATTAGTTTGGCCAGATAGGCCCTAATTGAACCTTAATTGGCCCCTGATTATTCTCTATCAGTCTGTTACCTAACAATTAGCCTAAACGGGCCTGATTACAAAATATATGACTTTTATTGTCACGCCCCAAATTCCCAAGACCCTATTTACGCGGGAGCGACTTTCCAATGAAGGTCAAGGGTAGGAAACTTGGGACGGACCGAATACTCAAGACCTCCCTTAACCCTTTTTAATATCAGGGAACACGCAGGATCATTACGACTTAAACCATAATTACTTACAAAACATGGAATAACTGAAAAGATATCTAATTCATTATTACAAAGTCTTGAAACGTCTTAACACATCATAAAATAAAGCAAAACGGCACGCAGGCCGTGAGTTCAAGCATTCAGATAATAATAAAACAAATAGATAAGTCTTCAAGTCTCCAGCATCCTCTCACGCTACTGAACGTCCTCACCTCTGCTCGTCCTTAATTCCTGCATCGGAGGATGCATGAGTATTTCGAATGAAATACTCAGTAGGATACCAAAAACCCTACTGATAAGAGATTAACAAATCAACCGAAAGGAGATTTAATATCAAGAGCATTAAGAGACCATAATCAGGTTTTTGAAAATCCGCAACTACTAACTCAATCCCTGATAGCTCATCTGTATAGGTCAAAGTAATAACTGAAATAGACTCCAACATACAGTGTGTAAAGAGTCAACAACTTCTGCTCGCTGGTCAGTCCACTTCTCTTATGGACATCTATTGCCAGAACATCCTAGAGGTTCTACAGAGGAACCCGGCCATGCGTCTAGGGATGCTGGCCCCATCGGTGCTTACGGGCACAATGGGCGGAGACTGCAGACCTTCCGTAATGTCATACAGTCTAAGCGTACGCGCTGCCGTCATCGGCTGAACTACAGAGGTTCAATAAAATCTGAGATCTCGCAAGATCTAGCAATGGCTCTGGAGCATACTAGGATTCCCACTTGCAGAGTTTTATCACGACTCTGGTGGAAGAAACAGTTTTCAGAGGTTTACTCGCAAAATACAACAGCAGAGGTTGTATGAAAAATCAACAAAGGTTTCCCTCTTGAGGATAAACTTTTATAGGAGGGTCAACGAGATGTCAATATCTCGAGACAACCAAGAATTAGAGGTCCAACTGTCGGAATTTGTGATCCACATATGACTCATCAATGAAGTAGTTGTAAAGCTCGCTTCCCAAAATTCCACTCCAATCGTCGGTTTAAAAAAATAACTTCACTCAAAGAAAACTTCGATATGCAAGGCCCTAGAAAAGAAACCTATACTGATAGTGACTTCGAGAGGTTATGAATAGAGGGAATAACTAGGGTTTAGAGCAAAACCCTAATTAAAGATTTCTATGCCGTTTGACACGGTAAACCAAAGACTTGTAGGAAATGACACGAAGGCTGGAACTAGAACCCTGACTCTTACTGGTTTTATCATAATAGTAGTGATTCCAATAATCTTGAACTTTATTTGTATTTTACTTCACTCTATAAATCAATTAGTCTCATAATAGCAATACTAGTACTTTACCCTTAGTTTACTGCACTATCCTGCATACATCAGTACACTTTCAACACTGACCACGACTTTTGCTGAATAAATCTAAGTCTGTCATTTTTACAGTAGATTCCCTGATGAGTCTATTTTTCAAACTATCCAAGAATGTATTTTTCTGAATTTTATGGAATTAGTTACGTATTTTTCATTGTTGACTGTCTGCGCAGGAAAGTTCCTGGCCGAGGCTTAATTATGTCTCCAATTCGCCCTTAATTATTTAATTAATCATATCTACTAATCACTCATGATAATACTAATCATCTGACCATCCCTCTAAGCATGATACAAATAATAAGTATTCTGTCAGTAGTTGTTTTTACTGATCAGTCTGGGCTTTAATACTTCCACGAACTGATTTGGGACCTAAAACACAGGTATAATCCATTCCATCATTATGACCATTTATATGGGACACGAAAAGACACCTTCTACGCTAAAAAGCAGAGACCTTTTTCTCTGGACAGAGAGTCATCGACTCGAATTTCCTATCTAAGACACATTTACTCATGATATTCAACGATTTCAGCACATCACATTACCCGATTGAGTGAATGTTACAAGTAGGACAGCAATTAAAGATTGGGTAATAAGACACGAATTTCTGGACAGCAAGTCATCATGTCTAAATGAATCGAATAAGCCAATTACCTGAAGATATATGAATTATAGAACACATATCTAAGCCATGCACATCGAACAATGCTTTGCTCATTCCATTGAATTGTACACGTATGAAATATAAATACAACATGTACTTTCCTTACTCACAAGCATCTTTATCATATATATACATGATATAACCAACAAGAGTATGAAGGATTACACATCACAACAGAAGATATGGTATGAAGAAGTGGGAAGAAAAAAAATAACCTACCTCTTGGGAATACAACCGACAATTCGCAAGTGCTTCGAGTTCCTCTTTGTACCACCGATTCCCCCACACTAAAACTTCTTCAAATAAAGAAAAGGCTTACTGATTGGAAGAGGAGAAGAAGAATGGAGTGAGATGAGGGAGGAGAACTTACCACACAAGAGTGAATGGCTGCCGGTTCAAGGAAAATGGCCGACCTCCTCTTGTGTGGTTTAAATAGATTTTTCCATGATGATCCCCACCATCCACCTCCATCTCATCCAATGGCCTAGATCACCTTCAGCCCTTCCAAAACAGTCAGGGCGTGATCTTCTCAAAACTGATTTCAGTTTTGATTTCATTAAAGGTATGAATTTATCTCTAGTAAATTAATGCCATAATTGCCTATGTAACTTACCATTTTAATACTACACAAAGGGTTTTGATTCAAGAAGAAATCTTGGCGCCATCCATCTCTATGGAAGGCCAAGTCAATCCCTTCAAGACGACCAGATCCTTCCCTAAGGATTTTCCTAATTTGCCCTAATCCACTCAATTGCAACTTTGTGTAAACCATTAATTAAAATTAATGAAATTCAAACCAAAATGACTCCCCACGATTTGGACTTCCAAATCGTGGGTCCAAGGTGTCCACGTCACCCATGAGGTGGCGTGACTCCTCAGGGTCCACGTGGCCCTCTACTGAAACACGCACGCCTTATAACACCGATCGCAGATGAACGGTTAAGATAACTTATACGCGTGCTGGGCAGTTCCACCGTGCACGAGTCCTGCCCTGGTGACACATCCACTAGACCCCGTCACATGTGTACTCGCACACGTGACTAGCCCTAGCCCTGTCACTCGACTGGCCCTGGCGTCAGGTGTACCAGGCGCTGGCGCCAGATAGGTCACGGCGCTAGGCCCAGTCCTCGCGCTCGGGAAAACCTGCCTAATCTGGTTATAAAATTTTATTGACCAAAAATCATCAAAATATGGTTTCACAAGGCCAAAACGAAATACCAGATCAAAAGACACGACAGTTACGGAAACTTTCCTATTTTAGACCAGTTTCCTAAAATAGCACTTTCCAAAAACGTACCGATTTTTCGGGTGTTACATTTATTAAGAAAGAAAGCAATCTAATCCTAACAAATCTGGCCCAACAGATATCCATGTGTGTGATGTAAACGTGCTGACGTCCTGGGCCTGACGTTCACAACATTCCACCACGCTTCCGCTACCGCCTTGTCCTCAAGGCGGCCAAGTAACGAAGCGCTCCATAAGCGATGCTGATAGAACACGCTCGACGCGGGTATGAAGCATGACATCGAGAGTAGCAATCTTGGTGTAACCGTCGACGTCGCCACCTCGGACCCCCTTCGCCGCCGCCGCCCCGATCACCCATCCCACCCCTGCCCTGATTTCGCCCCACCCGATCCCGAGCTTGCCTTCGGGCTATCTGAACATGGGTTCAGCTGTCCCGGTTTTGCCTGGTCCCGGTCCGCCCCCGCGAACCGGTCCCCCTTCTTCTTTTGACGGCCCGAACCACCCTGTTTCACAATTACATGCCGTTCAACCCTCGGGCGTGGGCGTTCCACCACCACACGGGGGCCCTGCTGTCGGTCCCCCTCTATATGTTCCGGTGCACCCTGGGTTTCAGCCTCCACATGCATCTGCTTCTGCTAATGTGGATGATTATTATGCCTCTGATGACGAGTTTCCAGATCATGTGAACTATCGTGGACGTGGACAGCCCAATCATGGTCGTGGTCATTTGGACCGTCGCTACGCGGATGCCCCTATTACTCGTGAGGGCACTGTCCAGGCTCGGCCAGTACGTGTCACGTTTCCTGTATTTAATGGACGCGACCCAGATGTGTGGATTTCACGTGCCAAACACTTCTTTCATTTTCATCAGACCCTCGCTCATGAGCGTTGTGAGTTGGCTTCATTTCATATGGAAGGGCGCGCTATGCATTGGGTGGACCAGTATTTGGAGCGTCACCGAGATTCTACATGGGACGACTTTGAGCAGGCCCTTCGTCTACGCTTTGACCAAACTGCTTATACGAATTATAATAGTCTACTTCCTCAGATTCGCCAGCGTGGGTCAGTTCAGGACTATCAGGATGAGTTTGAGCGATTGGTGAACCGTGTTCAGGGATGGCTTGAGCATACACTCACGGGAGTTTTTGAAGCAGGCTTACGGGCGGATATTAAAGCTGAGTTGCAGTCTTTTCCACGCGTCTCCTTAACAGAAACGATGCGTATGGCTCGTGTTTGTGAGGAAAAGCTGACTCAGTTGGGACGTTCTTTCTCTAGGCCTTCCCCTTCTCCTTCCCCCTTGCCTCCGTCATCTGGACAGCCCCGTGCGACTCGACCCCCTGGTAATTCCTCAACTCCTCCTATTACTCGGCTTTCTCCTTCACAGATGGCGGATCGGCGTTCCAAAGGACTCTGTTACAATTGTGATGAAAAATATGTCCCTAGCCATCGCTGCACTACATGTCGGTTATATATGCTGGATGAGTGCTCTCATACCAATGTTGTGTCCCGGCATTGGACACGAACAGGGCCAGGTATCATGGCCGGAGAAAGGGAGGAAGACAAGGAAGAAATAGTAGAGAGAAATCAATTCATATTGCATAAACCCTAAAAGAGGAGGAAGACCTCCTTATAAAGAAAAGTAAATGGGTGCGGCTCCCTAGGCCCGCGCCATTAGTTTGGCCAGATGGGCCCTAATTGAACCTTAATTGGCCCCTGATTATTCTCTATCAGTCTGTTCCCTAACAATTAGCCTAAACGGGCCTGATTACAAAATATATGACTTTTATTAAGAAAGAAAGCAATCTAATCCTAACAAATCTGGCCCAGCAGATATCCATGCGTGTGACGTAAACGTGCTGATGTCCTGGGCCTGACGTTCACAACAGGGAGGCATCATCGAACTGGCGAGATAAAGCATCTGCAACAATATTCTCAGAGCCACGCTTATAGATGAGTTCATAATCATAGCCAAGCAATTTAGTCACCCAACGCTGCTGGGCAGGAGTAGCAATGCGCTGGTCTAAGAAGTACTTAAGTGGCTGGTGGTCCGTGCGAATAAGAAAATGTCGGCCCAATAAGTATGGTCGCCACTTAGTCACAGCATGCACAATAGCTAACATCTCTTTCTCATAAGCTGAGAGGGACAAGGAGCGACCAGACAAAGCCTTGCTCCAGTAAGCAATGGGGTGTCCATCCTGGAGCAAAACTGCTCCTAACCCATGACTGGAGGCATCCGTCTCAACCACAAAAGGGCGTGAAAAATCCAGAAGAGCTAAAACAGGGGCGGAAGACATAGTAGCTTTTAAAGCATCGAAAGCCTGTTGGGCCATCGGGGACCAAACAAATGCACCCTTCTTAACTAACCCGGTCAAGGGAGCTGCCAGAGACCCATAGTGGCCCACGAACCGTCGATAGTAGCCGGTCAACCCCAATAACCCTCGGAGGCTCTTCAAGGAAGTTGGGACCGGCCAACTGAGCATAGCAGCCACTTTGGAGGGATCCGTGGATACTTCGCCATGAGAAATCACATGTCCCAAATAATCAACCTGAGAGCAACCAAAATAACACTTGGACCATTTGAGAAATAAAGAGTTGGCGTGAATTACCTCGAGGACATTGCGTAAATGCTGTAGATGCTGCTCCCAAGAAGAGCTATAAACCAGTATGTCGTCAAAGAAGATGAGAACAAACCGCCATAAAAAATCCCTGAATAACTCATTCATAAGACCCTGAAAGGTGGCCGGAGCATTAGTAAGACCGAAAGGCATGACCAAGAATTCATAGTGGCCATCATGTGTGCGAAAGGCTATTTTGTGGACGTCCTCTGGATGCATACGTATCTGATGATATCCCGCGCGCAAGTCCAATTTAGAGAAGACCCGCGCATGGGTGAGTTCGTCGAGCAACTCTTCAATGACAGGAATGGGGTACTTATCTTTGAGAGTGATCGCATTGAGAGCCCTGTAATCGACACAAAATCTCCATGTACCGTCTTTCTTCCTGACCAACAAGACTGGAGAGGAGTATGAGCTAGAGCTCGAGCGGATGATGCCCGTCAAAAGCATATCATGGACCAATTTCTCGATCTCAGCCTTTTGAATATGTCGGTACCTGTATGGTCGCACATTGGCCGGTGTAGCCCCTGGTAGGATGGGAATATGATGGTCGTGTGACCGTGGGGGCGGCAGCCCCGAAGGCTCCTGAAAGAGGTCCTCAAAATCCAACAGGAGGTTGGCCAAGTCAGGGGGTCCTCTCGAGGGGTAATGCCCTTAGATGATAATAATTGCAGTAAAAAGCCCTGAGGAGTACCATGTGTGAGTGAATCCACCGAGAACATAGAGTGAAGGGTAACTAAAAGACCACCCGAGAGCCTGACAGTCTGGCCGTCAATCGTAAACTGCATGGTCATTGCATCAAAATTCCAAACCACATCTCTGAGACCACGGAGCCACTGTACGCCCAGGACCACATCAGCTCCCTGCGTAGGCAATAAATAGAGGTCCACAGAGAAGGAGTGGCCCTGGATAATCAACTCCACACGGGGACACATACCATCACTGTGGAGGTTCGAGCCATCACCAATGCGGACATCGAATGGAGACGAGGCTTGCAAAGGGCATCCAAGCCGCACAGCTACCTTATCGTTTATAAAATTATGAGTACTACCCAAATCGATCAAAACAGATACCTTTTGCTTCTTTATAGTGCCTTGAACGCGCATAGTCTGAGGCATATGCGCGCCCAAAAAGGCGTGGAAAGAGATCTCGGGTAGATCAGCAGGGGGCGGATCTGATACTAATCCAGCCCCATCCTCGTCATCAGGGCCATCGTCCCATAGACCCTCTAAAGCCAGGAGGGCACGGGTCTTGCAGCGGTGTCCGCGCACGAATCGTTCATTACAATTGAAGCAAAGGCCTTTAGAGCGGCGCTCCTCCATTTGGGCCTGAGCCAGGCGTCGAATAGGGTGTGGTGCTGCCGGAGGAGCATGGGAGTCACCTGGAGGGCCCTGGAAGGCTGGGGCCATGGGTGGCCGAGAAGGGGGCCTCCAAGACCTCCTTTGCTGATTAAGTCTCTCCTCCACAATCCGGGCGTGCTTAATGACCTCAGCCATGGATGTCCTTGGGTAGTGCCGAATAGCATCGAAGTACATGTGGTTGATTTTCTTAAGCATTGTAGTGTGCATTTGTCGGGATAATAGGTTGTTTGTTTTGCACTGTTTTTAATTTTTGCTTTATTTTTGCACTTAGGTTAATTAGATTAATAAATACATGTTTGTGGGTAGCATGGCTGCAAACCCTCACGAAACAACACTCGTCCTACTAGGACCACCTAGAGGTTTAACGGCTTGTTGCATACGCTCAATGCAATCGTGTTCCCTACGAAAGTGGTGTTTACTTTTCTGCATTAGTTCCTTTAGTTGTTTGTTTTATTTTGTTTTATTTTGTTTTGCTAGGGACTAGCAAAATCTAGGTTTGGGGGTGTGATCTATACAAGAAATATGCACTTTATTATCTCCTAAACTGATGATTATGCTAGTTTTTGGTTAGAATAACTGCTACTTTAATATAGTTTTTGGTTTTTGTAGGAAACAAGAGTAAAACGCAGAAATGGGATAAAATGCGATTCTAATGATTGAATATTCATAACTTCGATTGTATATCTCTGATGGGACTGATTTAAGCTTCATGTTAAAGTTCGCCACTGACTGTTCGCAATTCGGAGTTCTGAGCAAAAAGTTATGATCATTTGAAATATCGCACGCGAAAGAGACACGATTAAAGAGAAGAACCGTCAAGATGAGATTGGATGGATGAGATCGATACAACGGGTTTTTGTATAATAAAGAAAAAAAATAAAAAAAAAGGAATATGAACCGGTCCGGTTCAGTTAAAAAAAAAATAAAAAGGAAAACCGGCCTGAGCCAAAGCTCGGGCCTTTTGTCCAGAACGGAGGCGCTCGAGAATAACAGCCGGAGAGGCTGAGGGCGGCGAGGACAGACGCTGGACTGAGACGGTGACTCCGACGGCGGCAAGCAAGGCAGGAAGGAGAGGTTCTAGCCACGGCGATCATGGCGGCGAGACTCGAAAAAAAGAAAAAAAAAACAGAGAAAACAGAGCTTTGTTTGGAAGGCGAGGTCCGGCGGAGGTGGAGCGGTGGCAAGGCTGGCGACGGCGACGGAGACCGGTGACGAGGAAGACGACGACGCTCATCTCTCATATGCCCTTGGTTAATCCAACTAGATTCCGCCTGGTGAGTGTGCCAATCAAAGTCCCGCTCCTCCTCGTCAGAGCCCCGGCCAGTGTATAGTGGCGCAAAAGGGGTCGAGGCCGGAGGTGGTCTGGTTCCCTGCTGCTATGGTGCGCCGGCCCCTCTAGGCGGTGGATAGGGAGGGTGCTGGTCCTGGTGGCGGCTCACCAAAGAAGGGCCTCTCGCGAATGAACCCATCAGGGGGGGTGGAAGAACCCCCTTGTCAGTACGGCCTGCACGATTGTTAGCCGTCATGGACAGGGATAGGCGATCAAGGGACTCGCGAACTGAAGCCATCTCCTTAAGGGATTCGCGAACTGAAGCCATCTCTTTTTGTGCTTGCTGCTGGCCCTGTATGAGAACTTGGAGCAAGGGTGCCAAGGAAGCCGTCAAGGCTTCGCGCAGATCCTCCCCTCTGGGTGAGGTGGGCGGCGCATCATTGGAAGACTCCCCTTGCATGTTTGGCCCAGCCGCTGAGTGAGGATCATGGTCTGGCTGTGGGTTGCTTCTTGCCATCGCGAAGGGTCCTCGCGAATGAAAGGATCGTTGCTCTGATACCAATGATATGTCCCAGTAAACTGAGATAGTAAGGATTGGATAGTTGAGAATGGAGATAAGGAAAAGGGAAAAGATGGAGTCAAGAAGGAGGAAGGAGGGAAAGGAGACGAGGTAGGGAGTTGGAGGAAGGGAAGAAGGAGAGGGGGATCTCTCAGCTGGGCCGGCGGCGCAGCTGAGGGGGGGACGAGAAGCAAGAGAAAAGTTTAGGGAAATTCTTTCATAATCCATTAAGAGAGCATGAGCTCAAATATATAGTTCTCCTGATGGGCTACAACTACTCACTGGGCTATTTCCCTTTAGTTGGGCCTGTGGCCTTATCACAAATAATAATAAAGAAACTTGGGTGATGTTAATTTTAATATAATACTCACAAGCGCACGAATCTAATGCAGAATAGTGGCTACGAGGTCGATCCCTCAGAGACTTAGTAAGATATTCAACCTAATTCTAGAGTATGTAGCAAGCAACAATGAAATGAAAAGTTTTTAATTTTTTATTTTCTAATTAAGCAATCAGATATTCAACTAAACTTAAAACACAGAAGTTGGCTAAATAAAAGATAAGATAATAATAAAAATCCTGTTTGCTGCTTTCAGTCTGTCTGTAATCCCGTTTTGCTTTCCACTTTCCTCCACCTTCTGCAAAAGCCTCTCGACTGCACGCCTCAACCGTTCTGCTCTTTCTCTCGAATAGAACAGACAGTCCCCTTCTCGCCAAATCAAAGCAACCCCTTCTGAAATCAGATCAGTCTTCTATATCCTCAGTTTTGGTGTCTACAACTGCTCCGTTCGTCTCAGAATCAAAGCAGTGTTCGACCCACAAATCTATCCCGATTCTCTCGAGCAAGACAATTTTCTTCACTCCCGTTTGCCTCTTCTCTTCCTCGACAGATCCAGACTCCACCTACACAGCCAGCCTCTGACAGAACACCCCAAACAGAGCCGCTCAGAACTCCTCTTCACCTTCCACAGCACAGCCGGCGACTACCACCCCTCTCTGCCTCTCGACAGACCGCAAAAACGAGTCCAAAAGCCACTCTGTTTTCTCCTCTGTCGCCCCGCACAGTGCCCCACCGATCAGCACCCCCTTCGACCCTCTACTCCAACCACAGCACGGCCGGCCTCCTTCTCTCGACCTCTACAGACACCACTACCACCCAAAAGCCACCACAGCCGCCTCTTCCACAGCCTCTGAACTGACAGAACCCCCCTCTCGAGCAGCCCAGCCGGCGATCTCTCTCAACACAGCCGCCACCCAAAACAACCTCCTTTCGAACCGCCAGCCCGTACCCCCTTCTCCGACCACTCTTCTGGCCGCCACAGACCCAACAACCACCCCTTGCACAGCAGAACAGAGCAGTGAAAAAAAAAACGAGTTTTTTTTCTTTTCAAAACAGTCGGCTTCTTCGAACCAAAAACCTCCTCCTTTATAACATTCCGGCCAGCCCTCTCTTCCAAATCGAAGAAACTTTCCAATTGAAGAACGCCCCCGATCTCCTCAATTCGGACTTTCCCAATCGCGGCCTTCTTTTTTTTGTTTCTCTTTGCAGCCCTTACTTCGCCGTTGCTTCGCCGCCTATGGCCGGCGGATTTCCTCCGTGCCCACCCTCCGGTCGAACAGAGCCTCCTGTGCTCTGTTCTTCTGTTTCAGGTGCCCGAGCCATCGGGCTCGGATTGCTTTCGATTTTTTTTCTTTTTTTTTTATTTTCGAACCAGACCGGGCCATCGGCTAAACCGGTTCTTTTCTCTTCTTTTTTTTCTTTTATTGGGTTAAAACCCGTCGTACCAACCACGTCCGTCGGATCTTCGATCTCTTCACATGAGCTGATTGACGCGTATTTATAAATCTGAAACATAGAGCTCTAAGACCTGTATGAATAAAATTAAAATGTAATTAGACGCTTAATAAAATATAAATCTTATTAAATCCAATTAATGCATCTAAATAACTCAATTAAGCGCGTTTATTCATTAAACTCCAAATTATTCACTTAACACATATAAACATTAATTATCCTTATTCTAACTAAAAATACGACTAACAAATAGGTAGAAAGGCATATAAAAATGTGTATATTTTGCATATATCAAATACCCCCAAACCTACATTTTGCTAGTCCTCGAGCAAAACAAAACAAAATAAAACAAAGAAACCTAACTAATCCACTTTCGCAGGAAATCGCGATTGCATTTAGCGCATGCAACAAGCCTTTTAAACCCCCAGGTGTCCCTGGCTGGACGAGTGAAGTCTCGTGAGGGTTTGCAGCCATTCTACCCACAAACATGTATTTATGAAATCAACCTATTTAATCTAAGTGTAAAAAGAAATAGAAAATTACTACAAAACAAACAATCCTAATATCCCTTCGAATGCAAACTGCAATGTTTAAGAAAATTAACCACATGTACTTGGATGTATAATCAACTGGAATATAGAAGCCCTCAAGTAAGTGGTTTTATTCTACACCTTCATCTTGGAAGTTTCTGCTCAATATGATATAGCATGATACTTTATATAGTAAAAGTGTAGAACATTGTAGCAATACATTCTAAATCTCTATTTTATACAGATCCAGTGTGACCCATTAACCAAAGAACATCATAATCAACACAGTCGTCGTAATCTTTAGGTTCATGATAGCACAAATCTGCGTGCCTCCTTCGGGTCCAACTTTCTAGATTTGAGAGGATAATACACCACAGACTTTTTTTTTCTTTTGTTTTTTTGCTAGGACTGTGTAAGGCCTGACTTCAAGATGCTCAGGTTTAGCAATGACTCAGGCCAATGACTCCCAGCCAGTTGGCTTAGGGCATTAGGTTTTAAGAGACCGCTTCGGGCCCAAGCATCAGCCTAAGTTAATCCTATAAAGTCAAGCAGCCCCTTTCTTACATTCATTTTGTTTTCATTTTTCGCATTTTTTTTAGCAATCATATTTTCAGCAATCTTTATTCCGTCCAGGCTGTATTATACTCTCAACCTATTTTCGGTTCCAATCCCTTGCCATAGCCAGAGTACTTTGGAAATTGTAGTCTGGTCAACCTTGTCTCTGCCACCGGTGGTCTAGGGCCACAACAACATTTTCAGAACCTTTCTTGTCTCTTATCTCAATATCAAATTCTTGAAGTAATAGGACCCAACGAATTAAACGAGGTTTAGTGTCTTTCTTTGAAAGAAGATATTTTAAAGCTGCATGATCTGAAAACACTATGACCTTGGATCCTAAGAGATATGATCGGAACTTGTCTAAAGCAAAAACTACAGCCAACGACTCTTTTTCTGTAGTAGAATAATTGAGTTGAGCATCATTGAGAGTTCTACTTGCATAATAGATGACATGGGGTATCTTATTCACCCGCTGCCCCAAGACAGCTCCAACCGCATAATCGGATGCATCACACATAATCTCAAAAGGTAAATTCCAGTCCGGTGGTTGGATGATAGGTGCAGATGTGAGAAATTGCTTGAGTTGATCAAACGCTTTAGAACAATCATCATCAAAGACAAAAGGAGTTTCTTTAGCAAGCAAATTGCACAAAGGTCTTGAAATTTTGCTAAAGTCTTTGATGAATCTTCTGTAAAACCCAGCATGGCCAAGAAAAGATCGAACCTCCTTTACTGATTTTGGTGGAGGCAGACTTGAAATTAAGTCAACCTTGGCCTTATCAACTGCAATTCCTTTATTAGAAATAACATGCCCCAGAACTAACCCTTGACGAACCATAAAGTGACATTTCTCCCAATTTAGCACAAGATTTGTTTCTTTACACCTTGCCAAGACAAGAGACAAGTGGTGTAAACATTCATCAAAAGAGGATCCAAACACCGAGAAGTCATCCATAAAAATTTCAAGAAATCGCTCAACCATAACTGAAAATATGCTCATCATGCACCGCTGGAATGTGGCGGGTGCATTACATAACCCAAATGGCATGCGGCGATATGCATATGTTCCAAAAGGACAAGTGAATGTGGTCTTTTCTTGATCCTCTGGAGCAATGGGAATTTGATTGTCGCCTGAATAGCCATCTAAAAAGCAATAGTACCTATGACCAGCAAGTCTCTCAAGCATCTGATCAATGAATGGCAAAGGAAAGTGATCTTTCCTTGTGACCGAGTTCAATTTTCTGTAGTCAATACAAACCCGCCACCCAGTGGTCATTCGGGTGGGGACTAATTCATTATTATCATTTTTGACTACTGTGATTCCTGACTTCTTAGGAACAACCTGAACTGGGCTGACCCAAGTACTATCTGATATGGGGTAAATGATGCCAACATCTAACAATTTTAGCACCTCGGTTCTGACGACCTCCTTCATATTAGGGTTAAGTCTGCGTTGCATTTCACGGGAAGATTTTGCATGCTCCTCAAGGTAAATGTGATGCATACACAGAGCAGGACTTATACCCTTCATGTCTGCTATTGTCCACCCCAAAGCTGTCTTATGTTCGCGAAGAACATTAAGCAACTTTCCTTCCTGTTCCAAATTAAGGTCTGAAGAGATGATAACAGGCAAGGTATCAGAAGACCCTAAGAATGCATATTTAAGTGTATCAGGTAATGGTTTTAGGTCAAGTTGGGGTGGTTTTTCAATAGATGGGACGAGTTTAGACTAGGGAACTGGAAGAGGTTCCACCCTGGCTGTCCATTTGGTTGGGTCCAATATAGGGGTAGAGTCAAGCAATGCATTGACGTCTCTAATGGACCCTTCGATGTCAAAGTCTAAGCCAAAATGAGTTAAACATGTCTGGAGGGGATCATCATTTAAAACAGTTTACAGAGATTCTTCTACTAAACTTTCAATCATATTCACTGCAAAAGAATCATCCGTCTACGGGGGTTGTTATCTAACATTAAAGACATTGAGTTTGACCTTTAAATTGCCAAAAGACAACTTCATAACCCCATTTCTACAATTTATTATGGCATTGGATGTGGCTAAGAATGGCCTTCCCAAAATCACAGGGATCTGACTACCAGGATTCTGCACAGGTTGGGTATCTAAGACAATAAAGTCTACTGGGAAGTAAAATTTATCCACCTGAACCAGAACATCCTCAATAACACTGCGTGGGACTTTAACTGATCTGTCTGCAAGTTGCAGTGTTATGGTAGTCGGTTTCAACTGTCCTAATCCAAGTTGCTCATAAACAGAGAATGGTAGCAAATTTACACTAGCTCCTAAGTCTAACAATGCCCTCTCCACTTTATGGTCTCCTATAACGCATGAAATTGTGGGACAACCTGGATCTTTGAACTTAGGAGGAGTGTTATGCTTAAGAATTGAGCTAACTTGTTCAGTGAGAAACACTTTCTTGTGTGCATTCAATTTTCTTTTCTGGGTGCACATGTCTTTTAAGAATCTTGCATAAGCGGGAACTTGCTTAATAGCATCGAGCAATGGAATATTGATTTGCACTTTCTTAAAAATTTCCATTGTCTCATCAAGTTTGTTCCCTTGAGATGTTTTTGCAAGTCTTTGGGGAAAAGGTGCCTTGGGTATATAGGATGGCATATGGCTAGACTCAGGACACGAAGAAGCTTCTAGGCTCTTCTTCGATGTATTAGGACTCACGTCTGGTCTAGTGGTGCTCTCTTGGTCCTCACCCTTTCTAGCGATTGTTTCTATGGCAGTCTTAGGTGGTTCAACATTGTTGTCAATCTGTTTTCCACTCCTAAGTGTAGTTATGGCTTTTACTTGCGCTGGAGGTTGGTCTTGACAAGAATTAGATCCCACTTCAAATTGTCCTTTGAGATTTGCTACAAGTTGACTAGGGAACCTACCTTTTTCTCTCTCATTTAATACAGAAGCCAATTGACCCATTTGAAGTTCCAGCTTCGCAATTGCTTGCGAGTTGGCATGTAAAGAATGTTGGGTATCTTTTTGAAATTGTAGAGAGCTTTGCATGAACAAATTCAAAGTATCCTCAAAAGATGGTTTCTTGGGTTGTGTAGGGAATGTTTGAACTTGTTGATGGTAAGATTGATTGGGAGGGTACCCTGGAGGTCCTCCTTGATGCGGTCCTTTGGACCATGAAAAATTGGGATGCCTTGCCCAACCTGGGTTATAAGTTTCTGAATATGGGTTATTGCCAGGTCGAGGAAAGGCATTTATAGCATTAGCCTGATCACTATTGTATTCCACTCCAGAGGTGTTAGAAGGACAGTTTTGTGTGACATGGGAGGGGTTAGAGCAAATAGCACACACATTGACATGTGATGGTATTTGGGGCCCACCAGCAGACATCAACGCATCAAAACGTTGTGTCAGGCTGTCGATCTTGGAAATCAAATGTGCATTATTGTCTACCTCATATACGCCTCCTTTCTTTTGAAAAGGAAACGTTCTGTCAACTCTACTTGAGCAATCCCATTGCTGAGAATTCTCGCATAGAGTCTCAATAAAGTCCCATGCTTCTTCTGCACTCTTCATCATCACTGACCCACCACTAGCGGCATCAACCATTTGACGGTTCTGAGGTGTTAAACCGTCATAGAAGAATTGAACTTGTTGCCACTTTAAAAATCCATGGTGTGGACACTTAAGGAGCAAATTCTTCCATCTTTCCCAACACTCATAAAAGTGTTCACCCTCCTTCTGCATGAAATTTGTAATTTCTCTACGAAGGGCATGAGTTTTATGAACAGGGAAGAATTTGTTCAAAAATTTTTCAGCTAATTGATCCCAACTCCTAATTGTCCCAACTTCTAAAGAGTTCAACCATGCTTTCGCTTTTTCTTTCAAAGAAAAGGGAAAGAGGCGCAACCTAACAGATTCATCAGAGAAATTTTGAAATTTAAATGTAGCACAAATGTCAAGGAACTCTTTAACATGATTATAGGGATCTTCTTTATTGGAACCATAGAATGTGGGCAAAAGTTGCATCACCCCTGGTTTCAACTCAAAGTGGTGTGCCGTGGTGAGCGGCAACACTATGCAAGAAGGTGAGTTGAATTGAATGGGGGATGAATAATCTTTTAATGTCTTCCTCACATTCTCATTTTCCATGTTACCTAATTGATTTGTAACATCTATTGTATGTTTGAGTCTTGCTTTAAAAGTTCTTTCAATTTCTAGGTCAAGAGGTGCAAGCTTTTTACCCAGTGACCGACGACCAAGCATACACTAATTAACGGCACTAAAAATTAGATACCTAGAGCAAACCTAAAAATCGCAACTAACACAAGCATGCAATCACTGAAAGAAATATAAAAATACCAAACACCTAGAAAAATTAAAAGAGAAGGTAAAAGAATGCAAACAAGGGGAAGGGGTGGCCCTTCCAACGTTGGCGAGAATTTCGCGTCTTCTCTTACTCCTACAAAAAGACAAAACACTAATAAGCAACAAAAATTAAACTAAATTAAACTAAAACTAAACTACTCTAAGAATTTGGTAAATTATCCTACGCAGTCCCCGGCAGCGGCGCCAAAAAATTGATGTAATTTTAATATAATACTCGCAAGCGCACGAATCTAATGCAGAATAGTTGCTACGAGGTCGATCCCTCAGAGACTTAGTAAGATATTCAACCTAATTCTAGATTATGTAGCAAGCAACAATGAAATGAAAAGTTTTTAATTTTTTATTTTCTAATTAAGCAATCAGATATTCAACTAAACTTAAAACACAGAAGTTGGCTAAATAAAAGATAAGATAATAATAAAAATCCTGTTTGCTGCTTTCAGTCTGTCTGTAATCCCGTTTTGCTTTCCACTTTCCTCCACCTTCTGCAACAGTCTCTCGACTGCACGCCTCAACCGTTCTGCTCTTTCTCTCGAATAGAACAGACAGTCCCCTTCTCGCCAAATCAAAGCAACCCCTTCTGAAATCATATCAGTCTTCTATATCCTCAGTTTTGGTGTCTACAACTGCTCCGTTCGTCTCGGAATCAAAGCAGTGTTCAACTCACAAATCTATCCCGATTCTCTCGAGCAAGACAATTTTCTTCACTCCCGTTTGCCTCTTCTCTTCCTCGACAGATCCAGACTCCATCTACACAGCCAGCCTCTGACAGAACACCCCAAATAGAGCCGCTCAGAACTCCTCTTCACCTTCCACATCACAGCCGGCGACTACCACCCCTCTCTGCCTCTCGACAGACCGCAAAAACGAGTCCAAAAGCCACTCTGTTTTCTCCTCTGTCGCCCCGCACAGTGCCCTGCCGATCAGCACCCCCTTCGACCCTCTACTCCAACCACAGCACGGCCGGCCTCCTTCTCTCGACCTCTACAGACACCACTACCACCCAAAAGCCACCACAGCCGCCTCTTCCACAGCCTCTGAACTGACAGAACCCCCCTCTCGAGCAGCCAACCGGCGATCTCTCTCAACACAGCCGCCACCCAAAACAACCTCCTTTCGAACCGCCAGCCCGTACCCCCTTCTCCGACCACTCTTCCGGCCGCCACAGACCCAAAAACCACCCCTTGCACAGCAGAACAGAGCAGTGAAAAAAAAATGAGTTTTTTTTCTTTTCAAAATAGTCGGCTTCTTCGAACCAAAAACCTCCTCCTTTATAACATTCCGGCCAGCCCTCTCTTCCAAATCGAAGAAACTTTCCAATTGAAGAACGTCCCCGATCTTCTCAATTCGGACTTTCCCAATCGCGGCCTTTTTTTTTTGTTTCTCTTTGCAGCCCTTACTTCTCCGTTGCTTCGCCGCCTCACTCCGCCGCCTCTGTGGCATCGCCGCCGAGTCGCCGGAAGCACAACCCACCGCCTATGGCCGGCGGATTTCCTTTGTGCCCACCCTCCGGTCGAACAAAGCCTCCTGTGCTCTGTTCTTCTGTTTCAGGCGCCCGAGCCATCGGGCTCGGGTTGCTTTCGATTTTTTTTCTTTTTTTTTATTTTCGGACCAGACCGGGCCATCGGCTAAACCAGTTCTTTTCTCTTCTTTTTTTTCTTTTTTTTTTTCTTTTATTGGGTTAAAACCCGTCGTACCAACCACGTCCGTCGGATCTTCGATCTCTTCACATGAGCTGATTGACGCGTATTTACAAATCTGAAACATGGAGCTCTAAGACCTGTATGTATAAAATTAAAATGTAATTAGACGCTTAATAAAATATAAATCTTATTAAATCCAATTAATGCATCTAAATAACTCAATTAAGCGCGTTTATTCATTAAACTCCAAATTATTCACTTAACACATATAAACATTAATTATCCTTATTCTAACTAAAAATACGACTAACAAATAGGTAGAAAGGCATATAAAAATATGTATATTTTGCATATATCATTGGGCTATTCCCCTAATACTGGCCGGCTGGGCTATTCCCTAAGCTAGGCCAGCAGGTATATAATAAGTAGTAATATGCGGAACATAACACAAGGCTGGTAGCTAAAGGATTTCATGAGGTTGAAGGTATGGATTACAATGAAACTCTTAGTCTAGTTGTGAAATAGTCTACTATTCGGATAGTTCTTCCCTTGGCTTTAAATAGAGGCCGGAAAGTTAAGCAGTTAGATGTCTCAAATGCCTTTTTGCATGGTGCTTTGAAAGAGGATTTGTATATGGCTCAACCACAAGGGTTTGAAAATACTTTTCATCCCGATTATGTTTGCAAGTTGACCAAGACAATTTATGGATTGAAGCAAGCAGGGAGGGCTTGGTATGACAAGTTATCTGCATTTATCTTATCTCAGGGGTTCAAGATTTGTGCAGCTGATACATCACTGTTTGTTCAAATTTCTGGGTCGATCACAGTTTTACTAGTCTATGTTGATGACATACTTTTAGCAGGGAGTGATCCCATCTATGTACAGCAACTTAATCATAATCTTGGGCGGGTATTTTCCATTAAAGACCTTGGATTTGTTCTTCATTGTTTGGGTATGCAGGTGTCACATAGTGTTGAAGGAATTTTTCTATGTCAATCTCTGTATGCTACAAAAATTCTAGATAGAGCCTCAATGTCTAACTGTGATCCTGCATCAACTCCAAGTCATTCCAAGCAGAAGCTTCTACCAAATTCCTACAGATTTATATGCTGATCCCAGCAATTATAGGAGTATTGTAGGTGCACTACAATACTAAACTAATACAAGGCCAGATATTGCGTACGCTGTAAATACTATGTGTCAGTTCATGCATTAACCAACTAATGCCCATTTTACTGTTGTTAAGAGGATATTAAGATACATTTTGAGGAACTCTAAATCAGGGTATCTTACTTACTCCTGAAAGTTTTAGTTTAACAGCCTATTCCGATATTGATTGGGTGGGTAATCCAGTTGATCGAAGATCAGTCTCTGCTTATTTTGTATTTCTGGTTAATGGTTAGATTGTTTGGAAGGCAAAGAAACAAGAAACTGTTGCACATTCCTCGACTGAAGCAGAATATCGTTCCTTAGCCTATTTTGCTACTGAAGTCTCTTGGATTAATATGATTTCGGACTTTCTTCATATATCTCGTTCTGCTACTCCAGTTTTATGGTGTGATAATAAATCTGCTATTGCTTTTTCTTCTAATCCTGTCTTTCACGCCCGAACCAAACATATTGAAGTGGACTTTCATTATCTCCGAGAACAGGTCTTGGCTAGGGCAATTCATGCGAAACATGTTTCTACTTCTGATTAGTAGGCTGATATTTTCACTAAATCTTTACCTACACTACGTTATCAACAGTTGAAGGCCAATCTCATGGTTCAGACCCGAACCTGAGATTGAAGGGGGCGTTGAAGTAATGTCTGAGTTTTACTCTGTACTGTATAATTGAGTGTATTGGCCCATTGGGCTTACAAGTATCAGGCCCATCTAGTGGCCTATAAATATTGTAACTCGGGGCCTTTCCAGAGTCCCAGACCATTTAAAATAGAATAGGGGAATTTATTAAATAATATTAAAAAAAATTACTGATCGGGAACACTGTTAAAAATATTTTCCGAACAATTTATTTAACCAGCCTGCATTGCTTTTTTTAAAAAAGTTGACCTGAACCGACGCCTTTCATGTTAATTGAGAGGCGTCGGTTCGTTATAACTGGAAGGCGTCAGTTCAACCAACGCCTTTCGTTTCATTTATAACCAGCGTCGGGCTCAAGCTCGGCCGCACCGAGCCCTAGCCTTCGTTCCCCTCTCTTCTCCAGCGGCAATCCATGTTCGGCCAGCCCCTCCTCTCCCTCGCTCGCCCTGGCCACCTCCTCTGACCAACTCCACATCCCCGTCGCTCGCCCCGGCCACCTCATCGCCTTGTCGGCCAGCTCCGCCTCCTTGTCGCTCGCCCCGGCCACCATATCACCTCGGCCAGCTCCGCCTCCCTGACGCTCTTCCCGACCACCTCCTCGCCTCAGCCAACTCTTCTTCCCCCCGTCGCTCGCCCCGGCCATCTCCTCGCCTTGCCTTAGCTCGGCCACCTCCTCGCCCCGTCGCTCACCAGCGGCTATTCTTCCCCCCGTAGCTCGCCTATCTGATCCAGCCACCTCCTCGCCCCAACGTCGCTCTCTTCTCCTGCCCCTGCAGCTGGTTTCTTTGGACATCTAGTACGCGACTGCGCCTCCGCCTATGTGTCTATAGGTAATATATGTTTAATATCTTAATCGAAGTTACAAATATGTATTGATTTAGCTTTTGCATTGTATGAAATTAATTATGTCATATTTATGTAGTATTTTCTTATTGTTTGTTAAAGGTTTTGCGAGTAGAGATAAGAGTCACCTATATTTGTGGTGAAGCCCCCAAGAGTGACAAGAAAACCCGATCGTCCACGCACTAAGAGAATACATAATGCGATGGATAGTGTGGGCATGACGATATTTAAGTCATTTGATGATCTTCTATTGACATTTTAAATAATTTATTTTTTATCTTTTTTATGTTAGGTGGACTGCTAAGAAAAAATTGTGAATCCTCACAATGTCTTACTAGTCTATAGATCTGAATTAGACTATCAACGATCCGCCCAGGTAATGGTCGTTTATATTGCACATGTTTTAAGTATAAAGAATGCACATTTCACAAAAAGTAAAGTACTATCTTCATATATTGTGTAGGTAACATGACAGCCATATCATGATGAGATTTGAGCGCAGTTACCTAGAGTGTAGCTATATAGGATGTCACTTACATGTTTTGACATCGTTGAGATGCATGTTGTAATTTGGATTAGAGCAGGTTCCTCCCCACCTCTGTTGTGAAGTTCATTGAACGAACTTCGTCTCGAGGCTGAGGGTGTTTTGATTGGAGGTCGCATCGTGCGGTATATATTACTAAATGGGACAACCTGATGACCACTCTCGTTCAGGGGAAGCCTACCATGACGGAGCGAGATGCTGATAATGCATACATGAGGTGGTACGTGAGGATCACTAGGAGACTTATCTTGCCACCTGTGCATGAGGCAGAGATGTTATATCAACCGAGGGGCGACACTGAGTGGGCGTTGGTTAGTATCTATGACTTCATATTTGATTTATAATTCACCATTGTTGTGTTCTTGTAGATATTTTTTTTCTTTCTAACTTACTTGTGCTCAGTCTCATGGAGCTTTGGCGTACCGATCCTACAAGAGTTTGTTAGCGGCATGTCAGACGATACACGATATCTCTAGAAATGTTCTAGCGAGTTTGTCATTACTTCAGCCAGATATGACAAAGATTTCAGGACCCCATGTTTATCATCCTTTTGAGGCTTGTCAACCTTTATCAACTTCGTCCAACATTGTGACATCATCAGTTGACACGATGGCTTTTACCCCAGCACCAATTGTTCCAGAGGCCCTGCTCGATCAAGTTGAGAGGCCTCTTTTTTCGAAAGTATATACTAGGCGACAGCATGCACTTCGTGTTCTATGTCATGCACCTTCATCTTTAGATGTTATACCTGATGTCGAACCTGAGCAGATTCCGGCTCGAGTACGAGGATGGGGTAGGAATATGGGAAAGAGAGTTGACTGAACACTTGTATTTGTATTATGCATTATATTTTAACTTTGTAATAGATGCATTAATTTATTTATGTATAAGTTTAATAATTATGTGAGATTTTTAGTTTGCTTATGTTGTGTCATCAGGTGTTAAAAAGTTTGTATTTCTCATTATGGTAATCGTATGGGTAAAATTATAAGAGAAGACATCGGTTTAAGCAACGCCTCTCCCTCTTCAGTAGAGAGGAGTCGGTTTAACTTAAAAAAGACGAGGGAGGGAAAACATTAAGGGGCTGAAAACCGACGTCTTTCAATTTGTAAAGGGAAAGCGACGCCTTTCAATTAATTTCGCATCAGGCTTTAAAAAAAATCATGTAGGTGTTAGTGGCCATGCAGGTGCCAACACTGGCACCTGCATGGCTGATCGGAAAATATTTTTAAGAGTGTTTCCGATCGATAATTATTTTTTAAAGTATTATTTAATAAATTCTCTAATAAAATAACTTTCATTTCTTCATTAAGTAGCATCTTCACTCCAAGATTTCTCGAAGTGGGAACCTGATAGGAAGCCCACCCCCAAAATCTCCCCGAATATAAAAACAAAAAATAATAATAAAACACATATGTCTATTGCCTTCTTTGTCTTGAGATCGGTCATCCAGCTTCTCATGACCTATTGGAGGATACTGTTCAATGCTCATGTGGTCCCTAAGCATCCTATTCCTAGTGAAGATTACATTAGCCCATGATTCAAGCAAAAGTACTGGAGATGATGATGATGATGCGCAAGTGCTGGTTGCCCAACTCCCCTTTTTTAACACATGAAAGCTCCATCTGACCTGATAATTACTGGTCGGCCCACCTTGTAATGTCATCAACATCCCACATTCAATGTTACTTGTCTTCATGGAACGAACAGTCCAGGCTAGCTTAGATTACTAATTCCCAAGAGAAGAGAAAAATAAAAGTGGTGAAGCAGGCAATGTCCATCAATTAAAGAAGTTGCAAGTAAGCATGAATGGAGGCCATCCACATCCCAATAAGAGTTTCCCCCAAACGTGGGTTAGACAGGGACATCCCACATTCCAATACAAGTATACCCTAACACACCTTAAACAAACAAATAATAACAATCAATATTGTGATTTGTTCAATGTGAAATGTTGTAAGATTCTAGGTAGACATTTGTATTTAATTTTGGAGGCTTCCTTCAGTAAAAAAATACAGAAACCGGAGTTCCCCCCTGTTACAAGAAAGCCATATAAAAAGCCAAATATAACGCAAAGACAGACAAGTCAACTAAATACCCCAATATTGAACAGACCTTGACATATCATGGGGGCCCCATCACCATCTCTATTTACTTTGAAGCCAAGAAGGAAAAAGGAAAAGTCAAATCCTCCTCACATAGGTAAAGTCGCTGCCCCACTCAATATTATTATCCTTCACACCTGTCTGCATCTTTGGGCATCCCAATTTTCATGCACAGATGCCACCACTGGCCACACCATCCTCCCTATCTCATTCAATTCTTTGTCTCCACGCCTTTGCAAGCTTCTCTGCGGCATTTACCATCTCACCAAGCCTTCTTTGGCGCAGATGGAGACGACCCAGTTGGGAGTTGGACGTCAAACCTCACTCTAGACCAACTAACAAACACTTAATATGCATTAAATAAGCAACACTCGCCCTTTCCTCGTTCCGTAGATATGTGTGACAAAGAGGTGACCTGTGTTTATCATGCTCACAGGCCTCCTGCACTCCAAACTTGACAAGTTAGGAAATCTTTTTAATTGTCAGATGGATATGTGTACTGGCCTCTTCACCAAACAGATCACAAGCCATTAAAGGTGAAGGAACTGAGTATTTTGCCTCGTTGTGAAGGACGGTCGATTATTGAGGCAAGGAAAAAACAGTATAGTTGTTGATAAGTTCCATGTCCTCTTTGATATTCTTTTGTCTAAGAATCTGACGCAACCGCCACCAAAGAGAGAGGGGGGTAGGTTGTTCAGTCCTTTTTATGGACCTCCACTGTTGTTCTATCACGCTAGAAGTCAAGTTTGAGAGGCAGTCATGTGATTTGTCTTTCCGCACCATATTGTACATGAAATGACCATGCCTCATTTCCGTTTTACCACTTCTCCACCACCATTCAAGGGTAAATATTGGCAGTAAAATCAGTCACATAATTCATAAATAATCATCAATAAACTAAGAACGGTTCTCTTTTGCACCACTAGCATACTTGGGAAAAAATGAACCATTTTGACCGTTTGAACTAAATGCTATTAACAACATGTATTCTTTTTCACTCTAGCCAAATAAAAAAAAAAGAGGTATTTTTTTGGGGTTAACTACAACAGCCAATCACAGTATTAATCAGAAGATCGTGCTTAGAACATAATCATATAAGATCCTTTTTTATGGGGAAATTATAAATCACATAAACTCAACCAGCTACAATCATATAAGTTGTGCAAGGAAGATATGAATCCAATAATTTATTAACCACATGTATTAAAGATATGTTTAAACAATGACAACTTACACAAGGAAAATGAAAAAAAATTATAAAATTACATGCCAATAAAAAAATACTCCCTCGGTTCCAAAATATTGTGTACATTTTAGACAATTTTCATTTTTATTAGACCATGAAGCCCACGAGGAAGTCACATGACTCCTCTTTCACAAACCAAGTTCAAGTCAATCCTTCTATGTCTCCTCTAATTTTGGAAAAAGGAAGTCACGTGATTCGGCAAAATGTATACAATATTTTAGTCAATCCTTCAATGTCTCCTCTAATTTTGGAAAGAGGAAGTCACGTGATTTAGCAAAAATGTACACAATATTTTTTAACAAGAATATTTCTAAATATAGATAGTATTTTTAAAACATTGTCACATTGACAGGCAATAATCGTGTGGATAGTTGCATGCTTATCCTTCATTGGTTTTTTTTGTCACAATTAAAATAGATCAGTTCATAAAAATCCCTTGATATCACAGTATCATTAAGAAATCAACTGCCATAAAATAAAAGGAAGCCATTGCCTATTTATCATTAATATCTTTCAATTCTTTTGCTTTGTCCATTGCCATTAATTTCATATGAAGGATTTCTTACAAGAAGACTAACAAGGCATTTCAATTTCAATTTTTAAGTTAGAACAAAAATTTAGTTAAAAAATCAAATCGAACAAGTATATCCCGAATAAAAAAAATAAAAAAATGTGTAAAAACCTCTTTTTGGCAATAAAGTATAGGTGACATTTCCAATCACACATATGAAATTTACCAAAAAAATATCACATTTACTTGTCTAATCTATTGTCAGTTTGTAACTGTGTATACAAAGGACGGTACATTCAGTGGATCGTATCGACGTATCGGACCGATACATTGATACGTACGGCACGTCAAGGCATGGAGATTTGCAGGCTGGCGCTCTTGCCGGAATGGCAGACCGGACACGATTCGGCTTTCGACTCGCATACCCGACAGAGACAGAGGTGGCGGCACGGCAGGAGGAGCACGGTGGCGCTGCCTTTGCGGCACATCCTACAGACACCCTTCCAACTCACCGTCTCCTTGTCATCGCCAGGGTAGCACGACGATGCTGCATCGTCGGCGCTATCGCCGTACCCTTCTTCCACGGCACCAGCGCCGGCGACGGTGCCAGCGGCGCCAGAGAGGAGGAGGTGGTCGAGGGCTGCACGGAGGCTGGAGGCCATGGCCTCGTGGTTCTTAGCGATGCCAAACCAGACTTGGGTCTCGGCGGTCATCTGCCGTATCTTCTCCTCCAGCTCCGCGCTCCGCCTCATAGCGAGCTCCAGCTCCGCCTCCTTATCCCGGATCCTGGCCTCCACCCGATGCTCCACTGCCGCTATCAGCGACCGGCAATGCCTCTTCCGCGCCTCCTCTAAGCCATTCAACAGCCTCTCGCTCTGCAGCCGGACCAGCTCCTCCATCTCCTGCTTCTGCTGGTTGAGGCACACGGCGAGGTCCTGGGCCACCGATGCTACAGCATGAGGAGAGCGGCCGCTGGTGGATGTGGCGGAGGAATCCAGCAACCGGGTCTGGTCCAGAATCTGGTGATGGGGATTGGGGATAGAGGAAGTCGTGTCGGGGCGAGAGCGCTTACGGGAGACGGAGAAGTTGCAAGTGAGCTCGCTCTCCGGGTTGCTGAACGCGGTTGCGTTCACAAACAGTTGTTGCTGCTGCAGTGGTAGTGGAAATCCAATACCGTAATTGAACAAGGGATTGGGGAGCTCGTCCCAGGAGCCATTTCTGGGCGTGAAGGCGCTGGGTAGAGGGCAGTGTGCATGGACGGCCATGGGAGGAAGATGATTTGGATTGCGTTGAGGATGGAACTTGGAAGAAAGTGGGAGACGGTGGCCAAGGAAGGAGGGGTGAGGAGGGCTTATATATCCCACGATGCCAGAGAGGAGTGGAGAGGTGTGGGGTCCCCCATGTATGGTCGGATTTATTTATGGAACGAAACACGAGGATTTTGGTAATTGGAAAAGGTGGAGAAAGTGGGAATTTAATTAAATAATTGAAAGTAATTGTTGTTTACTACTATAATAATTGGCGTTTCTTAGGCACTATTTTTGTACAGTTGGCTTATTATATTGGCCCTGGCTGGAGCGTTGCCGACCATTAGATTTCCACTTGGCAGCATGAATATAAAAAAAAAAAGAAAAAATAGAAATTTATAATCATAATTGAGATGCTTTTTCTGTTTTTTTTGCAACTAGGGAAGGTGTTTTTGGTTGAACGAAAAAAAAAATACAGTAAAAACGATTGAAACAAGAAATACAGAAAAGGAAATGGTTGTACAAGCGTGGTGGGGGTGGATTTTGAATGGGTGTGGCAACGACAGCTTCCCACCACTTCTGACGGTCAAATCGCGCGACACCACCCAAGAATCTAAACATCCTTTTTTAAGCCCTAACCGGCTTGACCTTGGACGGTGAAGACCGAACCCAATCCAACTGAACCGGATGGCTATGCTTTCTTGGTCAAAACCGCAATCCCAGCCGAACCATGTGGATAGACTTTCTTCACCCCAAACAAAAATATAAGAAAAGAGAAAATTTGATCCAATTAAGAATCAGGTAGAATACTCAAAATTTTGAGGCTGGATTGTAGCAGCGAAACTACAAATCTAAACCTTAAAATTACTACGTATCTCATTGTTGTAACACAAAATGTAGATAATCTTTAAAGAAAAAGCCTAAACAACCGCCCCCAATCACTTGGTCACATTTTTCGAACTTCTACGTTCTGTTCTTTGTAACTTCGTCAACTCTCTTCCTAAAAAAATTGCCCAAGAATTAATATATATGGGGACGTGATTAGACTATGTCATGATTGAGAAATGATTCAGTGTGTCTAGTGTGCCACATGGAATTTATGCCTACGTTTCATAGGTTGTCAATCTTGAAAAATTGACGGCGCAGGTGTGAAGAGCTGCCAATCGTATGGATCAAGTGCCTATGCCACACACATATGATGCCTTCGAAAAAGGAGGTTTAAGCATCATTTAAATTTATTTGCTAAATAAGCGGCGTTTAGATGAAATGGATGGTAGTGTTAATTGACCAACTTGTATTTGTGTATTGTTAGTGAACATGTTCGACGTTCACATTTTGTATTTTGTTTAGAGCTGAACCAGTCCGGTCTAGCAACCTGGGTTTTGGAATGAAATCCACCAATTATGGGGATTACAAGAGATGTAAACGGGTTGCCTTGACTGGCTAAAGCAAGGGTGAAAACGCACGGAAAATGGAACTCTCGATTGGGCTCCACACACAAACACCGAGAGTGCACATGGCCCACCCTGGCATGATTTATGTGCCATTAGCTTTTCATCCATATATACTCGATCTATCCAATGAAACTTGTCTGCATCATAAAAATAAGTGAAGTTTAATAGACTCTTTAGGCTCGTATAAAAAAAAACAGAGTTTCTCTCCCACTACCGGTGTTTTTGGTTTTGAGAGAAACCAGGCGAGCTTTTTTTATGGAGGGAGTGTATTTTTTGTATCGCATATTCTTCTCTTAGTTGAAAATAGTGTGTTAGTGCATGCCTTATACTTAAGAAAATCAGATCCTTTCATTAATTAGCGATATGGTCCAACAAAAAAATTGCAACACATGACCCTTTTTGGCAACAAATCACATGACACTTGCCTCATATTGTACACATATTTAATTTGATTAAATTTATATGCTTTTAATTAATAATTCTAAAATGTACTTTTCATAAATATATTATAAAAATAACAAAGGTACATACATTGACTTCATCTATTATGCCATTTTTTTTGTTCGACTAATTTTCTTTTGAATTTGCTGATCAGACGTGAACCCATCACAATTAAAAAGAAGAAAAAGAGGAAAGAGGGATGATGAGATGATCAGTTGGCGTGCTTTAACATTAAGGTTTTGTCAGCATCAATTGAGTAGTTTTTCAATTGGAATAAGTTGCAATTAATTTATGTTGGTTGGCTGCCTCCCTCATTTCATAGATTTCAAAGGAGACAAAAGCTGGCTTCAGGTACCTCCATTTGTTCAAGTCACCAAATCTGATGCTTTGTCAATAATGCTTTGCCGTCTCTTTCATGTCACAACACTTTCTCCTCTTTATCTCTTTCACCCAAATCCGAAGACCTTATATTCTTAATCATAATTATTGTCACTAAATTAATCCTTGGGATGGCCTAACTTTTCTCTGAAGTATGACCCATGATCTTCCATCAGCCATCCCAATTGCTATCCAACCACTTCCATTTCAACCCTAAAAAACAATTTTGATTGCCTATGTCTATGTGATGAGCTGATATTAATTAGCGAAGACGACAATTAGCCGGATTCTACATCGTCGTGTTTGTCGTGCCGAAAGAGATTGATTTCCAAGGAATTAAAGCTGTTACAATAGGCAACTATACTAATCTAGAGAACTTGACTTTGGCTACTAATGAATTTGGCCCTATGTGTGGATGATTGGCATGAACAGCCTTTGGCTGGTTCCCTTGGAATTCCAGGTCTCTAAGTCATATCTTTTGTTCTTTGGCAAGTGAACATGTTTTAGGTGGGGGACCTCCAATGGTTTCCCATTCAACAAATTAATGTCATCCACTGTTCCATTGTCTCCATCTAACCGAAGCAATTACAGTTCACATTTGAATTGTTTTTTCCAGACTGAAATTTTTAAGCCTTATCTAGTCAATAAGAGCATGCAGACAATGTTATATTGGAAAATGCCGATTAGGTTGAGCCAAGTCCATTTGGTACAACGGAATAGAACCAATCATGTGATTCCTATAATCAAACCGGCTTCTTTGAGGTCACCCACCTTGAGCCTTTGTTTTGAACTTCTCAAGATTTCTAGATGCTCATCCGGAGCAAATTCCTATGCCGGCATGTCAAATATTTCTAATCTGCATATAGCTTGACATTTAGAAGTTTTTTGTCAAACTTCTACGTACGAAAATTGAAATAGAATCCTTCCGTTCGTGGATAATCAACATAATTATGATCTGAAATATTCCTCTTCTTCTTTCACGTAAACTTTATATTCCACAAAATGTGAGTAATACACACCACTTATCCAACATTAAAATCTTATTTGGTTTATAAGTTTATTCCTATCGAAAAGCCAATTTGTCTATTAAAAATGAGCCAGACGGAGTATGTATTTGAAAAGTTCATGTGAGGCGCGCAAATCATTCATGCCTCTAGGTAGTGAGGAGCGTCTCTCAGTGTTAAGGCGAAGTCTTTCTCTTTTCGTTTTTTTTGTGATGTTATCATTGTTATGAGATCCCCAAAAATTAGAATCATATATTGTCAAAAATGCAGAAATTATGTATGCCTTTTGAAAATGTAAATTATTTTAACCTTTACTTCTCAAATGGCGAGGGAGGAATTGAAAGAAAGTAGATAGTAACTAAGGCCCCACATTGAGATAATGTGTGGAGCTGTTTTCACAAAGTCCATGACTCTTCATTGTTTTCTCTTTTGTGGGTATATGTTCTTTCACCCATAAGAGAACAAGTGACACTTTGATTTCCCCTCAACAGTACCTCAAGGGAATCACATCAGACAAAAGGCCAACAACCATCTAATAGACTCTCAAAGTTGAAATCTTTGAAGAATGAGCAGCAATAATGCTAAAAGTAAAGAAAAGCAGATGGTGGGTATAATTTGAAGTGAAATCTTTGGATGAGCGTGTTGAGAGATTCCTTGGAGTTTAGGGCCTCTCATCCAACGTTCTTTTTCTTTTCTTTTCTTTCTTTTTTCTTTGACCAGAACAAACAGATGTAAGAAATGGGAGCACACAGCCACATAAAGTCATAAATAGCTTTCTGTGAGCAATGCCTCATCATTCATGAATTGGGCAGGCCGGGCCCGGAGTCCCATTCTAGGAGCCATCACTTCATTGTTTTTCTTGGCTGGAATGATCATAAAAGGCAGAGAAGAGGCAGCAAGCCACTTGAGTTTGTCCCCACGAATCACCCTTTCGCTATTTACTTATCAAAATTTGCAGTTGCAGTTAGGGAGCTGGGCCCCACTATCTCTGAAAACAGGAAAACTCTTCTCTTGGCTTTTGCATGGGCAGCTATTTCTATGATTTTTCACACCTTTGGATTGTGATAGAGACTCTTCATGCCGGACTTTTTCTGACCTCTTACAGTGAACTATGAACACAGACAGGGCATCTCCTTTGGCCACATCAATGATGCAATCTCTTTTCAAAAGTCCACAATACTTTCGTTGTAATTTCTGATTTAATTCTCTGTGAGTACTTCCGTGAACACTAAAGGTCCATTGCGTGTGAAACGCCCTAAACCAATTTCTAGGAAAATCATGACCGGATAAATTGCACACTGTTACGAACTTATTAGGATTAGGATTAGGATTAGCCTACTCTTATGTCAATTAGGATTATAGCTTAGGGTCTATCCTATGTCAACTTCGATTATGGCTTAAGAGCATATAAATATTTAAGGGGTCTTCCCTACTCATTACCCAAGATCAACGAAGAACTAGTTTATTTTATGTATTTTACTTTCTTAGTTATAGATGTCTTTCTCTATAGATTCTCATGTAGACTACAGTCTACAACATTGGTATCGAAGCTACAGCCGGCCAAGGCAATACACCGGCCGGCGGCCATTGTGTATTGGCGGGAAAATACTGATGCGGAAACATGGACGGAGAGGCGCCGACACTGGCTGGCGATGTAAGGACAGCAAAAGCTACTCAATGCGACGGTTGGACTCCGTGATCGTGTTCTTCAAATCGGTAAAGATTCTATCATGAGCATCCAATTTTGCTCCTATTTGGGTCATGCGGGTAGTATCCGATGTGAGGGTGGTAACAGGGACATCGTGAAAGTCTGATGGCTTAGGTGTCACGGACGAGGGTCCGCTGGACATCGGCAGTGGGTCGGGACTCTTCCAACGGTCACCTGTCATGGTGACAGTAAGGGTGGGTGGGTAGGAACCAGGGTCGAAAACGGCTCTGATCCACCTCCAGCCGAGCCGTACCATGTCTCGGCCCCGAGCACCGCCGTCGCGGATGCTGTTGAAGACTTCCCACTGTCGTCCCAATTGCAAACCTCGCCGCCACCTCCTTCGTCGACACCCAAAATGCCACCTTCAAGCCCACCCACACCGCCCTCCTGGCTCGACAATGACACAACACAACACCCGCCGACATTCTCGCCTCCTCTGCCTTTGCCATTGAATCCGCCGCCACTTGACCCACCACCAAAGTTGCCATCTTTTTGTCCGCCGGCGCACTTCAGCACGCTATTTTCACCCCGATCGCAGTCGCATGGGCTTCCGACTTGGATTCCGCCTCCGCTTCCACCGCAACCACCACCAGATCTGCCGCCTACTGCAACTCCGATACCTCCGCCTCCTACTAGATGCCCCATCGACACCGCCGGGTGGCCAAAGTTCCCACCTTTTTCCGTCACCGCCATTGCATGGGCCTCCATCGATGTCGCCTTCTACGATTTCGACTCTTCCGCCCAATTGCTGCCGGAGCCCCCGTCGTGGTCCTCTCCGCCGGATCTGCCTTCCCCACCACCAAAGCCTCCGTCTTTAGATGCCGCCGTAGTGATTGCCTTGCCGCCGCCTATTGCGACTCCAATGGCTCCGCCTCCCCCGAAGCCGTCTCCACCGAAGCCAACTCGCCTAAGCTTCTGTGGATGACGAAGTCCCAGTCCGCCGTCGTGCCTGGTGACATTCGAATGGCTATGGCATGCGAGGACAAAGATCGGGTTTCTGTGGATTTGGTCCGACTTAAACCCCGGTTGCTGGTTCAACATTACTGGTCCAATACCTTGGGCTGGTTCAACATTGCCGGTGCCATTCCTTTAGGGTTGGTTCAGTCTTTTTCGAAAAAAAAAAATCAGACAGGTTTTGTGTGGCCCATCCATTATTGGTTACAAGTTTTCTCGATGGCATACTTTACACCAAACCGGATCCACTCAGTTATGAATCCAGGGTACGATTCAACTACAAGAGCTTTCATGTGTCTAACGTATTTCGATCAAGTTGAGTTTTTTTGCATTCCTGCCTTCGCTGCAAAAACGACAAGAGCACCTCGAGGACGAGGTGATGTGGAAGCGTTGGTGGAATGTTATGATCTTATTAGGATTAGGATTAGCCTACTCCTATGTCAATTAGGACTATAGCTTATGGTCTATCCTATGTCAACTAGGATTATGGCTTAAGAGCCTATAAATATGTAAGGGGTCTTCCCTACTCATTTCCCAAGATCAATGAAGAACTAGTTTATTTTATATGTTTTATTTTCTTAGCTATAGATGTCTTTCTCTATGGATTCTCATGTAGACTATGGTCTACAACACACACTTAGGTATGGGAGATAGATTTTGGGGTGAAAAAGCCATTTTTAGGCAAAATTCCATATGGAAGGCAGATTTTTCAGAAAATCAATTTTAGGGGCCGTTTGGGGCATGAAAAAAAATATGGATGATACAGTGGATATGGAAAATCCACTGTGGATATTTCCTTATAATCACGCCCCAAACGGCCCCCTTAGTTTGATAAAAGTGACTTTTAATTGGAACTTGGTGCTAAAGCCGCTTTTTAAAAAGTCTCTTCAGGAGGAGATTTTTGAAAAAAGTAGCTTTTATGTGTCAGAATAATCATCTACTGAGGGGGAGGAAATTATTGTATTCACCCTCCCAAATTTTGGAATTGATTTGCTCCAGTCCTCAAATATGGGTTTCTTTTGGTTTTCTCTCATTTCGAGTTTTTCTGTGCAGATTATGAACTCGCCTTCTTTCTGCTGTTGTCGTCTCTAATTGGAAAACTGTCGAGATCTCATGCGTCTAGCTCCAAGTCCAGTCCTTTGCCGTCATCGTTTCTGATTTAGACAACCGCTGAGATCTCCTACATCTAGCTTCAAGTCTAGTCCTCTGCCATTGTTGTTTCTGATTGGACAACCATTGGGACCTCAGTCTTCTAGCTCTAAGTCTAGTGTAAGCCTCTCCACCTCCTCCCTTTTCTTGTCAAGTTTCGATCTTGTCTTTCATTTTTTCTCTGCCAATTACATCCTCCCATTTCCTCTGCCGTTGTTGTCTCTAATGGAATAGCGACCATGATCTCCGTTGTCTAGCTCCAAATCCAGTCCACTACCTCTCCACCATCTCCGATCGGACAACCGTCTAGCTCCAAGTCCAATCCAGGACTTGGGATCAATCTTGATCTATCCAGTATAAGATATAAATTTCTCTATAGGAGGTTGAGATTTTAGATTCGTCCTACAAGTTTATTAGTGTGCTACCTGTTTTCTTAGTAACATTATATATTGAAACAAGTCATGTATTTTTTCTTTAGTTTGATGCTGTTGTAATCAGTCTAGGAAGATGAAGAGTCAGTCTAGGAATATGAAAGGTCAGGAATGTTGTAATCAGTCTAGGAAGATGAAAAGTCAGTCTAGGAATATGAAAAGTCACATCTTGTAATCAGTCTTGGAAGATGCGCCTCTCCTTCCTTATAAGGAGGACGTCTTCCTCCTTCTGGGTATGCAATATTAAGAACTATTCCTTCCCTCTCAAATCTCTTCTTCTCCTCTTTGCGGATTCCAGTACTTGTGATCCTTACGGGTCACAACATTGGTATCAGAGCGTTGATTCACGGGAATTCATGCCTCCTCGCAAGCCACCCACAATGACTCAAGAAGCTCCACCGGAGCCGGAGATCGCCAAGGATCCTGCGAGCCCAAAAGCTAATCCCGATCCTACCCAGGCTGCCTTGCTGTCCGTCCTAACGGAGATTCAAAAGGAGCTCCGGGAGATTAAGCTTTGCTCAGGCTCCTTCTCAGCCGCTCAAATCAGCCACCGTCACTCCACCACCATGAGAGATGGGCAGCTCCAGCTGCCAAGATGGATTCCCTGGCATGGGAGCCTCTCTGCTCGGCAAGGCCAGCGGACAGTCCCTACCTTATGGGATTCAGTTGGGCTCACTCAACTCCAACGCCGACGGAGGGCGCCAGAGCGCCACCACAAGGGATACGCAAGGTGTTCGACGAAATGCTACAATGAACAACTGTGACCTGGCCTTGCATGACGAGTTGGACGATGCTTGGGACGAACCCCAGATGCCTCGCGGAGGCCAACGGAACAGCGTCGAGCCCCGATTGGCTCGCTTGCAGTTTCCTCGGTACAATGGAGAAGACGACCCTGTTGAATGGCTCTATAAAGCTGACAAATTTTTCTCCTACCAAGGCACCTACTCGGATGAGGAACGCTTACGAGTGGCAGCGTTCCACCTGGATGGTGATGCCTCCATATGGTATCAAGCGTTCGAAAAGGAGATCCGCTTTCCCACATGGGTGTCTTTCTCTGACGAACTGTGTATTCAATTCGGACCGAACGAGTTCGAAGACTTCAATGAGATGCTATCCACCTTGAAACAAACAACTTCGGTAAGAGCATATTACTCGGAATTCATGAAAATTGCTAACAGGTTACCGGACTGGTCGGTGGCAGCATTAGTCGGTACATTCAAGCGCGGATTGAAGCCTGAGATAGCGGATGAAATGCGCCATTTTCCTTGCCACACAATGCGGGATGTGGTGCGGCATGCCCGAATTGAGGAAGAGAAATTGGGTCGTCAGAAGCGCGGAGGGCGAGGGGCCTGGAGCCCACGGCCACTTAGTCAACCCTCATCGTCAGCGGCTCCTGTTGTCAGTGCCAGTCCCAACCGGACCCCCTTGTCAGGCTCCATTCCCACTCCTATTCGTCGCTTAACCCAAGCTCAAATGGCAGATCGGAGGGCCAAGGGCCTATGTTTCAACTGCGATGAAAAGTATGTCCAGGGCCATCAATGTGCGGCTCGGGGCAGCTTACTTATTGAGGAGGTTGAGGAAGAGGAACCTGCTCCGGCTGAGGACTTCACCCCTGTATGTGACCCATTCCAGCCAGAGATCTCGGTGCACGCGTATTCCGGCACTTTTACTCCACGCACCATGCGTGTGCAAGGCATGTTAAAACGACAGCCAGTGGCAATTCTGATTGACAGTGGTTCGACACATAATTTCATTAATGACAGGGTGGCTCATCGACTGGGTTGCTATGTTTCTGACGCCACCCCATTTGATGTCCTTATTGGCGATGGCAAACATCTCTGAAGCTCGGGTGTGTGTGCTCAAACCTCCCTCACCATTCAAGAGCATACCTTTACCACCGACCTGTTTCTCCTTCCAACCAAAGGAGCGGATGTGGTGTTAGGCGTGCAATGGCTCCAAGAATTGGGCGATGTAATGTGGAACTTCCGCGAGCTAACCATGGACTTTGACGTCAAAGGGAAAAGGGTCCGTATACGGGGAACCCAGCCCGGTACCCTTCACTCAGCCCAGGCCGTAGACTCCTTCAGACGGTTCACACCTCAAGGTATGTTTCTACAACAGCGATCAATGGGGGATGTGGAGCAAGGGGAACTTCCTCCGGACATGCGTATATTCCTGGAGGAACATGCGGATATCTTCTCTGAGCCCACCGGCCTTCCTCCCCAGCGGGCCCATGACCATCACATTCCTCTGGTTCCAGGAGCTCAGCCGACGAACATCCGGCCATACCGCTACCCCCACATTCAGAAGGCTGAGATCGAGCGGCTGGTGGGAGATATGCTGACCACAGGTATTATTCGTCCCAGCAACAGTTCCTTTTCTTCACCAGTTTTGCTTGTGCGTAAGAAAGACAGCACCTGGCGCTTCTGCATGGATTATCGCGCCCTGAATGCTATTACCGTCAAAGACAAATACCCCATTCCGGTGATTGAAGAATTGCTTGACGAATTAGCAAGCGCACAGGTCTTTAGCAAGCTTGACTTGCGTTCTGGGTATCACCAAATCAGGATGCAGGTTTCGGATGCGCACAAAACTGCGTTCCGGACCCATGATGGCCACTTCGAATTTTTGGTAATGCCATTTGGGCTAACCAATGCCCCCGCCACTTTCCAGAGTTTGATGAATGACATTTTTCGGCCATTTCTCCGACAGTTTGTATTGGTATTCTTCGACGACATTCTTATCTACAGCAGAACTTGGGAGGAGCATTTGGGTCACCTCAGGTCGGTCTTCTCGCTCCTAAGAGCTAATTCTTTATTTCTAAAACGTTCGAAGTGTTCGTTTGGCAGTTCTCAGGTGGAATACCTTGGTCATATCATCTCATGTGACGGTGTCGCCACAGACCCTTCCAAAGTAGCCACCATGTTATCCTGGCCGGCTCCCAAGTGCGTCAAGGTGTTGCGCGGCTTCTTAGGGCTAACGGGCTATTATCACCGTTTTATTAGTCACTATGGAACTATTGCAGCACCACTCACGGCTTTGTTAAAGAAGGGTGCCTTCAACTGGACCAATGAGGCACAAATGGCCTTCGACCGACTCAAACAGGCTATGGCCCATGCACCAGTATTGGGACTTCCTAACTTCAATCTTCCGTTTGTGGTGGAGACTAATGCTTCTGGTACTGGTCTTGGGGCCGTCCTCTTGCAACAGGACCGTCCAATTGCCTTTCTGAGCAAAGCTTTGTCGGGCCACACTCTTTCCTTATCGGCCTATGAACGGGAGATGTTAGCCATTATTCATGCTGTGACCAAATGGCGCCCATATCTGTTGGGCCGGCGGTTTACCATACGGACAGACCATCAACCTCTTAAATATTTCTTAGAGCAAAGGGTGTCTACTCCGGCCCAGCAACGATGGGTCTGCAAGCTGTTGGGTTATGATTATGAGATTATTTATAAGAAAGGAGCCGAGAACACTGTTGCAGATGCACTCTCTCGACGGCCCATGCCAGACTCTTGTATGGTCTTATCCGGCCCCACTTGTCCGTTCATTCCGGACCTTCAACAAGCATACGCGGAGGACCCGCCCACCAAGGAGTTGGTCCGTCGTATCCAAGCTCAACCAGCCGCTGAACCCCCCTATGTGTGGCGGCATAACCTGTTGTTTTGGAAGGATCGCTTGTGGGTGCCCAATTATGCTGACTTGCGTCGACGGATCATTTCACATTTCCATGACACACCCAGTGCAGGCCATGAGGGATCATTTCGCACATATAAGAGGGTGAGCCAGAGTTTTCTGTGGAAAGGGCTACGTCGTGCCGTGCAGGATTATGTATCCACTTATGATATTTGCCAACGTTCCAAGTCCATGACCACGTCTCCTGCCGGCCTTCTTCAGCCATTACCTATTCCGGCTAATATTTGGGAGGATGTTTCTATGGATTTCATTGAAGCTTGACCACTCGTTCAGGGCAAATCTGTCATCTTGGTAGTTGTTGACCGGCTATCGAAATATGCTCACTTTTGTGCCTTGAGCCATCCTTTTACGGCTCGTACGGTTGCGGAGGTCTATGTGCGCGAGGTCGCTAAGCTCCATGGTATGCCCAAGACCATTGTGTCCGACCGCAATCGTGTCTTCTTGTCTAATTTCTGGCGTAAATTCTTTGCTCTCCAAGGTACGCAATTACATATGAGTACAGCCTACCATCCACAGACATATGGGCAAACGGAGGTGGTGAATCGCTGTTTAGAGCAGTATTTGAGGTGTTTCGTGGGCGATCAACCCCGCCGTTGGCTTCAGCTCCTACCATGGGCTGAGTGGTCCTACAACACCGCCTACCATACTCGTGCGGGCTTTACTCCCTTCGAGGTTGTGTACGGTCGTCCTCCGCCGACGGTCCTTTCTTATGTTCCCCATCGTTCAGCTATTGCTGAAGTGGATTATATGCTTCAAACTCGTGATGAGGTGTTGCGACAACTTCGGCGCAACTTACAATCGGCTCAGAATCGTATGAAACAGGTTTATGATCGCCACCATACTGATCACGTATTTCAGTTGGGCTCACTGGTCTATGTGTCCCTTATGCCCTTGCGCCAAACTTCCTTAGCTTCTATTGACAACAGCAAACTGGCCCATCGTTATCATGGACCTTATGAAGTGATTGAGCGCATTGGGCCGGTGGCGTATCGTCTTTCTTTGCCACCGGGCTCCTTGGTACATCCGGTGTTCCATGTGTCTCGTCTCCGTCAGTTTATGGGTGATCCCCTTTCTGTGGCTAACGTTGCACCTGTTCCACTCATTGAACCAGCGGCTTCGGAAGTTCCATCCCCTGCATTTATTATCGATCGCCGCCGTGTTCGTCGTTCGGGCCGCATTGTGATGGAGGTGTTAGTCGCTTGGCAGGGTCAGCCATTAGAAGATGCAACCTGGCTCCTCGAGGATGACTTTCTGGCACGATTTCCATCATGGACGCCTTGAGGACAAGGCTGCAGCGGAGCATGGTGGAATGTTGTAATCAGTCTAGGAAGATGAAGAGTCAGTCTAGGAATATGAAAGGTCAGGAATGTTGTAATCAGTCTAGGAAGATGAAGAGTCAGTCTAGGAATATGAAAGGTCAGGAATGTTGTAATCAGTCTAGGAAGATGAAGAGTCAGTCTAGGAATATGAAAAGTCACATCTTGTAATCAGTCTTGGAAGATGCGCCTCTCCTTCCTTATAAGGAGGACGTCTTCCTCCTTCTGGATATGCAATATTAAGAACAATTCCTTCCCTCTCAAATCTCTTCTTCTCCTCTTTGCGGATTCCAGTACTTGTGATCCTTACGGGTCACAACAGATGCATATGTTGTTTCTTTCTTCAACATATCAATGAAGTTGTGGATTGCACATTTCTCCAAATAGATTAGCTCATGTAGATTGGAACAAGGCCTCTGAATGGCTTTATATATATATATATATATATATTTTTTTTTTTTCTGTTTTGGTTCAAATCTTGCTTTCATTTGATCTTTGTTCATGTTGTTTTCCTCAGTTTGATATATGTTTGGATGCACAATGTGAGCTTGGCAGTACAATATTTCTTCTCCACTTGATTCTTGCTCATTACACTTGTGGAGGTATAGCTTTCATACGTATTTGTCTTGCCTGTTTCTAATAGATAAATGTGGATGGTTATTTACGATGTTGTGAAATGCTATAAAAAATGAGTGAAGATTGTTTTCCTATTACTTGTTCATTCCCATGAAGCATGACATATTTACTTTTATATGTGTGGCCAGAAGTAAATTTTATCAATTCTCATTCATGTCCTTGTCTTCTAACTTATTTTTTAAATGTATATGGGTGCTTCTTATACCCTTCATATAGTATATCCTTGTGCAATTTTCTTCGGATTATATTTAAAAATTGTATATGCCTTTGATCATAGGATGGTAGGCGAGAAGGTTTTTGGTAGGCTAGGTGTACTTGGTGTTATGGATATTCATCGTAAATAAGTGCTTGGTTACGACAACATTGAAGAAAATGTGTAAGCAAAGTTGTTAGAAGAACAAGTTGGGATAAAAACTTGCATTATGCCTTCCTCAATTGCATAGCTTATGCAATGTCTAAGGGACACACGAATGGGAGTGGACTGGACAAACATGGGTGTGACTTAGTGATTAACTATTTCAGACTAAAAACCAAACCGAGGTTAATAGGCACATATTTAAGAATCAGTATGACTCAACAAGATGGTTTTATTAAGCATGGAATGAGCTAAGGGCTATGACTGACCTTGGTTTTAACAACCACAACCACACTTTCATACTTTTCGAAGAATTATGGGAGAACTTCTTTAAGGTAGTTTTAGTTTGCATTAGTATTGGTTTCATATATTTGTTTAAATTTTATATATTATGATTGAGAACTATTTGGGTGGATATTGTTTTGTCCATCCAGAAAGTTAAACAATGCAAGCGGCTTAAGCAATGGCGGTATAATCGTGATGCATAATCCAACCTAAATTTCATCTTTTACAAAAAGCATGCAACAAGGGAAAGAAAAGCATGCTTTTTTTTTCCGATGAAGTATCATCAAGTAAATCTAAATATAAGCAACTTGAGAAGGTAAATGAGAGTTCTTTTGTGGTGGGGGGTAGGGAACACGTCTCCATACTTTTTTCCAACAAAAGAGGGTTCTTTTGGAGGAATCGAAATTGAGGAAGAGATCGTCCTTTATAATATGAGACTGGTAGTCAACAACCATTCACTCAAAGGTGCAGGCAGTAGCCACCTAGTTGTTCTAGCCAACCGCACAACACCCCTACCAGTGGCGAACAACATACCCCTGGGAGTGGCGGGCAGTAGGAATTTACCCCTGTGAGTGCAGTCAACAATGTTATCCCTCTCAAGTTCCACTGAATAATCCTTCTCCATCTATCCCACTGCCTACACCATTCATAAAAACCACTAAGAAGAGGAAGTCTAGGGCTATTGAATCTTCCATTGGATAATCAATTGCCAATGCCATGTCAGAGAGAAATGAGATTGCACGTGGATCTAGTTTTGCATCCAAGGCTGGATATGAACTGGATGAATGCAAGAGAGCTATTGAAATGATGAAAGTCCTCTCAAACTTTGACATTTTCAACCCCATCTATTTGAGTGGCATGTCCTTTATGTTGAACACTAAGTTAAAGCATTTGTGGTTGACACTAGGTGATGAGCCCCTTGTGAGGGAGGAGTGGTTGCAGCACTATCATAAGAACAATGACCCAAAATAGTACTAGCTACTTTGTGTGCTTTTGCAGACTACATTATATATATTAATGATTTGCTTGTGTTTGTTTAATGATGTACCAACTGAAGTATATTTCAGCCTTAACATTTTGTAATGTAAATCATATGTTGACAATGTTTTTATTTTACTTGTGTGCTATTCAGTTATGTTTTCTTTTTAGTTATTGTCATGTGTGTTATTGTTATATCATTTAAGTGTTCTTTGTTTCCAAGTAGATCATATGTTGCTAAACTTTGATTGATGATCATGTTGATGAGTGTATTTGCACATATCTTTATTTCATATTTGTGTGATGGCCTTTACTTGGGAGGACCTTGTTTTTTACCTTTCATGCATCATGAGAGAGGTAAACAAATAGTTTATGATATGCTAAGACACTCTAACAAAATATGTCATAACATGTGCCGCATGAACAAGCAAACCTCCGTAAATTTGTGCCACTTAATGAGGAGTAAAGAATGGTTGCAAGACACAAGGCATGTTCCATTGGAGGAGTAGCTTAGGTTCTTCCTCAAAATTCTTGGACACAGATAAGGCCAACATGTTGTTGAACACGTCATGTCACATTCTCCAGAAACAATAAATTGTCATTTTAACAAGGTCCTTAAAGCCATATATAAATGGTCAGCTACAAAGATAGTACCACTTATACTTCTTGACCAAATCAAGGAGTGTTACTCAAAATATCATGGCAGTGTATGACTTTGGTATGAGATTCACCTTTGTAGTTGAAGAGTACTATTTTTATTTAATAGTACTATTTGTGATCCATTGTAGTTGAAGGAGTGTTACTGGGATCAGTTCACGACTCAAGAGTATTTAACAGTACTATTTGTGATCCATTGTCAAGGTTTCCCCACCTCCAACTAGGTAAGTATTATGTAGTAGATACTGGTTAGCCAAATATGCTTGGCTATCTTGGTTCTTATAAAAGAACAAGATACCATGTTCTAGAATTTAGACAATGGGGGCCTCAAAGAAAGGAGATGTTTTAACTCGAAGCATTCTTCACTAAGGAACATAATAGAGAGGAACTTTGGTGTGTGGGAGAAGTGATGTCTTATTTTGACAAAGCTCCCACCATATAGTTTTCAAAAAGCAATGTAAGATAATGATTATGCCCATGACCTTTCATGACTACATTAAGGGACAACAAGGATGGGTGTTGTAGACCGTTGTCTACAAGAGAATCCATAGAGGAATACATCTATAACTAAGAAAGTAAAACACATAAAATAAACTAAAGCTTCATTGATTCTTGGATAATGGATTAGGGAAGACCCCTTACATATTTATAGGCTCTTAAACCCTAGTCCTAATTGGTATAGGATAGACCCTAAGCTATAGTCCTAATTGACATAGGAGTAGCCTAATCTAATCTAATCATAATCCTAATAGAGTCATAACATTCCACCAACGCTTCCGCATCACCTCGTCCTCGAGGTGCTCATGTCTGGTTTACAGCGAAGGTAGGAATGGGAAAACTCAACTTCATCGAAATTGTGAAGAACCGCGAAAGCAATTGTAGATGAATCTTAGGCATAGACGCTGGATTCATAACTGAGTGGATCCGGTTTGGCGTGTTGGGCATAGAGTATACCACCGAGAAAACCTTGAACCAATAATGGATGGGCCACACAAAACCCATCTTTTTTTTTTTTTGAAAAAGGCTGAACCAACCCAAAAGAAAATGCCATGGAACCATCTCGAATGTAAGCAGTTGAACCGGCATGCGAACCAACCCAATGGGTAAGCTTGTGAACCAGCCCAAAGTATTGGTCTAGCAATGTTGAACCGGCAACCCTGGTTTAAGTCGGACCAAACCCACAGAAACCTGTTCTGTTCGGTCGTCTTCCTCAAAGCAGTCCTCAGACCCGAGGAACACGCGAGAGGCGGCGAGGAAAGCGGCGACGGAGGTGGTTGGAGCTTCGTCGTCCACAGAAGCTCAGACGATTGGGGCTGTGGCGGAGGCTGAGGTCTAGGCGAAGGCGGAAGTGTCGATTTGGGGCATCGCACAGGAGGCGGCTCCAGCGGAGGCGGAGGTAGCGGAATCGCAGAAGGCGATGTCGGTATCGCGGCCAGTAGATGCAGCGGAGAGTACCACGGCTGCGATGGCGGTAGCACCACAGCGGTGGTGATGTGAGCGGAGGAAAGTAGTTTTGGTGGAGGCGGAGGCACAGTCACAAAAGGCGGCGGCTTTGGTGGCAGTGGAGACAGATCTGGCCGGATGGAGGGTGGAGGAGTCGAAAAGGCGATCCCTTGGCAACGGAGGTGACACGGCGGCGGAGCTGCGCCAAACGGAGATGGAGCAAGCGGAGGCGGCGGTTTCAACGGCAAAGACCGTGGCTTTGGGAGAGGTGGTGGCGAAATCTCAGGCGGAGAAGAGGAAGCAGGGGGGTACGTCGGTGGCGGCGGGTATGGCTGCACATCTGGGAGAAGAAAGGCGGCGCCGATCGAAGGTTGGGGCGGGATGGGGAGGAGGCCCAGTCGCAGCCGACGACAGGAGAGACAAATTGCCGGCAGCAGGGGTCTGGACGGCCTCAGCAATGGGCTTCGACAAACCCGGCGGAGAGGTCGTCGGAAAGGATGTGGCGGTCACGGCGTCAGCGTACTGAGGGATGGACTCGGCGTGGACTGGCGTTGCCAACGAGTTGAAGGGGTGCAATGGGATGAACCCCGTCAATACTGAGTCCTGAGCAAAGGTGCCCGACGATGACGATGATGATATGCTGGGCGGCTGCCAGTGCTCGTAGGCGGGAAAATACTGATGCGGAAACACGGACAGCAGGAGCGCCTCAAAGCGACAATCGCAAAGATGGTTCTCCTCGTCGCGATGACGATTGGACTCTGCAATCTCGGCAAGCACAGTCTTCAAATCGGTAAGTTCCCGCTCTAATTTTGCTTCCAATTCTGCTTCCAAATTGTGGGTAATAGTGACAGCGAGGGTGGGTTGGGAGGGAGCCGAAGATCGACTGCTCTGGTACCAATGTTGTAGACCGTTGTCTACAAGAGAATCCATAGAGGAATACATCTATAACTAAGAAAGTAAAACACATAAAATAAACTAAAGCTTCATTAATTCTTGGATAATGGATTAGGGAAGACCCCTTGCATATTTATAGGCTCTTAAACCCTAGTCCTAATTGGTATAGGATAGACCCTAAGCTATAGTCCTAATTGACATAGGAGTAGCCTAATCTAATCTAATCATAATCCTAATAGAGTCATAACAATGGGGTAATGATCCAGACCTTAAGGATGCTTTCTTTGCTGAATGGGAGAATGATGACTTTGTGCCACCTTTACAAGAGGATGATAATATAGGTCCAGGCATTATGCCTAATGAGGCAAGTATGACTATTGTGCGTGATTTAATTAGGGATGCACTTGGAGACCATTTTGGTTTGCCTCCAGTAACTAATTGGACTCTAATTATATACACACACTTTTAGCCTTTTGGGAGTAGTGAACATTGTGACATTTTGGCTAGTCTCAAATACTTTTCTTGTTATGTGTAGTTGATTGTAGTTGAGGTGAGTGGGACTTTTTTTGTGTTTTGCCATGTCTAATCTCATCATTCTTTATATGTTTTGTTCACATGCTTCTTCATTTTAATTATTTATTTGGATACAATGGATGCTAATGTATATTGTCTAACGAGCATAAACAAATATACTTAACACTTTTGGTTATAAACAATTTCTTTGTTGTACAATTGGTTATGAATCCGATATATGTAATATTGATTGTCCAACGAATATATAGATTCTATTCAAGTGCTGATTGGCACAAATATCTTTGTTAGTATTGTCTTGTTTATTTGAGATTCTATTATACTCAAGTGCAAATGATTTATAGCAAGTATCAATAAAATGTTGTAGTCTGAATACTGTTGGGAACATAGATGTACTATGTGAATTGTTAATTTGAAGTACTGGTGTTATGATAATGTATTGTGTGAATTGTTTGGCCATTTTCCATGATCAATAGTAACTTTGGATCACTATTTTGTTTATGACCATATGAATATGTCATTTGCCCAGGCACCAAAAGTCCAGATACCATATTATCATTTGCACATGTCGATGCTTTTTACTTTCTTCCTCACAATAAAGGAAGTACTGTGATAGATGATACTTGGGTTAAATATTTTTATTCTAATAAGTACATTAAACAAGGAGGATTTTTCAATATGTTGGGGAGGCCTACTGACTCTACTATTTGGAAAAGGTTATGTAGTTATTCAAAAGTCATTCATGAGAACTCAATAGTGCAAAAAAAGTAAATTAAGGGGGTTTTATTTGTCTGGAACACAACAATATTGCGCTCATTGAATCAATGGATTGTGCCATCGGATTCAATGCCCAATTTTTCAAGTTTAGATTTATATGAATACAGGGCGAGAATAGTAATATGTATGCTTGTATCAGCATTTAAGAACCATGTATCAAGTTGTTCTGCATATTTGCTATATTGCATATATTTACAGAGAAGATAGGAGTGCCAAAAGTAATGTAAGTTTAGGTGACCCGGCTACAACGACACCAGAATGCAGTTCCTTCGCCTCAACCTTGGGCCACTGCAATTTCTTCGTCTATGTAGAACCAAATGAAGAAAGGATCCTTGGTGCTGGGTTCCTTCTCATCTCTTTAACCCAGGCTGATCTTCAACTGGCCAAATGGTCCAATCTTTATCCGGATGCACTAAAAAACAAATGCTAAGATCCTCTTCTTCCATGAGAACTGTCCGTCAAATGTTAAACACCCTATAGGCCCCAGGTACACTCCGTTTTCGATTCTCTTCGCCTAAATTAGTTAGTTAATTGATCAAAGATAATGATGAATGCAATATTTACATCGTTTACAAGTGTTCTATTTCAAATCAAGCCCAGAACATTGCACCGCCAGAAACCAAGGGAAAGTATCGCCAATATAATATGCTTTTGATTTTCATATGTAAAGTGACTGCAAGGAACGAGACCACAAGGATTCAAAGGCGCACACAAACTGAATCATGAAGTAGGACAATTTAAAGCAGTTTAAGGGTGAGTGATCAAGGCAACTAGTTGGCCATTTAAACTTATCTTGATGGCATTTTACGCCACACACCACTATGGTGTAATTTTGTAAAAAAAAGGTCTGGATCACATATGGATGTATGCTTGACCAGAGGAGCCATTCTTTTGAATCACCATAAACCTATTAGCTTTTTTTAATGCAAACCTCAAACCTATTAAAAATTCGCTTATACAAAAAATGATATAAAAAGCAGTTCCATAGGCATTCTAAAAAAACTAAATATATTGAGGTCTAGATTCTACCTAATAGAATCTAAGTTGTAAATTTTCTAATACATGATTGATAGATGCCTAAAATATGTGCCTTTGGATTTCATATTGAGGTCAAGATTCAATCCTTTTTTATCTCATTAAGGGTAAAAGCGTAACATAAACCATTTTTTTTCTAAAATTTGCCCCATCCAAACACGCTTAAGGGTTGACTTTTGACAAAATTATTTTAGGAATAGGCGTTACCATAGGGGTCACACTTTAGCTTTGTTATAGGAAAAACGATTTTGTTAAAAAGCCTCCTTTTGGGAAAGCAAAAGCCAAACACACCCTTATAATTTCCTTTTTGACAATTAAAGTACACTCTTATTGACACGTGTAGGATATTAAACCAGGAAAATAACTAATAAGCCCAAAAAAAGAGCAATAATTCTATACATTCAAACTTTATCGTGTAAAATTATAATTCTGAGGAAAATTATATAGAGTAGAAATTGTACTAACAAAGCTAATTTATATAACCCCTCCCATTTTAATTGCTCCATTTGGTTTTTAAAAATAAACTTAAATTTTTTATCTTTTTTTTTTTTGAAAAAACAGATGGGCCATATTTATGTGGAGGGAGGGAGCACTACTCAGGAAGATAATCTGTGGAAATATCATCTATGGAAGTGCATATTAGAAATTATCTATTTAGCTACCAACTAAAAGATAATAAACATGTAGAGCTTACCAAAGATAATCAATCGACGCGAAACAGCCCAAAGATATAATAAATCTCATTCCTTTGTATATCCATATATGAAATATAACACTGAAGAAGGACGATCCAAGCCGCCATTAATGGATTGTCCTTGAACAATTATTTGCCGCCTTAGTGCAAGGCTCTACTGGCGACCAATCAAGAGATATAACATACCTCACTCGGACTTTTGGTGAACTCCAAAGAATCCGATCTCGAACCCGAGAAGAGTGTGTTGCTCACCTCTAGAATCAACACAAAAATTCGACTTAAAGAGCACCAATCAAGATGGTGGAGAGAAGGGGTGAAGAGATGAGAGCAATTGGGGAAGAACTCCCATAGAGAAGAGGGAGATGAAAGTGCCTAATTTGGATTAATATCCCACCAACCCATGTCCTAGAGACCAAATAAGGAAGGGCCACCCAAAAAAATGGCTTATTTGGCTGTTTTTGTAAGCGTCATAAAGAGGGGTGATCGATCGGCTTCAACTGGTGATCGACCACGAGCTTAAAATGTGCAAAACATGACCTACAGTAGACCCCTTGATCGATTGCTCAACTTTAGTGATTGATGGAGAAACTCTCAGTCTAAAGAAGCCAAAAATTTCCTCAGGCGCTCAATCACATGAATTTGGTGATTGATCACCGAACCACATTTCCTATAAATCACTTTTTCTCAAGAGTGATCTCACTTCATCTTAGAATGAATAATTCGCCACCCCTTATATTTTCAGATGGTGGACATCCACCGGCTGTGTATAAGTGAGGTGGGTGGCAAGACCATGGGGTGGTGAACTACTCATTTCTTCATCTTATTTAGAATTCTGATTGACACATCTGTCCAAAGAGCAATAAGTCTAAAGTTAAACTTTGTAACATTATGATTGAAAATTATACTATAGAAAATTATACTCTCTCCGTTCTAAAATACTATGTACATTTGGACGTATTCACTGTTCCAAAATACTGTGTACATTTTGTCAAATCATGTGACTTCCTCTTTCCAAAATTGGACGAGACTTAGAAGGATTGACTTGAACTTGGTTCATGAACGAGCATCCGAGTTCGATGGGATATAAGGGAGAATGGAGTCATGTGACTTCTTTGTGGGCTTCTTAGTCCAATAAAAATTAGAATTTTCTCAAATGTATATAGTATTTTGGAACGGAGGGAGTACTACAAAGACAAATGTTACTGTTTGATCTTATTGATATTTTGAATAAACTTTTGTGGTCATTGGTATTTGGCCAAAAGTTTATTTGATTTGACTTATAGTCTCCTCATAGTTCATTTCATATATTTGGCTACCTAATGTAAATTCTTCCTATGCCAATTGGATCAGTTGACTGAGGGTAGAGAAAGTATATTAAAATGATGTATCAAAAAAAAGTTTATTGAAATGAAAATATAACACTTTATATAACACTTAAAAATGAAAATTAAGCCGATTGTGGTCAGTAAACATGTACTTGTAGGATGATTCAGGCATTCTGAAAGTTGGTGATAAATAATAGCTGCATGGTCCACATGTTCTCCTTGGCATCTATCGAGCTCTTTACATATTACCTGGCGCCAACTTCCGTTTTCTCATATAACCCGGAATCTCTTCTTTTCTTCCATATGACCTAAAAACTACCCAAAATGCCCTTCTTACCAAATGGGCACCAGGTAATATGGAAAAAGCTCCCTTCTTCCCTCAAATGTAACTTAAGTCTTCCTTCTTCCCAAAATTAGCGATTTACTGGAGCATCCAGTTGGGGAAGAAAACATTTCGGCGAAGGTTCGTCAATCATCACAGTTCAAATCTATAATACCCGGAAATTTTCACTTAATAAGGCGGGAAATCTTATGCAAAGTATGTATTTAATTTCCATAAAGGATGAGCCTTGATTTTTTTGTAATTTAAAAATGAGTCGAAATTTGAAATTTTTCTGAACGCGATCGATCGCATGCGATTTGCCGATCGATCGCCGTGATTTTTGCGAATTCGATTTCGATCTCTTTTGGTATGATTCTTATTGGATTTATGGGATTTTCTTGATGACGTGGCCCAAAATTTTGGGCACGAATGAGGGGCTAAGCCAAAGAGATTGGGACTTTTGAATTTAATCCCAAAACCGATTTGATTTTTTTAGGGAAATTGAGATTCCTTAAATTTGGGAATTTAGAAACTAAAAGGAAAGGTTGTGGATGTGATTAGGAGTTGTTGATGGGCTGTTACCAAATTAAGTGGGACACGTCTTGAGGAAAGAAGGAGTCATGGAATAATTGCCAAATTAAGAGGTGTAAATTCCATTTTGTGTAACCATGAGATTTGACCTAATTTCCCCTAACTAAGAGGTTGTAACTGACCTAGATTCTAGGGAACTGATTTGGGGTGACAAGGCAAGCACGTTGGAGCTCATTCATGCCATTTGAAGGGATGGATATCAGCCTTTAGATGAGATTTGATCTAAGGTGAGGAATTAGCCTAATTGAGGAAGTTGCCCTAAGTGGAGAAATTAAGGTTTTGAACCATCCTAATTGATGGGAAACCATAACTGACGATGAGAGAATATGGGAAGCCACGTCCTTGACATGGATCGTGGGCTGATATGGAGTGAATCCTGGATGTTGGATGGAATTCAATCAAAGGTGGAGATTTAACCTAAGGAATTAAGTTTTGCTATTTAAACATCCCAAATTAGTGGCCGGCAACCCTTTTAGAAGATTTTGGGAGTCGTGCCAACCCTATAGCAAGGTGGTCAGCATCCCTTCAATTCGTCCAAGGGGGTCTTGCATCGATTTGTGCACTCAATTGTGGAGATACGCAAAGGAAAGGAGTAATAAGCATGGAACCGGTTAACGCGCAAGTAATCGCAGTTTTCGTCAAAGAGGTAGGATGTGTTTTCCCTAATCCTCTCATATTTTTCTGAGATGAATCTATTTGATTATGAGTATTCAATTCTCTGATATTGTGAATCCCATGATGTCGTGGTATGAGTATTAAAAATCAAATTTTTATATGCATGATGAGTACACGTATGAATTATACTACTCCTTGATGTCTAGATCGTTGTGCAATGACCTAGGTATGTAATTTCATTTCTATTCCAGTATTCCAATGATTGATTATGTACTCAAATAGCTGCTAGTATTTTCTGTCCAGTCATTGTTGTCTTGATGTTTGATATTATCGATTAATTTTGAGTTATCAGTTATCCATTAGGGTATGTACATGATATATGTCGATGGAGTATACTTATAATCACTGATTCATAGAAGATCAAACTCATATTGTTACTGGTTGGTGAAAAGATCATGTCTTTTTGAAGTCGCCAACATCCTATTCTATTTTCATGTCCCATATTAGTAGTCTTAATTGGGATTTGTACTAATCATAATTGGGTGTAATATCAACTGTCGGATCGTAGTTGGTATTAAAAACAGAAAATTTATTTACTGATATGACCATATTAATATCATGAGAGGACTGGGTAATAGTTATTATATTATGGACAAGTGAGTATTAACATATAAGTATCATATTATGGAAGTTAATCAAAGTTAATTAGCCTCAGCCAGTAATTTTCCTACATAGACAGACTATAGTATAAAATTTGTAACTAATTCTAGGAAATTTAGAAAATGGTTTTTTCTGTTGGGTTAGATTTTAGACTCTTGGGGGAATCTACAGTAAAATTTTCATGACTAGATTCGAACTGTAAAAATCCTGGTGAGACTCGAAATTGTGCTGTTATGCAGAAGCAGGGCAGTAAATCAAGGAATACCTAATATTACTTAATATCTTATGACTATATAAAGTTATAGATAAATTACTACCTAAATAATAAAAAAAAAGACATGGGTGGTAATTGTGACTGAGAGTGAAACCTTCTGGAATTGCGTAGTAGAGTGGAGTCAAGTCATATGGAGTCGAGTTCCGTGTTAATTTGCCTTACCGATTAAAACGTCTCAAGAAATTCGGTTAGGGTTGTACTCTTAAATCCTAACCATCCTGACCATTCAAATCGTCAGAGTCTAATGTTAAGATTGGAAATTCTTATTAGATCAGTGAAATTACTTTTATACCCTTAAAGTTTGAGTTGAATGTAGAAGATGAGTCGTTTCAGTTACTCTGTATGAGTCAGATGTAGATGAATAGTATGGAGTCTCATTGTTTTATTAAATTGTGTACTCCTTGAGATTTTGAAATCTTAATGGTGTTTCTATGAGAGTCCACTATTGAACAGTGAGATTTGTCCATTGATTCTAGTACAGCTTATGCCATTGTCAGATTACTTTCAGTTCTCTGTAAACTGCTTAGTCCACAAGAGTGATTGATACTCTTCAAGTGGAAATCATTGTATGCTCAAGAGCCATTGCTAGATCCTCTGTGATATCAGATATTTTATGAACCTCTGTAGTTCAGCCGATGACGGCAACGCGTGCGCTTTTAGACTGTACGATATTACGGAAGGTCTGCAGTCTCCGCCCATTGTACCTGTAAGCACCGATGGGGTCAGCATCCCTAGACGCATGGCCGGTTTCCTCTGTAGAACCTCTAGGATGTTCTGGTATATATGTCCATAGGGGAAGTGGACTAACCTGAGAGTAGAAATTGATAACTCCTACACCCTGTATGTTTGGAGTTTATTCTGATTATGATTCATAACCGTTCCAATGAAGTGTTCGGAGTTTGATTGATTCCTAGCACGAGTTGCTATTGTTCTGGTATATTGATCTTTGTATTTATTATTCCGGATCTAATTGATGTTGCTTCATATTTCATATCGACTGGAGTCCATTATTTCTATTTGTATTTTGTTCAGTAGGGTTTTGGCATCCTACTGAGTATTTCTTTTGAAATACTCATGCATCCTTTGATGCAGGAATTAAGGAGTAAAGGGAGCAGTTGTGTGCTGCGGATTCCAGAAAAATAAAGTTGATTGAGAAGACTTGTTCTATTTTGATGTGTTTGAACTATATCTTGCTTGGCCTTTGTGCCATAATTGTGATGTTGCTACTTTTAAATTGTGAGCGTAATAATTTAAGTAGTGGTTCTTTTGGATTTTTATTATTTAAGATTTTTGTTTTACGGATATTTGTTTAAGCATTCTGGAATGGATGAGTATTGGTTATGAGTATTCAGTCGCGGCCCAGGTTTTAGCCTCATAACCTTAACTGAGTTAGTGCTTCCATGCATTATTCGAGGTTTTGAAATTCGGGGCATGACAAAATCACCGCCGGCGCTGTCCAACCTGGAAAAATAAAATTTCATGCCGAAAAATAACAAAATCAGCGGCAAAGATGAGAAAAAAAGCTATGATGAAGGGATTTTGATGTAAGAGCAGTGGGGAAGCCTGCCCAACTATAAAAATTAAGATCTACATGTAAAGAAATACATATAAAGGTCACTTATTGGTGTTTGACCGCTCCTTGACATGAATAAGATGATAAAAATAGGCAAAAGAGTAAAATACTCGTCGGCGTACAAAAAATTCAATTTATATATCTTTCTAAATCCTAATGAAGTAGAAAATGAGGAAAAATAAAGAACGCCGCAAAAAAAGGGCAAAAATAGATAAAAAATGAGTGAGTTATGACATTTTTAAAATTGCCCATTTATCGTGTTGTCGACTACACGATTTGATTCAAGTAATGTCAAATTAACACGACTTGAATCGCGATCTTTCTTATTTTTTCTTTTCTTCCACCTCATGAAGAGTAGGATGAAAAAATAAAAAAATAAAAAAAGAAAGAAGAAAGTGGAAGTTTTTCGACGTTTGGAGCTTCGCCGGAAATCTTCTATTTTTTCTTTCCTCTTATTTTTTCTTACTTTATCATCCTAATATATCTTAATGAGATGAAAGAGGAAGAAAAATAAGGTCAAATAGTACACGACTTGAATCAAGTCGTGTCATCGACAACACGATAAATGGGCAATTTTTAAAATGTCATAAGTCGCTCGTTTTTTATTCATTTTTGTCCATTTTTTTGCTTTCTTCCCATTTTTATCTTCTTATTTGATATCCACGAGCGCTCAAGCACCAATGGGTGACCTTTATATGTGTTTCTGTATATGTAGATATCAATTTTTATAGTTGGGCGGGTTTCCCCGCTGGTCTTACAACAAAATCCCTTCATCATAGATTTTTTCTCGTCTTTCCTGCTGATTTTATAATTTTTCGAGATGAAATTTTATTTTTTCCGGGTTGGACGGCGCCGGCGGTGATTTGAACCACGATGATGGACGGACCTTCGCCGGAATCATTGCCTTGACTTCCTAAAATCGAGTTGAGGTGATTGTGTCGTCTTCAACATGACCCTTCGGATACAAAAGTCACAAAAAACGTAAAAGAAGAGCATTTCCGATACTTTAGGTGTCGATTCCAGGTCATATGGGATTTCATGAGAAAAACCAGGTAATATGGGAAAACGAAAGTTGGCGCCAAGTAATATGGAAAAAACTCGCATGTATCGCAATCAGAACTTACAGTTGCTATTGTAATGCAACAAAACCGTTGCCATAAATTGTTTGGCACACTGAAAAGAAGTTACCCTGATGTGTTACTTTTTTTTTTCTTGGCACCAGTCACTAGGTACCCTGATGTGTTTTATTGTGCTACGATAGTTACAAAGAATACTGCAACACAAACGAGACAAGTTACCATTTTTTATTGTATCGTGTAATGGGTATAAAATGGCTTATCATATTCCAATGCAAAAGAGTCCATTACCTTGATCTAAAAAATTAAAAAAGTCGTACGAGTAATATTTCAGGCAACATAGATGTGAACAATAACAAGTATAACCTGCATCCAACAACGTAACGTATACAAGATGATTCTGCCAAAAAGGGGTTACAATATGCCAAAGAAATGTAAGCAAAAATTTAACCAAGAAGATGGTTAGGACTGGTCTTCTTTGGGTACACTGAAAAGCCCCCTACGGGGCAAGAAAGTGGTTAATGACTTGGACAGTTGGACCTCCAAGTTAATCAATTATATAATCAGTATCACTCTCGTGGCACATAAGCAAAGAAAGATATTTCGTTTAAACTATATGGCTTAGGAAGAAGTATCCAACAACATAAAGCAATATAAATCCCACCGTAGCCTAGACTCCGTCCCACCAGTATATATTATAAAAAAAGACTCCGTCTTACCTCGAATTGGTTGTAAACTTTAATATACAAACATCAATGCTTTTTTTAGACAATGTTAGACCATATCACATAGTAGATAGTCCTATGCATATAAATACAATATACAATACAGAAAACCCATGTTGGATATGGATAAATCATTATTTTAGGCCATTGAAATGAGCAATAATTAAGAGATCCAGATCCTCCTGCACAACAGTCCGGCACAACAGAACGTGGGGCCAGTACCATGTTGTGTAAACCCTTTTTTTTTCTAGTCACAAAGCTCACAGCCTCACAGAGTCACAGGCATGAAAAGCTGTACAAGGCAAATTAGTGGGGGCAATCAATTGAGGCAGGCAGCACCAACCTTTGCTCCCCTGTTTTGTGCTTTGCCAACGGTCAGGTCAAGTCTGGGTGACCGTGTGGGCCCTATAACACTGAAGGAAACATGTGGGGCGCGCTCGCTCTTAATGGGAACTTGTGTGGAGTGAAGGAAAAGTGGCGGATGCACGTGAGTCGTGAGGGCCATCGTTAAGGACGCGGAGTCCCACTTGGGCCCCACTCCTGTCGCTTTCCGCTAACCACCAAAAGCGTGGACGCTGACAGCTTGGTGTCCCTCTGACCGGACTTCATAGGCTGGTTTTACTGATCCGGTTCCAGGATTTCTCTTATGTTTTTGATTGGGGAGGGAGGATTTTTACTTTTAATTAAGGATTGGGCCAATTAAGCTGTGTATGTGAGTGTTGTACATATATCAATATTATTATCCTTTAATTAAGGTGGCATTTGGCAACCCATTAAGAGCGTAGGAAAGATACTTTATACTCCATTATAGCATGGTTTAAAAAACCTTACGGTGATAATAATTCCGAACCGAACCGAGGGAGTATATCACATTCATGGACAAATAGGCTTTTGTTGAGAAAGGTACATTTTTTATTCCTAAACAAATGTTATCTTTGTTGCAGATGAGGGATAGCAGTGTCAAAAAAATGTGTTGCCATACACCAAAACCATTTGTGGAATAAGAATGTCATTAGGTTCGTTGGGAAATAAAATTTTGATCTCAAATGGGATAGAAATGATGGAGAATGATATTTGTGGATAAATACCACTTTGTGGACAAATTAGGCATTTTCCATGAATGGTGAATTGACCTTAAATGGTGGAGAATGGTATTTGTAAACAAATACCCATTTGTGGATGGATAAGGCCATCCAAACATCATTTTCGATTAATGGTGAATTAACGTCAAATGATGAAGAACCCATTTGGGGGCAAATACCCATTTGTGGATGGATAAGGCCATCCTAACATCATTTTCCATTAATGGTAAATTAACGTCAAATGATGGAGAACCCATTTGGGGGCAAATAATTCATTTGTGGACAAATAAGAGCATCCAAACCTCATTAATAAAAAAATTAGCCACAAATGGGTTGCCAAACATCACATAAAGTTGAAGGTTGCGGTGAATGTATTATGAAGACAATCACACTTCCTTCGTCCGTCAGAAAAAGGTAGGGACAATGTGGAGAATTTATTCTTTTTAAGGCCACAATACCCAAAATTCACTCAGTATCTAGTTCCTTACCTCAGTGTAACCATAAAACTCATTTTAGGGAAAACCTAAAAACTTTTGAAGTATGGGGCTACTAGAGTTAATCTTCGGTGATGAAGAGTATCTATCTTAGTTTCACACAAGATAGTTTCTATTTAAGTGGATTGTAATAGGAAAAAATAAACGATAGCAAAATAGATTTAAAGCTTCGAAGGAAAAAATGGAATGGGTTCAGACTGGACTAATAAACCATTCTGGATTTATACTTGGAAGAATAAAGTCATAACCTGAAAGATCAATTCTGCCTTATGCATTGGACTAGTATCTAACTAAAATTATGCTGACTCATATGTCTGTATACTTGAGGGGTGGACATGAACCTGAATCCTTCAATAAATATTGTCACAAAGTATAAATAAATAACATTCAGATGATGAGTAGTGATATATCTCTAAGATGGTACCATATTACTTGTTAATGTTTTTTATATATGGGCCTCATACGGTTCTTTTTTTCCCGAGGAGCCTTATCACTGCCATCTTAGGTTTTTGGAAGACTTGTCTAATGAGAAACAAAACAGTAATGTTAAGCCTATTTTGACAGGGGCAATCGATGAAAGTCAGAAGCTTGTGAAACTTTTAGCTGTTATACAGTACATAGATCGATCAAAGTCAGAAGTGAGCAATGCTGCCACATCACAGTTTGTTATCGCATGCGTTTCATTGGGGTGTGAACAAAATGGATATAGATTTTAAGTCCTCCAAGCAAAGTTTGTAGAACACATGGTAAGCCAAGCACCCAATAGCATGGTTTTTAGACCTCTCCCGGTTGTGGGATGATGGTGTAGTGAGACCGAGGAATGCAGATATATCGAAGATATTGTATCGATAGGAAGGTTAGTAAGATAATGAGATAAATGGTTTTATCTGATGATTCAGGATATGCTTAAATGGTTAGACTTAAGAGCAATTGGAATTGAAGTTGGATTATGCATAGGACAATTCTGAGAATTAGCTGTTGGTGAGTATTGCTAACTGGCCTTTGATTCAAGGTCAACCGACAATGTAGAGTAAAAAAAAGGTAAGGACATACATATGAACCATAGAGACATAAAACAACCTAATGTTGGTGTTGAATGTAGAAAGGACTTAGTTGTTAACGAATAAAGGGTTATGCTTAGTTAAATGAGCTTAGGAGTAAAAGATAGGTTGTAGCATATTAAGACTATGTATATAGCTTATGAACTTTATGATGGTCTTACTGTGAGGTTGTAAGCTATAGAGAATGTGAAAGAATATGAGGTTGTAATTAAGCTGCAGAGTTATGCATGAGCGGCTCATAATGTCACTGGGAAGTTAGCCTTTTAATGCAGTACTCGAGTCAGTAAAGTTATACAGAGCTGTTTTATGTGGTAACCTTCTTAAAAAGTTATACATGAGCTTATAATATAAAGTATTGTCATATATACAAACATATATATATATATAGAAAAGTTTAAATGAGATCGCTCTCATATAACTTATATGAGGCCAATTTTATTCATAGCCGTTGGATCTTGATCTGACGGCTACAAACAGCTACATAGAACTAACCTACCCCCTGATGTGATACACTCACCTACCCACTAATTTGATATCCACCCTCGGATCGGAATCTAATGGCCCAAAAGATTGATATATACATATACAGATATATACATATGCATGTAGGGAAAAGTTTAAATGAGATTGCTCTCATATAGCTTATATGAGGCCAATTCAATTCGTAGCTGTTGGATCTTGATCTGACGGCTACAAGGAACTCGCCTACCCATTGATTTTACACACTCACCTACCCACTGATTTGATATCCACCTTCGGTTTAGAATCCAGTGACCTAAAAGATTAACCTCATGCTCCTTATATGAGAACGATCTCATGTAAACTGTTCTCTCTCTCTCTATATATATATGTGTATATGTATGTATATAGGGAAAAGTTTATATGAGATCGCTCTCATATTGCTTATATGAGGCCACTTTGAATCGTAGCCGTTAGATCTTGATCTAACAGCTACAAATATTCATAATGATCTCACCCACTCCTTGATGTGACACACTCACCTACCCACTGATTTGATATCCACCCTCCAATCGGAATCTAACGGTAATAGAGATTGGCCTCATGCTCCTTATATGAGAACGATCTCATGTAAACTTATCTCATGTATATATATATATATATATATATATATATATATATATAGAATATGAAGAATATATGGAATTGTTGATTTTTTTCCTAAAAATAATAATTAGATGAAATAAGAAGAATCACACAAATCAGGAAGGCTAAATTAGACGAATTCTTGTGAATTTTGTGGAGAACTGGGCATTTGCTTTATTTTTTCATTCTTCTCTTCTTTGCTATCCAAATTAGTTAAGCCCTGTTTATGGTTAGACACAGAAGTTCCCTCGGATTAAACTTCATAAATGATTTACACAAATCCCTTTTAAAGCACAAGAAGAACATTATAGAATTTTCATCAACATACATATGAAAGACATCATATCAAATATACTTAAATAAAATAACTGAGAGTAACATCACAAGTTTAGGGCTTCATCTAAGCCTTATCAAGAAATTAGAAAGCTATATAAGAGAAGAGAAAACACACACACACACACACACACACACACACACACATATATATTGTGGTGACCTATGGTGTATTGTCTTATGAAAACAAGTTGGGTTGAGTATAGAATGCTTGTGTGTGTAATTGAAGTTGCAAGTTGTGGTGGTAGAGAAGCACTTTGTAGTGGATGATGGGTAATCAACCCCTAGAGGTTAGTAATGCCCACACAAGGTTAACCTAATAGGTGGCCTATAAGAGGCTAGATGCATGAAATGAGAACCCTTTGTGGCCACGTGGTATGCTTAACTTCTATATTCACCCAAAGATATGCAAATTGTACAACATGTAGTGATCGTTTCAATATAAGAACCCTTACAAGTGCACAAGGCAATTGTACTACGGTGAGTATTAAAGGGTTGTCGAACCTCAGAAAAAAAGTGCAGTTTTTAATTTAATCTAAGAAAGCAATAAACTTTAACTAAATTAACTGAGATTACTTATGTAGAGAATTGCCAAGGTTTCGAATCCACTACACAATAAACCAGCTTATCGTCTCTCTCTCTTTCTCTCTTTTGTATAAATTCCTAATTGGCTAGCATATTCCTCTCGGATATATACTTGCCGATTCAATATATCATGCACTCCTCTCGGACGTTACACATAAACAATCAAAACATGGAACTGTGATCTATCTCTCTCGAGCATAAATCAATGAAACCTTATTACTTTATAACACCTTAGTCTACTTACGTTCTTGGTTGGACACGCAAGTATTCCTCGGATTGAAATTCACAAGAATCACTCTCGCCTCTCTCGAGCACAAAGAATAACTCTCAAATAAATTAACAGTGATTATATAATAAAATCCATACACCAACTAAGGTAAAAGGTAAAATTAAAGTTGAGAGAAAGAAACGATACAACCAATCTACTTGGGCTTCATCTACTCCTTGGAAAGAAGTCTAGCATCGCATTGGAAGAGAAACAATCATCTTCATCTTCTCTCCTTTGTTCTAGCCTCCAAGGTCTCCAAAAGGACTCAAAACTCTATTCTCTCATGCCCAATACTTTCTCATTTAAGGCATATATATAGGGGTGAAGGAAAATCATAAAATCCCCTTCCAAATCCGAGTCAAAATAGGCCTTATTTCAGTTTTGCGTATACGGTGAGCGATCACTTCGTATTCCCGATCGATCGGTTTCTCAGTTTCTTCTTGCAGCACAATTTTCTAATTGTGATAACTTTTTGCTCCAAACTCCGAATTGCACACAGTCGGTGGATTTGGAAAGCTCACTTCTTGAAATTTAACATGAAATATGAATCAGTGCAATCAGAGATATGCACATGAAGTTATGAAGATTCAAACATTTGAGTCACTTTTTACCAAATTATTGCATCTTACGCTTATTTTCCTACAAAAACCAAAAACTACATTAAAGTATCACTAAATCTAATCAAACACTAACATAAATATAAGTCTAAGAGATAATAAAATACATATTTCAAGTATAGATCATGTAGTCACTTCATTAGAAATGACTTGTGAGCAAAGCAATAGTGTATTTCATTTCATATGTACTATTGTTGATTGATTAATTTGCTTCTTGATTATATCTTATATTCCTGTTGTGTATTGTGAATACTCATGCATCCTTGTGAGTGCAAGTTTTCATTTAGGGATTGGAGACAAGTGTTGAAGTTGTAGAAAGTATCAACTTACGAGCTTTAGTCATGTAATGTTGATAGTGTAGTTGTGATGTAATCTTTAAATATTAATTTTGGCTTTTAAATTAAGATACTTGGCAAGATTTGTTATTTTGAGATGTGTACTATGTAATAAAGTACTTTCTCGTTACGAGTATTTTTTATATTTCATGTCGCAGGTTAAAGATGTTTTGTCATATTTGTTTTACCGTTCAATTTACCACTGCATCATTTCAATAAAAAAAGGATTTTTATTTGTGTTTATACGAATATCGGAATCTTGGTCTATGACAAAGTCACTTATGAAATTATGAAACTTTTGAGTCACAATGAAGTTTGAAAGTATGTCACAAAAATAATAGAGTTTAAAGGTATGTCACGAACGACCAGGATCAATGACGCACAATCTAAGCATTTGTGCTCCAACAAATTAACAACTCTTTTTGCTTGAGTGCACATGGCTAGCATGTGTGCCATTGGTCTTAGTCGTTGATGATTCTTGTGAAGTGGAGGATATTATAAGTGGGAGGACAATAAATTCTTCCCCCAAGATGGGCTCTCTCGCCGCAGTGCATCTACGGATGTTCGCAACCAAGGGTTGTGTAATGCCCCATATTTCCAAAATATATGTTTTGAAAACTCGGAGTAATTTTGTGTGGAAGACTTACAACCATAATAACTTTGAACCATTGCTCGAGCCCTTCACATCCAAAATTCCGCAACCATGTCTTTATTAATAACTTTGGCTACTAAACCGGGGACATCACAACTAGCCTTTTTTAACATATCATAGCTTAAAATCCCAATACTATTTATTCATTCAAAATGGTGATTAATTCCAGGAGTCCGAGTCGAGGCACTACATCTCCACATTCCACAAATATTCATTAAAATGTTAAATTGGCACACACACGTGCCTACAATATTCAATTTGAATGAATATAAAGATAATTAAAGATCATCCTACTTTCTACAACAGTTCAAGGTTGCCCACGCCTCAGAAACCTGGCAACACCTGACTTAACATGAGAAAGTAGGAAGCTGAGTATACTATAGCCAGTAGGAAAGGCAATAACCTACAACAACTAGCATAAGGCACAACAACCATATTCAGAGCATGGAAATACGATTATCACATTTATTATAATTTTTCATCTCATATTCGCATCTAATTCTATGCTCTAGGCATGCTTACATAATTCGTTCTCTTGAGGAATTAGCTCGGTCTCTCATCATCTTTGATCCTCTTCAACCACCAATGAAGATCAGGTCACAAAGGGGTACATGGCTCTCTCCATATGGGCTCCTACAAGCATAAACTTCATACCACTCATTTGTAGCATGCTTATGGATCTCGTGAGGATCCTTTGCCCTTATCTCTTGGCCTTGATGCTCCCGCCAAAGGCGCTCTAATTTCATATCACACCTCAAAGTGGTACATCCTACTGCCAATGCTCTAGCATGACATAACATGGCTCACATCTTGAACCAACAACTTAGATATCCATCTTAAGTCATTAATCTAAAGTTCCTACGTATAGTCATTCATTCCCTCTGAGGGTTGATCCAACCACACCTTAGTCCATTGTTATCTTATAGCATCGTGTGCATGTTTATCATTTTCCAGTATAACCACTAGTTTCCAACCAATATCATCATACCACATAAACTTATAAATAATCAAAAGAATGTCCCAAGTATGGGCAGTTGTTTATCCCACCGACAACCAAAGTTCCTTCTTTTGATCAAGGCAATAACTCCTGGTTTACCTAAAACTAGTTTACCAATCCATATGGACCAAGGTTGCCCCCCTCAAATCACAAGGAGAAACCCCTAAAACAAAGAAGTAGAACAACCCGATAATAATTCTCCATATTATCATATGCAATTCCAGATCATCATAATGAGATAAATCAAGATATTATTCAATATTCATGCATCAATCGTCATCACATTTGCATGGATTCATCAAGGCAATAACTTTATGCATATATCATTGATACATGCATAAAAGACATCAACATTATTCTTTATGGCACTTTTCTATAAGATCACCCCTAATATCATGAATCATTGTCAAAAAGATATCCAACAACAAGATCTGTTTTGGAGACCCAAGCCAATAATAAGGGCTTTCCTACGATCAAGATGAGTTATTGGCTTTCCTACATCAATAGATGGAGAAAACACTCTGATCTCTCTCCAATTTATATGCAATCTTCATCTCTTTGGCTACCAAAATTCCTTCCTTTGTCATCAAATCACCAAGCCCTAGACTTCTTCCTTCTCTTCAAGTCTAGGTTTTCCCCAAAACGAGCCAAAAAATGTAAAATAAGGTATTTATACAAAAAAATAATCAACCCGCGGCCAAAATCGCAATTGATCGCGCTCTCTAGTCCATCGACAACCTTACTGACAACCTTAGCTTTGTTGGTGAGAATTACCAAAATGCCACATCTATGGGCAATTCTTGCGACAACTATAACTTTTGATTCCAAACTCGAAATCATGCAAAATTTGTACCATTGTGACCATCTTTCCGAGATCTTTAGAATGAGGTATTATTTAAGGGGTAAAATTAAATTAATATGGGAGATATACTAAAAAATAAGTGCTCGGAGATCACTTTGTGCACTTGGGCCATACTTACAAAGTCACTGTCCAATACTTGGCCCATGTTGAATCTTCCTCCATGAGGACCAATAACGTATAAATACACACTCTTATATCTTTCATCAATGAGGCTCATGATTATTTATCGTCAAGTCCTTAATTAAAATTACAGGGTGTTACAGTCTTCTCTTCTTAAAAGGAATTTCATCCTCAAAATTTGTCAAGCCATTCCTCCATCAAAAGAACTTTCTTTCCTTCCCAAGTTTAAGAGCCAAGTTTCGACCATACCATACATTTAGTGCATAACATCCATCCTTTCTCTTAGGCACATCCATGTTCCAAATTTCTATAGAAGTGTTTCCTTCAATAGACCTATAATTACAACTTTCTGAAAGTGCTCTTAAGTCCTAGAGGGGGGGTGAATAGGACAACCACTTAAAAACTCTCACTCTATTTTACTAAGAGACAATATTAATTTAAATAATCATTCAATGCAACATTCTCTTATTAGTAAGTAATTAGAAGCGCATAAGTGAGAGAGACTTAAGAGAGGTAGAATGTGTGTGTGTGTGACACAATATACAAGACGATCAAACACAAGCAATCACACAAAGATTTATAGTGGTTTGCCGCCAAGCACCTTGCTTCAACGGGTACGTCCACTCTCGGAGCACCTAATCCAAGGAACCTCCGACATCCACTACGTGAGGGTTTTTAGTTCACCCACAACTTCTTACAAAGGTTTTCTTGGTTCACCTCTAACCAGAGATTTTTATGGTTAATCTCAAACCAAGGGTTTTACTCAAAGGCTTACCCCAAACCAAGGACTTAATGGTATGTCCCGACCAAGGGTTTTACGCGGAGGCTAACCTCAAACCACCGGATTTTATGGTTTATCCTGAACCAAGGGTTTTACGCAAAGGTTAACCCCAAACCACTCACAGTGAGTGTACTCCCACTCACTACGGGTTATAAGAACCCGTCTCTCTCACACGTGTCTAAACCCTATGATTTACTACACTCAACCAAGCATAGAGAGAGGATAAGAGTATTACTTTAATTAAGAGGATAAGTTAGAGTACATACTCTTGTCGGGAGGATGTTAGATATCCTACCGGGTTTGCTCAACTAGTATTGAGCTAAATGGCCTTCCATTGTCCACCCTTGGATTCAACTAATGATGCTTCGAAATTGTAGAAGCTTTTTGGACAAGGGATTAGTTTCTCTAAGAATTTTTCTATGGGATCAAGTGAAACCATGACCAAAGATACTTTGAACTACTCTCAAGGGTCAATGGTATGAACCCATCTATTCACTAATGAGGGACCGGAGAGTAGATCAAAGTAACCAAGACCTTTGAGAGGATTTCGAAGTATTTGGTTCAAAGGTCAAGTGGGGGTTTTGGTTTCTAAAGGATGATTCTAGATGCTCAAAGAAACCATGATCCAAGATGACTTGAATCTCTTCTTAAGATCTTATAGCAAGATCTTGAACCCCTTTCAAAGAAAGGAGAGGAAGAATAATCAAGAACCCTCAAGGCTCCAGATGATTTGCAAAGAATAAGGCCAAGAGGTTTTTAGGGAGATGGCTTGCCCATTTCTCTCCAAGAGGTGGGTATTTATATAGGGAGAGGGAGGTGTGTATCAACCCATCCTTGGGTGGATTCCTCATATCCACCCACCCAATCCACCTACCCATGGGTGGATACACCTCATATCCACCCACCCATTAGTGATTCTCTTATGTGGGTTGGGTCCTATTTATGGGTGGTTCCTTTAGCCCATGAACCCATTTCATAAATGGGTTTTTTCTAAGTGTCTTTTCCTAAGGATCTTAGGTGGGCTTTGGAAGAAGCTTTGGATCACTTTGGCTAGTGGGTTTTTCTTCGAATATTTTGAACCCAACAAATTTGATCCAAAAGTTATGGGCCTAGAGGACAACTATGGATGATCTAATGGTTGTGAGTTGATCCTCTAGAAAATATGCACTACTCTTGTATGTCTTCATGTTGGGCTTTCAATAGGTTGCTTTTAAGTAGTGTCTTGGCCATGGGCTTTGTGGTGTGCTCCCACATTGCCTTGGGCTTTTGCAATCTTAATTTTCCTTGAGCTTCACCTTGGAGTGTCTTGGCCATGGGCTTTGTGGTGTGCTCCCACATTATTTTGGGCTTTTGCAATCTTCATTTTCCTTGAACTTCACCTTGGAGTGCCTTCTTCACCTTGGTGGCTTTCACTTCAAGATTCACTTTGTGTTGGCTTCATCTTGAGATTGTCTCCTCTCAACCTCTTCATATAGCCCAATTTATACATGTACCCTAATTTGTACATATACCCCATTTTTCCTCTCACATACCCCATATATTTTTGTACATTAAATTGACATACATTAAGAGACAAAATCACACTCCCAAATTTTGCCCTAACACCTTCTTCTCTTACTTCAAAATAGTAAATACATATCCATCCAAAGTCAGTGAGTATCTTTTCTCATAATTTCAATGTATTCTCTTCAACACGAAGACAAAAAGAGATGGGGAATGAGGTCGATGATGGAGATGAACTTGCAATGGGGAGCTTTTAAACCGGTTTTGAAATCTCCACTAAAGGTTGTCCTACGTTTTCAAGACCTAAACAGTTGATCACACAATTTTATGCCTTTTTTGTAGCACATTTTGGTTTAGAGGGGCATCATTGCCCAAAAGAGGCTTTTTACCGACTAAAACCCGGTTATGTAGGATTTTTTTTTTCAAAACCTGGGAATAAGGAATATTCCCCAATTCTCCCTAGTAATATGGAAATTTCTCTCATCAGTTTATATCGATTCATTATAAAGTAGAAGTAGAATACCGTTGGGACGATCTTACTCAGAATAAGTTCCATACATCCATTTTGAAGTAGAAAAATTCTATTAATATTTTATTTTTTGTTACAATTAAAGTAGAAAAAATTTAGAGGAAATAAAAATTAAGTTGTATGTATATCAAAACAGTATTATTAATATTTTCAAACATGGTCATACCATTAATTACCACATCATCCAATCTATTTTGGGCAAAAACCAAAATCTATTTTGGCAGTGACCTCATTACCATTTAAACCTGCATATGGATTCGGTTTGAGGTTAATCGATACGGAATCGGGCTCAATGATGTACTTTAGTCTATGGAGTTTCAAGACGACATTTTTCTGATCATTGTGGGAAATTGTTGATCAGTGTCGCTCGTACGGTGGGATGTTCCTCCTCCCCTAGTGTTGATGTAGTTGAGGAGGACACGTTGTTTATAATCACTGTTTTAGTTATACGAATTTTTTTTAGCAAAAAAATTTAAACGTACACATAGCAACCCGCCAACAAAAGAATTCAATTCGGCATCATATATTGGTCGATGATTTTTATTTGTACTCTCTCCCTCCTACAATAGTCTCATTTGGCTTTTCACGAAAACGCAATTATAATTAGTTTATTTTTAAAATGAAATCCAACTACGAGTGTGCGATGGAGGGAGTATAATATATAATATATCGATAATATTAATCAGTTGGCCTGTGGTAATCCTCGATGAACTAAGGGGCCGTTTGGAGTGTGATTAATGCAAAACATCGACAGTAGATTTTGGACATACACTCTAGCATTCATATTTTTTTTTTACATCCAGCTGAAACACCTGCATAGAAAAAAAAGATGGATGCTACAGTGTAGCGAAAGCTTTTAATCATGCCCAAGGCCCCTAACTTAAGATTATTTTGGTTTTTTTATCCAGACAAATGGGCCGTTTGGGGCGTGATTATTGCAAACATATCCAGACTGAATTTTGGATTTTTACTGTATCATCCATGTGGATTTTTACATCCAGCTAAAACACGTCCTGAGGTGTTTCAGCTGGATATATAAAATATCCAGATGCTACCGTGTAACAAAACATCCCATCTAGATGTTTTGATTTTAATCCCAAACGGCTAGTCGTGGCCAATTTTGAGACATACATATCCAGATCAAACTGTGTGAACTGTGACTTATCCAAAAAAAAAAAAAAAAAGGAAGAACTGAGAGAACCATGAACAAATTGAGGAACAGATGGCAGCCAGCCTGAATCGAAGCGCATTTTGCCAGTGATACATATGAATCTAACTGGACGGTGGGGCTGGGAATCAATCATTTCAATCAGCCAGAGGGGTCATCAGCATTTGCATCGAGAAGTGGTAGAAGATGGGAATCATGCAGGAGGGAGTGCGGGACCCTGCTATGGTGGTATCTTAAAACTGGAGAATAGGACACTGTCGGCTATGGCCCCGGGGGGCTGCTGTCTCTGATGCAGACCTTAGAACTTTGCCTCTGATCCTGTCAATTGTCATGTCCCACTGTGCTCCCACGCGACTGCCTTTATTCCTTTTCACCTTTGTTTTTCACGTTTGATTCGCGTTGTCAGACTTACTTATGAATGGAGGTGTCGTGACGGCAAAACCGCAAAGATTTACGTGCTAAGTTTTATGCTAGTGTCTTATTCCAATGTCGTGCCAACATTCTTTCTACGTGTTATATTTAAAAACAGCCCCGGCCCTTTTAGGGGTGTGTTTGGGGAGAAATTATTGGGTGTAGCTGGTGTCGATCACCAATGGGTGAGTGTAGGATACTATCTACACCTAATAAAATTTTCGTGTTTGGGACGCCGTTTAGGATCCAAAAGTCACTTTACACTTGTTTAAACGTAAAATCATGTTTGGGAAACATATTTTGTACACAAGTAATTTTGTTATAAGAAAAATAAATTTTTTCTCCAAAAGTCATTTTTTTAGCAAAAATCTCCTCATTTTGTACAAAATAGCTTTTGTGTGGTCAATAATCTAAAAATGACTATACCTACCCCTCCTCCATTAAATAGTTAGTGGGAGTTCATTCATTTTTTCCCTCATTAAAGGTAAAATCATCATATTAAATATTTATTCTTTATCCAAAATTTATCCCATGCAAAAAAGTTTTAAGGGTTGGCTTTTGACAAAATCGTTTTAGGGGTGGGTGTAATCATACTTTGCTATAACAACAACCATTTTGTCGAAAGTCATTTGATAAAAGTCTCTTATGAAAGTGGGTGCTACCGAGAAATTTTTGGGTGCTGAAAAGAATCACCATTTAAGAAACACGCTAATGTGGGGCCACACACAATAACTTCTTCCATGTAGATAATCTGTATCAACACTACTATGGTTAGAAGGGGGGCAGAGAATATTTGCAATGGTTTTTTTTTTGTGATTTAGTTATTTTAAATAATTTGGTTACCGTATTGTAAGTTATGAAATCTGATAACTCTAGCCAATTTTGTAAAACTACTGTAACATCCGAAAAATTTAAAATTATAATGCAGGTGGTTGAGATGGCGGGTGTTGATGTTAATGTGTTTGAGGTAAGTGTCACACCCGAAAAATTGATTGATCTAAAAAGACTAAATTTTTATGCTTGTTTTTGTTATGTTTTGCACTTTGGGGTTGAAGTACGTGAAGAGAGCTTTCCAACGTCACCGACGGTGGGCAATTCGGAGTAAAAAGTTATGTTAGTTTGAATTTCGATATGCGATCGGGGTATGCGATCGGTCCCCGGTACGCGATCGATCGCGCCGACAAAGGCTGAATATGAAAATTGGGATTTTATTAGGATTTTCTTGAAAAAAGGATATCAAATCTTAACCAAACTTAGAGAGGACGTCTATCTAAGGATTTTGGGGGATTCTTATTGGAGAAAAGAGTCCATGATAAAGAAGGATTTCAATAAGAGGTGGAAACCATAAACTCTATATAAACCCATGAGAGGGGAGGGCTTGTGCTATTCATATCAAACCCTAGCTCTCAAAAGCTTATGCTTTTCTCCTTCCCACGTTTACCCTTCTTTCAAGCCTCTTCTAGGTGTCAGTTTCCTTCAAAAACTTAGAGCAGAGGCATTGGTGCGAAGCAAAGGAGGCAAATGCCACGTAAGAGGCGAAGACTTTAGTGAAACAAAGAGTATGCTGGTTTTTCCTTATTCTATTCATTTTCTTCTTATATATGAGTATTGATTTCATTCATATCATAGTTATATAAACTCATTTTAATAGAATTTGATACCTAGTTGGTTATACGATTCATATTGTTGAGTATGTTCTTCAGTACGTTCATGCTATGTTCTTAGATGGGAATACTATCCATGCTTGATATCTATTGATCTTGTCGATGCCAAAAATTTTAATATTTGTCTGTTAGTTCTTGATTTCGTTGGTTCAAGTGGTCACATGTGTTGTCCTAATTTAATTGTCTTTATTCCCAAGGGTAGTTACTTAATACTATTATGTATGGTAAAAGACATGGTAAAAAGAGTATTTTTAGGTGATTCCAGAATATCCTAAGATCTGTAATAAGCTTAGGAGGGGAGTAAATAAGCATGATAATCCTCTATTCACACTAATAAAGTATGGTTATACTAAATACTTAAGTATGAGTATGATTCATCATCTCGGGCAGAACTATTTCTGTGCCGACAGTCAGTAGTAATTAATTCATAACTAATTCAAGAAAAATTGGAAAATATAAAAGTAGTGGGGTTAGAAACTAGACTCATGGACTGTAAAAATTTCGGAGTCTAAGTCCTACAGTACAGTCTATGGGAGCAGTCGGAAGGGGACTGATATGCAGGAGATAGTGTGTTGAAATCAGAGAGAAAGTACTAATACTTAAGTAATACTATGAGATATTATATGAAATAAGTTAAAAAGTGTTAGAATGATACATTATACTATTAAAGATGTATTATCACTGTAAAGTGGTTAATTAAAAAGAGTAATCATATGGGGTAAGTCTAAGTGAGTAAGTGAACCAAGGTTTCTGTTTTCAGACAAGCGGTTGTGTCGGTTTGAAATTCCACTTGGAAATCAAATCATCAAAGACCTATTCTCAAATCTTGACTTTGGATATATACATATATATTATAAACCCAATTATTTCTTGGAAGGTTCCTATCTAGGGATATCCATGAACGAATGTGTGTTAAAAGTATTGGATGTTTGATCTATACTCCTAGGGTAAACTTTGTTATCATATGAGATATGTGAATCTCCTTGTTACTCATATAGTGAGTCTTTGTTATTCGAGATATGTAAATCTCCTTGTTACTCCTGAGAGTGAGTCATGTTCTGATGAGAGACTTCGATGTTCTATTCATACTCTACGAGTGAGTCATTGTGGTAAGAGTTACCCTTATTCTCAGAAAGTTGTGACCTTTGCTGTTGATTAAATCATTGTCCAGTTTGACATTGACTTATTTCTCCACTAGGAGTTCTTTTTGAAGATCTCTCCGGGTGGAATCATAGTATGCTCACGAGCCATTGCTAGATCCATGCTCTGAATTTGGTAAAGTATTCATCCGTCCCTGAAGTTCGATAACCCTTCAATACTCGCTGTAGTACACAATTGCCTTGTGCACTTGCAAGAGTTTAATTTTAAACGATCAAGTTTTTGGCACCGCTACCGGGGACGGAAGCCAATAATTTACAAAATTCTTAGCATAGCTTAATTTTAGAGTAGTTTAGTTTAATTTAGATTTCTTTTCAGTAGCTTAATTCTATTTTTCTTTTGCAGGATTAAGAGAGGATGTAGGATTCTCGCCAACGTTGGAAGGGCCATCCCTTCCCACTGTTTGCACTCTCTTAACCTTCTCTTTTAGTATAAATTGGGTGCTTAGTGTTTTCTATTTTTTTTCTTTGATTGTATGCTCATGCTAGTTGTCGCTATTACGAATGCTAGTTGTCGCTATCTAGGGTTGATACTTGCTAGTTGTCGCTATTAGGATTGTTACAGGTTTTGTTGTTTTTTTATTGTGCATGCATGGTCGTCGTTCCCTGAACTCCAACCTGGCCTTTGATCCTGATCCTAAGCGGCTGACTAGAACATGTAGAACTCACAGAAACCCAATCTTGGAATCCCATCCTATGGCGAACAACATGAACCTTGGGGATGGGAATGGCATGAACCAGAACCCAGTAGTAACCCATGCCTGTACTCTGCAGGACTACTATCATCCCACTGCCTATTGATCGTTTAAAATTAAACCCTTGCAAGTGCACAAGGCAATTGTACTACAGTGAGTATTGATAAGGGTTGTCGAACCTCAGGGACGGATTAATCTTTTACCAAATTCAAGAGAAGAAAGTTGCAGTTTTTGTTTAATCTAAATAAAGCTACGAACTTTAACTAAACTAAGCTGAGTTTTAATCAATGTGGAGAAGACCAAGGCTTCGAATCCACCACAATAAACTAGTGTATCATTTCTCTCTCTCTTTTGAGTAAAGATTTCCAACTGGCTAGCGTATTCCTCTCGGACATACACTTGTCAATTCAAAATATAGTGCTCTCCTCTCGGATGTAACACATAAAACCGTTAAAACATGGAATTATGATCTATCTCTCTCGAGTATAAACCAATAAAATTTTATTGATATATAACACCTCAGTCTACTCACGTTCCTCTCGGATACGCAAATATTCTTCGGATTGAAATTCACAAGAATTCACTCTTGTCTCTCTCGAGTACAAAGAACAAACCTTTATTGAATTAACGGTGATTACACAATAAAATCCATACACCAACTAGAGTAAAAACATAAGATGAGAGAAAAGAAACTACACAACCAGATTATTGGGCTTCATCTACGCCTTGGATAGGAGTTTAGCCAAGCACGGGAAGAGAATCCATCATCTTTATCTTCATCATCTTCTCTCTTTTGCTCTAGCCTCCAATTTTGCTCTAGATTCTCCAAGGGTTGAATATGTGGTGCCCAAAACGTTCTCCCATAAGGCCTATTTATAATAGTGAAGAGAAACCACGAAGTCCCCTTCCAAATTCAAGTCGAAATAGGTCTTATTTCGGTTTGCCGCATACGGCGATCGATCGTACGTATTGACGATCGTTCACTGTCCGATCGATATCAATTCTTTCGTTATTTTACCCCAATCGATCGCTTTCGCCGATCGACGCCGTATGATACTGATCGATCGCAGTTACTGTCTTCGGCGATTGAAAAATTCCAGTAGATACGATCGATCGTTTTTATGCCGATCGATCGTTTCCTTCAATACAGTGCTTTGCCGGCTCTGGCGATCGATCGCATTGATATCCGATCGATTGTAGTTACTGTTTATAAACTTCAAATGTCTATAACTTTATGCTCCGAACTCCGAATTGCGCGTGGTTGGTGGCGTTGGAAAGCTGACTTCTTGAACTTTAACATGAAACCAGTCCAATCCGACATTTGTACACGAAGTTATGATAACTTAACCATTCGAGATACTTTTCACCTCATTTCTATGTATTACTCTTGTTTCCTATAAAAACCAAAAACTATATTAAAGTAGTAGTTATTCTAATCAAACACTAGCATAATCATAAGTTTAAAAGATAATAAAATGCATATTTTATGTATAGATCACAACCCCAAACCCAAATTTTGCTAGTCCCTAGCAAAACAAAACAAAAATAAAATCAAACAATCAACTAAAAGAACTAATGCATAAAAGTAAACACCACTTTCATAGGGAACACGATTGCATTGAGCATATGTGATATATGCAAAATATACACATTTTTATATGCCTTTCTACCTATTTGTTAGTCGTATTTTTAGTTAAAATAATGATAATTAATGTTTATCTGTGTTGGGTGAGTAATTAGGAGTTTAATGAACAAATGTGCTTAATTGATTAATTTAGATGCGTTAATTGGGTTTAATGGATTTATAATTTATGATGCGTCTAAATTATATTTAATTATATTTATGCAGGTTGTAAAAGTCTTAAATCGCCAAAGAGAATGCACGTCAAATGGGTTCTGTGCCGAGATCGGAGATTGGACGCGCGAGATTGATACGGCGGGTTTTAATTAAGAAAAAGAAAAAAAAAGGAAATGAATTGAAAAGAACCGGTTTCGTTCTGGTTCTGGTCCGGTTCAAATGAAAATAAAAAAAAAGAAAACCGAAAGCGACCCGAGCCCGATGGCTCGGGCGCTGGGAGCCTGGAACAGAACAGAGCACGAGGCTCTGTTCTGCCGGAGAGTGAAGAGGAGTGGAATTCCGACGATCGCCGGCGGTGGGTCTTGCCTCCGGAGACATGGCGGCGAGGGTACAGTGGCGGCGAAGCTACGGTGGCGGTGGATTGAAACGGCAGTGCGACGATTTCGGCGTTACCAGAACACAGTGCATCGGCTCTGCTCGAGGCTGCGGTGATTGATAGACAAAGAGCGGCAATGGGTCGCCGGAGATGGAGGAGACGATCATAAATCTGAAGCAGCGTCACGTTTCTGGTACGATTGAGAGGAAAAGAATGGAAATTGGAATGCTGGGCTGGTTTGGGCAAATCTTGAATTGGAAAGAATGGGCTTGTGCTGAGAATGGAATGTCTCTGACTTGGCCGGCTCCAGGAAGGAAAATTGCTGTTCCGAAGGAGTGGCGCTCGTCTATAAGAGATCAAAGAGAAGCGGCTGTTTTGGGGGAGGAAAAAAACTGGTTTTTGCCGTGCTGTTGGGAGGGGTGGTTCTGTCTGTTTTGAGGGGTTTTGTCGAGGCCGGCGGCGGGAATCGGGAGAGATTAGAAGGCCGGCTGTGGAGGAAAAGACTTGTTCCGGCTGTGCTCTGTGCTGAAGGTGGAGGAAAAGGGAGACTGGAAGGCCGTGCTTTTGGAGGTTCTGTGTCATGCTTTTGCTGGTTCTGTGGGTACTGTGACAGCCGTGGTAGAAAGGGGCTGTCGGCTTGGCTGCTCGAGAGACAGGGCCGTTCTGCTCGAGGGACAGAGGAGAGAGAGGCGGCTCTGTGCTGAAGGCCGGCTGGGGATTGTTCGTGGTGAACGGAAAAGAGAGGCTGGCTGGGTGCTATTCCGGCTGGGCAGAGCAGAGAAAGGAGTGACTCTGCTGTTTCTCGGCTCTGTTCTGGCCGACCGTGCTGTGCAGAAAGGAAGAAGAGTCTGTTTTTTTGGTTCTGTTCTGGCTGGGTGGTTGACGGTGCAGTTCGTAACGGTAGAAAGACGGAGAACAAGGATTGCTGGAGGTGTTCTGTCTGTTGAGAAGGAAATCAGATCTGCTTTTGCTCGAGAGAGGGAAGCAGGTTTGTTTTCAAGCAAAGGCAGAATTGCTGGTCGAGATTGATAGGGCTGCTTTGCTTTGGCTGGAATTGGGGACTGTCTACTCTGTTCGAGAGAAAGAGTAGAACGGTTGAGGCGTGCAGTTGAGAGACTGTTGCTGAAGGTGGAGGAAAGAGGAAAGCAGGACGGGATTACAGACGGATTGAAAACAGCAGCAAAACAGGATTTTTCTTTATTAGTTTATCTTTTATTTGGTTAATTTCTGTGTTTTTAGTTTAGCTGAACAATTGATTGCTTAAAAAGAAAATAAAAATTAGAACTTTACATTTCATTATTACTTGCTACATACTCTAGAGTTAGGTTGAATATCTTACTAAGTCTCTGAGGGATCGACCTCGTAGCCACTATTCTGCTATAGATTCGTGCGCTTGCGAGTATCATATTAAAATTTACATCAAGTTTTTGGCGCCGTTGCCGGGGACTACGTAGGATAATTTACCAAATTCTTAGAGTAGTTTAGTTTCAGTTTAATTTAGTTTAATTTTTTGTTGCTTATTAGTGTTTTGTCTTTTTGTAGGAGTAAGAGAAAACGCGGAATTCTCGCCAACGTTGGAAGGGCCACCCCTTCCCCTCGTTTGCATCCTTTTACCTTCTCTTTTAATTTTTCTAGGTGCTTAGTATTTTTATATTTCTTTCTGTGATTGCTTACTTGTGTTAGTTGCAATTTTTAGGTTTGTTCTAGATATTTGATTTTTAGTGTCGTTAATTAGTGTATGCTTGGTCGTCGGTCACTGGGTGAACAGCTTGCACCCCTTGACCTAGAAATTGAAAGAACTTTCAAAGCAAGATTAAAACATACAATGGATGTTACACATCAATTAGGTAACATGGAAAATGAGAATGTGAGGAAGACACTAAAAGATTATTCATCCCCCATTCAATTCAACTCACCTTCCTGCATAGTGTTGCCGCTCACCACGGCACACCACTTTGAGTTGAAACCAGGGGTGATGCAACTCTTGCCCACATTCTATGGTTCCAATAAAGAAGATCCCTATAATCATGTTAAAGAGTTCCTTGACATTTGTGCTACATTCAAATTCCAAAATTTCTCTGATGAATCTGTTAGGTTGCGCCTATTTCCCTTTTCTTTGAAAGAAAAGGCGAAAGCATGGTTGAACTCTTTAGAAGTTGGGACAATTAGGAGTTGGGATCAATTAGCTGAAAAATTTTTGAACAAATTCTTCCCTGTTCATAAAACTCATGCCCTTCGTAGAGAAATTACAAATTTCATGCAGAAGGAGGGTGAACACTTTTATGAGTGTTGGGAAAGATGGAAGAATTTGCTCCTTAAGTGTCCACACCATGGATTTTTAAAGTGGCAACAAGTTCAATTCTTTTATGACGGTTTAACACCTCAGAACCGTCAAATGGTTGATGCCGCTAGTGGTGGGTCAGTTATGATGAAGAGTGCCGAAGAAGCATGGGATTTTATTGAGACTCTATGCGAGAATTCTCAGCAATGGGATTGCTCAAGTAGAGTTGACAGAACGTTTCCTTTTCAAAAGAAAGGAGGCGTATATGAGGTAGACAATAATGCACATTTGATCTCCAAGATAGACAGCCTGACACAACGTTTTGATGCGTTGATGTCTGCTGGTGGGCCCCAAATGCCATCACATGTCAATGTGTGTGCTATTTGCTCTAACCCCTCCCATGTCACACAAAACTGTCCTTCAAACACCTCTGGAGTGGAATACAATAGTGATCAGGCTAATGCTATAAATGCCTTTCCTCGACCTGGCAATAACCCATATTCGGAAACTTATAACCCAGGTTGGGCAAGGCATCCCAATTTTTCATGGTCCAAAGGACCGCATCAAGGAGGACCTCCAGGGTACCCTCCCAATCAATCTTACCCTCAACAAGTTCAAACATTCCCTACACAACCCAAGAAACCATCTCTTGAGGATACTTTGAATTTGTTCATGCAAAGCTCTCTACAATTTCAAAAAGATACCCAACATTCTTTACATGCCAACTCGCAAGCAATTGCGAAGCTGGAACTTCAAATGGGTCAATTGGCTTCTGCATTAAATGAGAGGGAAAAAGGTAGGTTTCCTAGTCAACCTGTAGCTAATCCCAAAGGACAATTTGAAGTGGGATCTAATTCTTATCAAGACCACCCTCCAGCGCAAGTTAAAGCCATAACTACACTTAGGAGTGGAAAAAAAATTGACAATAATGTTGAACTACCTAAGACTGCCATAGACACAACTGCTAGAAAGGGTGAGGACCAAGAGAGCACTACTAGACCAGACGTGAGTCCTAATACATCGAAGAAGAGCCTAGAAGCTTCTTCGTGTCCTGAGTCTAGCCATATGCCACCCTATATACCCAAGGCACCTTTTCCTCAAAGACTTGCAAAAACATCTCAAGGGAACAAACTTGATGAGACAATGGAAATTTTTAAGAAAGTGCAAATCAATATTCCATTGCTCGATGCCATTAAGCAAGTTCCCGCTTATGCAAGATTCTTAAAAGACATGTGCACCCAGAAAAGAAAGTTGAATGCACACAAGAAAGTGTTTCTCACTGAACAAGTTAGCTCAATTCTTAAGTATAACACTCCTCCTAAGTTTAAAGATCCCGGATGCCCCACAATTTAATGTGTTATAGGAGACCATAAAGTGGAGAGGGCATTGTTGGACTTAGGAGCTAGTGTAAATTTGCTACCATTCTCTGTTTATGAGCAACTTGGATTAGGAGAGTTGAAACCGACTACCATAACACTGCAACTTGCAGACAGATCAGTTAAACTCCCACGCGGTGTTATTGAGGATGTTCTGGTTCAGGTGGATAAATTTTACTTCCCAGTAGACTTTATTGTCTTAGATACCCAACCTGTGCAGAATCCTGGTAGTCAGATTCCTGTGATTTTGGGAAGGCCATTTTTAGCCACGTCCAATGCCATAATAAATTGTAGAAATGGGGTTATGAAGTTGTCTTTTGGCAATTTAAAAGTCAAACTCAATGTCTTTAATGTGAGACAACAACCCCCGGAGACGGATGACTCTTTTGCAGTGAATATGATTGAGAGTTTAGTGGAGGAATCCCTGCAAACTGTTTTAAATGATGATCCCCTCCAGACATGTTTAACTCATTTTGGCTTAGACTTTGACATCGAAGGGTCTATTAGAGACGTCAATGCATTGCTTGACTCTACCCCTATTTTGGACCCGACCAAATGGACAGCCAGGGTGGAACCTCTTCCAGTTCCCGAGTCTAAACTTGTCCCATCTATTGAAAAACCACCCCAACTTGACCTAAAGCCATTACCAGATACACTTAAATATGCGTTTTTAGGTTCTTCTGATACCTTGCCTGTTATCATCTCTTCAGACCTTGATTCAGAACAGGAAGGCAAGTTGCTTAATGTTCTTCGCGAACATAAGACAGCTTTGGGATGGACAATAGCAGACATTAAGGGTATAAGTCCTGCTCTGTGTATGCATCACATTTACCTTGAGGAGCATGCAAAATCTTCCCGTGAAATGCAACGCAGACTTAACCCTAATATGAAGGAGGTCGTCAGAACCGAGGTGCTAAAATTGTTAGATGTTGGCATCATTTACCCCATATCAGATAGTACTTGGGTCAGCCCCGTTCAGGTTGTCCCTAAGAAGTCAGGAATCACAGTAGTCAAAAATGATAATAATGAATTAGTCCCCACCCGAATGACCACTGGCTGGCGGGTTTGTATTGACTACAGAAAATTGAACTCGGTCACAAGGAAAGATCACTTTCCTTTGCCATTCATTGATCAAATGCTTGAGAGACTTGCTGGGCATAGCTACTATTGCTTTTTAGATGGCTATTCAGGCTACAATCAAATTCCCATTGCTCCAGAGGATCAAGAAAAGATCACATTCACTTGTCCTTTTGGAACATATGCATATCGCCGCATGCCATTTGGGTTATGTAATGCACCCGCCACATTCCAGCGGTGCATGATGAGCATATTTTCAGATATGGTTGAACGATTTCTTGAAATTTTCATGGATGATTTCTCGGTGTTTGGATCCTCTTTTGATGAATGTTTACACCACTTGTCTCTTGTCTTGGCAAGGTGTAAAGAAACAAATCTTGTGCTAAATTGGGAGAAATGTCACTTTATGGTTCGTCAAGGGATAGTTCTGGGGCATGTTATTTCTAATAAAGGAATTGCAGTTGATAAGGCCAAAATTGACTTAATTTCAAGTCTGCCTCCACCAAAATCAGTAAAGGAGGTTCGATCTTTTTCTTGGCCATGCTGGGTTTTACAGAAGATTCATCAAAGACTTTAGCAAAATTTCAAGACCTTTGTGCAATTTGCTTGCTAAAGAAACTCCTTTTGTCTTTGATGATGATTGCTCTAAAGCGTTTGATCAACTCAAGCAATTTCTCACATCTGCACCCATCAACCAACCACCGGACTGGAATTTACCTTTTGAGCTTATGTGTGATGCATCCGATTATGCGGTTGGAGCTGTCTTGGGGCAGCGGGTGAATAAGATACCCCATGTCATCTACTATGCAAGTAGAACTCTCAATGATGCTCAGCTTAATTATTCTACTACAGAAAAAGAGTTGTTGGCTGTAGTTTTTGCTCTAGACAAGTTCCGATCATATCTCTTAGGATCCAAGGTCATAGTGTTTTCAGATCATGCAGCTTTGAAATATCTTCTTTCAAAGAAAGACACTAAACCTCGTTTAATTCGTTGGGTCCTATTACTTCAAGAATTTGATATTGAGATAAGAGATAAGAAAGGTTCTGAAAATGTTGTTGCTGATCACTTGTCTAGACTTATTGACGAGTCTGCTGAGGAACCCTTACCTTTGAATGAGTCATTCCCTAATGAACAACTTTTTGTTGTCTCTCAATTGCCTTGGTATGCTGATATTGTTAATTATCTTGTCACAACTCAACTTCCTGAACATTGGACAAAACAAGATAAATCCAAATTCTTCGCCGAGGTTAAGCATTTCTTCTGGGATGATCCATACCTGTTCAAGTATTGCCCAGATCAAATCATTAGGAGATGTGTGCCGGAGCATGAGGTTGATAGTATCATTTCTTTTTGCCATGCTCATGCATGTGGTGGCCATTTCGGTGCGAAAAAGACTGCTGCGAAAATTTTGCAGAGTGGTTTCTATTGGCCTACTTTATTCAAAGATACTCATGAATTTTGCACAAAATGTGACAGATGCCAACGTATGGGTACACTATCACGTAGGTCCATGATGCCCCTTACCAACATTCTGATTGTTGAACTTTTTGATGTTTGGGGTATTGACTTCATAGGCCCATTTCCTCCATCGTTTGGTTATCTCTATATCCTCGTTGCTGTAGATTATGTTTCCAAATGGGTAGAGGCCATTCCCTGCAAAACAAATGATCACAAAGTGGTGGTTCGGTTCTTGAAAGAAAACATATTTTCTCGTTTTGGAACCCCTCGAGCAATTATAAGTGATGGTGGTACACATTTTTGCAATAGAGCTTTTGAATCACTTCTGAAAAAGTACTCCATTACTCATAAAATTGCAACTCCATATCATCCGCAGACTTGTGGACAAGTAGAAGTTTCAAATAGGGAAATTAAACGCATTCTTGAGAAAACGGTTCGTCCCGACCGAAAGGATTGGTCTGACAGATTAAATGATGCATTGTGGGCTTACCGTATTGCTTTTAAGACACCAATTGGAATGTCTCCCTATAGACTTGTATTTGGAAAACCTTGTCATTTACCTGTGGAATTAGAACATCGTGCTTATTGGGCCATCAAAACTTTTAACTTTGATATGGACAAGGCTGGAACACTTCGCAAATTGCAACTCAATGAACTAGATGAAATTCGTAATGAGGCTTATGAGAATGCGAAGATTTACAAAGCAAGGACCAAAGTTTTTCATGATCAGTCAATCCTGAGAAAGTCATTTGAGCCCGGTCAAAAAGTTTTGCTCTATAACTCCAGGTTACATCTCTTCCCAGGAAAACTCCGTTCCCGATGGTCTGGACCTTTCATTGTGCACAAAGTATTTTCCCATGGAGCGGTTGACATTCAAAACCCTAAAGATGGAACTATTTTCAAAGTGAATGGGCAAAGATTGAAACCATATTTAGAGGGTCTTACTGAAAGAGAGGAGATTGTTCTAGATTTGGATGAACCTAATGCTCCTACATGATTTTTGGTTACGTCTGGCTGAAGACGTAAAACTTAGCGCTCTTGGGAGGCAACCCAAAAATTTTTGGTTTTTGATAGCTTTTTATTTGTTTAATATTTAGGTTGTTGATTCATGTGTGGGGATGCTACAATCTAGGTTTGGGGGTGTATTTTATTTTTCCATATTTTGTACTTACTCCTCATTCTTAGTTTGTGTGTTTCAATGTTCTACATCTACCATGAGGCATCTCCATTCAGGTGATTTCTTTCCTTACACTCCTTTTCTTTTACTCGTCATTGAGATATTTATTTTGGTAAACATTGAGGGCAATGTTTCGTTTAGGTTTGGGGGTGTAGAAAAGAAAAGTAGTATTCCTTTGGTTTTTATAAAAAAAAAAAAAAAAAACCATAAAAATTTACTTAGTTTTAGGTTGTTTGTTAGTATTTTTCTTAGGTTTTGATAGTTTATCCCTTTATGATGCATACTTCAATTTTTAAGAGATTAATTTGCATTGGAAGTGTGAGTAAGTATACTGGAGGATAGAAACACTTAACTGAGCGTATCTTTCTGTTACAGTCCTCTTGGATCATGTGCTTGAGCTAATAAAACTCACTCACACACACTAGTTACATAAAGTAATACAGTCTAGAGATTTGTTGAATGCTAATTTACAGTGGGATATCTTTAGTCAGAGTCATTGGATGATATGTGGTTGTCTGTTGAGCTTAAAAGATCATGATAGACCATTTACTTGGCTATGGCAAGGGATTGGAACCGGAAATAGGTTGAGAGTATAATACAGCCTGGACGGAATAAAGATGTGCTGAAATATATGTGCTGAGAAAAAATGAAGAATGCGAAAAATGAAAACAAAATGAATAAAAGAAAGGGGCTGCTTGACTTTATAGGATTAACTTAGGCTGATGCTCGGGCCCGAAGCGGTCTACTTAAAACCTAATGCCCTAAGCCAAACTGGTTGAGAGTCATTGGCCTGAGTCATTGCTAAACCTAAGCATCTTGAAGTCAGGCCTTACACAGTCCTAGCGAAAAAAAAGAAAAAAAAAGTCTGTGGTGTATTATCCTCTCAAATCTAGAATGTTGGACCCGAAGGAGGCGTGCAGATTTGTGCTATCATGAACCTAAAGATTACGATGACTGTGTTGATTCTGATGTTCTTTGGTTAATGGGTAACACTGGATCTGTATAAAACAGAGATTTAGAATGTATTGCTACAATGTTCTACACTTTTACTATATAAAGTATCATGATATATCATATTGAGCAGAAATTTCCAAGATGAAGGTGTAGAATAAAACCACTTACTTGAGGGCTTCTATATTCCAGTTGATTATAAATCCAAGTACATGTGGTTGATTTTCTTAAACATTGCAGTTTGCATTTGAAGGGATATTAGGATTGTTTGTTTTGTAGTGATTTTCTATTAGATTAAATAGGTTTATTTCATAAATACATATTTGTGGGTAGCATGGCTGCAAACCCTCACGAGACTTCACTCGTCCAGCCAGGGACACCTGGGGGTTTAAAAGGCTTGTTGCATGCGCTAAATGCAATCGCGATTTCCTGCGAAAGTGGATTAGTTAGATTTCTTTTCTTTGTTTTATTTTGTTTTTGTTTTGCTCGAGGACTAGCAAAATGTAGGTTTGGGGGTATTTGATATATGCAAAATATACACATTTTTATATGCCTTTCTACCTATTTGTTAGTCGTATTTTTAGTTAAAATAATGATAATTAATGTTTATCTGTGTTGGGTGAGTAATTAGGAGTTTAATGAACAAATGTGCTTAATTGATTAATTTAGATGCGTTAATTGGGTTTAATGGATTTATAATTTATGATGCGTCTAAATTATATTTAATTATATTTATGCAGGTTGTAAAAGTCTTAAATCGCCAAAGAGAATTCACGTCAAATGGGTTCTGTGCCGAGATCGGAGATTGGACGCGCGAGATTGATACGGCGGGTTTTAATTAAGAAAAAGAAAAAAAAAAGGAAATGAATTGAAAAGAACCGGTTTCGGTCTGGTTCTGGTCCGGTTCAAATGAAAATAAAAAAAAAGAAAACCGAAAGCGACCCGAGCCCGATGGCTCGGGCGCTGGGAGCCTGGAACAGAACAGAGCACGAGGCTCTGTTCTGCCGGAGAGTGAAGAGGAGTGGAATTCCGACGATCGCCGGCGGTGGGTCTTGCCTCCGGAGACATGGCGGCGAGGGTACAGTGGCGGCGAAGCTACGGTGGCGGTGGATTGAAACGGCAGTGCGACGATTTCGGCGTTACCAGAACACAGTGCAGCGGCTCTGCTCGAGGCTGCGGTGATTGATAGACAAAGAGCGGCAATGGGTCGCCGGAGATGGAGGAGACGATCATAAATCTGAAGCAGCGTCACGTTTCTGGTTCGATTGAGAGGAAAAGAATGGAAATTGGAATGCTGGGCTGGTTTGGGCAAATCTTGAATTGGAAAGAATGGGCTTGTGCTGAGAATGGAATGTCTCTGACTTGGCCGGCTCCAGGAAGGAAAATTGCTGTTCCGAAGGAGTGGCGCTCGTCTATAAGAGATCAAAGAGAAGCGGCTGTTTTGGGGGAGGAAAAAAACTGGTTTTTGCCGTGCTGTTGGGAGGGGTGGTTCTGTCTGTTTTGAGGGGTTCTGTCGAGGCCGGCGGCGGGAATCGGGAGAGATTAGAAGGCCGGCTGTGGAGGAAAAGACTCGTTCCGGCTGTGCTCTGTGCTGAAGGTGGAGGAAAAGGGAGACTGGAAGGCCGTGCTTTTGGAGGTTCTGTGTCATGCTTTTGCTGGTTCTGTGGGTACTGTGACAGCCGTGGTAGAAAGGGGCTGTCAGCTTGGCTGCTCGAGAGACAGGGCCGTTCTGCTCGAGGGACAGAGGAGAGAGAGGCGGCTCTGTGCTGAAGGCCGGCTGGGGATTGTTCGTGGTGAACGGAAAAGAGAGGCTGGCTGGGTGCTATTCCGGCTGGGCAGAGCAGAGAAAGGAGTGACTCTGCTGTTTCTCGGCTCTGTTCTGGCCGACCGTGCTGTGCAGAAAGGAAGAAGAGTCTGTTTTTTTGGTTCTGTTCTGGCTGGGTGGTTGACGGTGCAGTTCGTAACGGTAGAAAGACGGAGAACAAGGATTGCTGGAGGTGTTCTGTCTGTTGAGAAGGAAATCAGATCTGCTTTTGCTCGAGAGAGGGAAGCAGGTTTGTTTTCAAGCAAAGGCAGAATTGCTGGTCGAGATTGATAGGGCTGCTTTGCTTTGGCTGGAATTGGGGACTGTCTACTCTGTTCGAGAGAAAGAGTAGAACGGTTGAGGCGTGCAGTTGAGAGACTGTTGCTGAAGGTGGAGGAAAGAGGAAAGCAGGACGGGATTACAGACGGATTGAAAACAGCAGCAAAACAGGATTTTTCTTTATTAGTTTATCTTTTATTTGGTTAATTTCTGTGTTTTTAGTTTAGTTGAACAATTGATTGCTTAAAAAGAAAATAAAAATTAGAACTTTACATTTCATTATTACTTGCTACATACTCTAGAGTTAGGTTGAATATCTTACTAAGTCTCTGAGGGATCGACCTCGTAGCCATTATTCTGCTATAGATTCGTGCGCTTGCGAGTATCATATTAAAATTTACATCAATATGCAACAAGCCGTTAAACCTCTAGGTGTCCCTAGTAGGACAAGTGTTGTCTCGTGAGGGTTTGCAGCCATGCTACCCACAAACATGTATTTATTAATCTAATTAACCTAAGTGCAAAAACAAAGCCAAAATAAAAACATTGCAAAACACACAAACCTATTATCCCGATAAATACATACTACAATGCTTAAGAAAATCAACCACATGTATTTGGTTCATAATCAACAGGAATATAGAAGCCCTCAAGTAAGTTGTTTTATTCCACACTTTCATCTTGGAAATTTCTGCTCAATATAATATAGCATGATAACATAAATAATAGAAAGTGTAGAACATTGTAGCAATACATTCTAAATTTCTGTTTATACAGATCCAGTGTTACCCATTAACCAAAGAACATCAGAATCTACATAGTATCGTAATCTTTAGGTTCATGATAGCACAAATCTGCGCGCCTCCTTCGGGTCCAACATTCTAGATTTGAGAGGATAATACACCACAAACTTTTTTTTTTAAACCACTAGGACTGTGTAAGGCCTAACTTCAAGATGCTTAGGTTTAGCAATGACTCAGGCCAATGACTCCCAGCCAGTTGGCTTAGGGCATTAGGTTTTAAGAGACCGCTTTGGGCCCGAGCACCAGCCTAAGTTAATCCTATAAAGTCAAGCAGCTCCTTTCTTTTATTTTATTTTCATTTTTTCGCATTTTCATTTCAGCATTCATTTTCAAGCACATCTTTATTTTGTCCAGGCTGTATTATACTCTCAACCTATTTCCGGTTCCAATCCCTTGCCATAGCCAAGTAAATGGTCTATCATGATCTTTTAAGCTCAACAGATAACTACACATCATCCAATGACTATGACTAAAGACATCCCACTGTAGATTAGTAATCAACAAATCTCTAGATGGTATTACTTTATGTACTAGTGTGTGTAAGTGAATTTTCTTAGTTCAAGCACCTGTTCCAAGAGGACTGTAACAGAAAGATATGCTCAGTTAAGTGTATCTATCCTCCAGTATACTTACCCACACTTCCAATGCAAATTAATCTCCTAAGAATTGTAACATGCATTATTACGGGATAAACTATCAAAACCTAAGAAAAAGTACTAACAAACAACTTAAAAACTAATCAAATTTTATGGGTTTTCAATTTTCTGATTTTTTTTATTTTTATTTTTATATATTTTTTCAATTTTATGGAAGCATTATTCCCTCCCCCAAACCTATTATGAACATTGTCCTCAATGTGAACAAAATATACCATGACAATGATCGTTTAATGTAGAAAAGAAAAGAAAAGGAGAGAATACACCTGAATACGTGGGTTGCCTCCCACCAAGCACTAAGTTTAACGTCTTCAGCCAGACTAGGCCACGATCATTCTGTAATTATCAAATCAATTAAATACACCAGCCCGTCATCTAGGTCACCAGCAGCCTCGAGATAGGGTTTTAGACGGTGGCCATTAACTTTGAATGTACTCCCATCTTTTGGATTTTTGATTTCAACAGCACCATGTGGAAATACTTCTTTGACAATAAAAGGCCCAGACCACCGAGATCGGAGCTTCCCAGGAAATATGTGTAGCCTAGAGTTGTAAAGTAGTACCTTCTGATCAGGCTGAAAGGACTTTCTAAAGATCATCTTGTCATGTACTGCTTTGGTTCTCATCTTGTAGAGTTTGGCATTCTCATATGCATCAAAGCGCATCTCCTCTAATTCACTCAGTTGGAGTTTTCGCTGATCACCGGCTTTATCCATATCAAAGTTGTACGCCTTAATAGCCCAATACGCTCGATGTTCCAACTCAACAGGTAAATGACAAGCTTTGCCATAGACCAGTCTATAAGGAGACATACCAATCGGGGTCTTGAAAGCTGTCCTGTAGGCCCAGAATGCATCATTTAGTCTCAAGGACCAATCCTTTCTATCAGGGCGAACCGTCTTCTCCAGAATCTGCTTGATTTGTCGATTAGAGACCTCCACTTGGCGACTCGTCTGAGGATGATATGGTGTGGCAACCTTGTGGGTGACAGAATATTTCTTGAGAAGAGCCTCAAAAGACCTGTTACAAAAATGAGAACCTCCGTTACTAATGATAGCACGAGGAGTTCCAAACCTGCTAAAAATGTTAGCTTTCAGAAATTCCAGCATAACTTTATGATCATTGGTCTTAGTGGCAACAGCTTCAATCCACTTAGACACATAATCCACAGCAACAAGAATATAAGTATGACCAAAAGATGGTGGAAAAGGTCCCATAAAATCGATACCCCATACATCAAACATTTCAACAATCAATATGGGTTGTAGGGGCATCATATTCCTTTTAGACAAAGCTCCTAGTTTTTGACACCTATCGCAAGATTGACAATAAGCATGAGCGTCTTTAAATAGAGTTGGCCAATAAAAACCACTTTGAAGTACTTTGGCCGCAGTTTTCTTACCACCTAAGTGTCCACCACAGGCCTGAGAGTGACAAAAAGATAAGATGCTATGAAACTCACTCTCAGGGACACATCGTCTTATGACTTGATCAGCACATATCTTAAATAGGTCAGGGTCATCCCAATAGTAATGTTTGACTCGAGAGAAAAATAAGTCTTTGTCATGTTTAGACCAAAAGGTTGGAATTTGACCCACAGCAAGATAATTCACAATATGTGCAAACCAAGGTGGAGATGTAGTGGAGACAGCAAAGAGCTGCTCATCAGGGAATGAATCTCTTAGAGGATCATGGCTATGTAGATCAGGAATAGGAATTCTGGATAGATGATCAGCCACGACATTCTCAGAACCCTTTTTATCTTAAATTTCAAAGTCAAATTCCTGCAGGAGTAAGATCCAACGGATCAGCCTTGGCTTGGCATCCTTCTTGGAAAGAAGGTACCTCAAGGCTGCATGATCAGAGAAGATGATGATCTTACTACCCAGGAGATAGGACCTGAACTTATCCAATGCAAACACAACAGCAAGCAACTCTTTTTCAGTGGTGGTATAATTCAATTGTGCATCATTGAGTGTCTTGCTCGCATAATAGATAACATGAGGAATTTTATTGATGCGTTGGCCTAACACTGCCCCTACAGCAAAATTCGATGCATTACACATTATCTCGAAGGGCAGTGTATAGTCAGGGGGCTTAATGATAGGGGAGCTAGAGAGGAGGGTTTTGAGCTTTGTAAAAGCATCTTTACACGACTCATCAAATTCAAATTGCACATCCTGACCGAGAAGGTGACATAATGGACGTGATATCTTGCTAAAATCTTTGATGAATCGACGATAAAACCTTGCATGGCCAAGGAAAGACCGTATTTGCTTAACTGATGTAGGTGGTGGTAAATTAGCAATCAGGTCAACCTTGGCCTTGTCAACCTCTATACCCCTCTTTGATATAACATGTCCAAGCACAATCCCCTGTTAAACCATGAAATGGCTCTTTTCCCAACTTAACACTAAGTTTGTTTCCTCACAACGTTTTAAAACCAAAGTAAGATTGTGTAAGCAATCATCAAAACAAGTGCCAAACACTGAAAAATCGTCCATGAAAACTTCCAAAAATTTATCAATCATGTCGGAAAAGTTGGACATCATGCATCGCTGAAATGTAGCAGGGGCATTACAAAGACCAAAAGACATTCTTCGATATGCAAATGCACCGAAGGGGCATGTAAAAGTCGTCTTTTCCTGATCCCCTGGAAAAACTAGCACTTGATTATATCCTGAGTACCCATCTAAAAAGCAATAAAACTCTTGGCCCGCTAGTTTCTCTAGGATTTGGTTAATGAATGGGAGAGGGAAATGGTCCTTACGGGTATTGGAGTTCAGCTTCCTATAATCAATGCATACCCGCCAGCCCGTAGTCTCTCTTATTGGCACAAGTTCACCCTCTGAGTTTGGTTTTACCGTGATGCCCCATTTCTTAGGGACGACTTGGATAGGACTCACCCACTCGCTGTCAGAGATAGGGTATATAATTCCAACATCTAACAATTTCACTACCTCTTTCATCACCACCTCTCTCATGTGAGGGTTCAACCGTCGCTGCCCCTCCCTAGAAGGTTTGGCCTGGTCCTCCAGGTTTATGCGATGCATGCACACAGAGGGGTCTATACCCCGGAGGTCGGCTACTGTCCATCCTATAGCTCGCCGGTGTGTGGTAAGGATCTCCAACAACTGGGCTTCCTGATCAATAGATAGGCTAGATGAGATAATTACAGGAAGGGTGTTGTGGGGTCCTAGGAAGACATATTTGAGGGAGCTAGAAAGGGTTTTTAGTTCAAGTTTGGGTGGGGCGTCGATGGAAGGTTTTAGTGGTGGGGCGGTGGACACAGGGAGAGGGTTAGGATGGGGTCACCATGGGATATGTCCAGGGTATAGGGCAGCCACTAAATGGTGATGGACCTCCACAAGGTCAGGTATGCCCTCATATTGATCGATCCAGTCATAGAAAAAGGTGTGCTCGAGGGCATCCTTAAGCACAGCAAAGGGAAGGTATTCCTGGACAAGGTCATCTAAGTCATCAACCACAAGGCACTCAGCTTCACTTGAGGGTTGTTGGGAAGCACTAAAGAATGTTTAATTTAACTTTCATGTTCCCAAATGAGACGTTCATGAGCCCTGACCTACAGTTAATGGTGGCATCAGCTGTGGCTAGGAAAGGGCGGCTAAGGATAACAGGAATTTGGGATTTGGAGTTGGCAACTGGTTCCATGTCTAAGACGACAAAATCAACAGGAAAGTAGAACCGGTCAACTCCAACGAGAACGTCTTCTATAACACCTCTAGGTCTACGAATGGATCGGTCTGCTAACTGAAGGGTGACTGAGGTGGGCCGCAACTCTCCTAAGCCAAGTTGTTCATACACGGAGTAAGGGAGGAGGTTGACACTGGCCCCTAAGTCCAAGAGAGCTCGGCTAATAGTATGGTCACCTATGACAATGGATATAACAGGGACATCTGGGTCCTTAAATTTAGGTGGCATATCACTAGTAAGTAAAGAGCTTACTTGGTTGGTCAAGAAGACCTTTTGGGTGACATGGGATTTGGTTTTCCTCTTTTGGGTACACAGGTCTTTCAGAAACTTGGCATAGGCAGGTACTTGTTTGATGGCATCTAAGAGAGGAAGGTTGATCTTAACCTGCTTGAACACCTCTAACATTTCCTCCATTCGTTGGTGGGACTTACTAAACGGGGAGGGTTGGTTTAGACATTGAGGGAAAGGAGCCCTAGGGATATAGGATTTTTCATTGGTGGGCTCAGCTGGGACATCTTTCTGTGGTGGAAGACTAACAGGATCAGGCATAGTAGGAGCAGGTTGGTTCTGTTTCTCAAGGGGAGTGTCCTCACTTGCACTGGTTGGGTCCCTAACCTGATTGTCAACTTGTTTTCCATTTTTTAGGGTAGTAACGACTTGCACCTGCTCATTTGGATAACGGGAACCTTCAACGGCGAACTGGCCTCTAGGGTTCTGCTGTGGTTGGCTGGGCAAGGTTCCTACTTCCCGACGGTTCATAGATTGGGCCAGCTGTCCTAATTGGGTTTCTATTTTGGCAATGGATTGTGTATGGGAATGGACAAGCTGGGCATGGGTTCTTAGCTCTGCTCTTGTTTCCTTCTGTTCAGTTTTAATCTCGGTTAAGTGTGAGAGGAGCATTTGGCTTATTTGGCTCATCTGGTCTTCTAAGGAAGGTCGCCTATTGGATTGGTCAAAGGGAGCCGGAGCTGGTTGATTAGACTGGGGCCAGCTTTGGAATTCTGGTCTTAGGGCTGGATTGAAAGCTGGTCCCTGGTCAGGCTGTTTCCAGGCGAAATTTGGATGATTTCACCACCCCGGATTATAGGTATTTGAGTAGGGGTTATTGGCTCTAGGGTATCCTTGTGCAAAGTTGACATGCTCCTGTACAAGGTCTGGATACTGGGAGGCTGAGGGGCAGTCAACAATAGTGTGCATAGGGCTGGCACAGATGGCACATGCATCTTGAGAGGTTGGGTTATAAGGTGGAGTCTGTGAGAAAAACCTGTCAAATCTCTCAGTTAGGGATGCCACTTGGTGTTCTAGGTTCGTGGTAGCTTTAACATCATACATGCCTCCCCTTGAGGCACTCCTACCAGGCATATGGCCTTCAAATCTATAGAGGGTGGCACTGTGTAAAGAGTTTTTGCTCAGGTCCTCTAGTAGATCCCATGCATCATCCGGGGTTTTCTTCATGAATGTGCCTCCATAGGAGGCGTCTATTAGGGTCTTATGCTGATCGCACACACCCTCATGAAATCTTTGTACTAATTGCCACTTGGGCACATCATGGTGGGGATAGGACCGGAGTAGGGCTTTCATCCTCTCCCAGCTTTCATGGAATTGTTCATTAGGTATCTAGGTGAAGGTGATGATTTCATGGCGGATCTTATTGGTCCGCCCCACAAGAAAGTATTTCTTGAGGAATTCGGCTTGAAGTTCCTCCCAAGTGGAAATAGAGTTATGCTCAAGGGAGTACAGCCATTCCTTGGCCCTATCTTTTAAGGTGAAGGGGAACAACCTAAGGCGCACCTGGTCATTAGATAGTGTAAGTTTAAAGGTTGTGTTAACCTCCAGGAAGTTTTGTAGGTGCCTATAGGGGTTCTCATTTAATTGGCCATGGTATGTGGGCAGCATCTCGATGATGTTTGGCTTAATTTCAAAATTAGCCACGGTTGCAGGAAGTAGGATACAAGAAGGGGAGGTGTAGGCAGTGGAACGGTAGTAGTCTTGCAGGCTGCGGGCATGAGGTATTAGTGGATTCTGGTTTAGACCCTTCCCACCCCCAAGGTTCATGTTGTCCGCAATAGGATGAATTTCAGGGATTGGTTTGATAGGAGTTCTACAGATTCTATATAGGCGCTCAGGATCAGGATCAAAGGCAAGGTCGGGGTTCAGGGAGCGACGACCATGCATGCACAATAAAAATCAAACAAAACCTGTGCAATCCTAATAGCGACAACTAGCAAGCATCAGTCCTATATAGCGACAACTAGCAACCTAATAGCGACAACTAGCACGTCATGCAATCCCACAAAGAAAAGAAAAACACCAAGCACTCAAAGTTACTCTAAAAGAAGGTTAAGAGAGTGCAAACAGTGGGAAGGGATGGCCCTTCCAACGATGACGAAAATCAGCGTCCTCTCTTAATCCTGCAAAAGAAGAAGAACGAAAATAAATTCAAATTAAACTAAACTACTCTAAAACTAACTATGCTAAGAATTTAGTAAACTATTGTGCCGTCCCCGGCAACGCCGCCAAAAACTTGATCGTTTAAAATTAAACCCTTGCAAGTGCACAAGGCAATTGTACTACGGTGAGTATTGATAAGGGTTGTCGAACCTCAGGGACGGATTAATCTTTTACCAAATTCAAGAGAAGAAAGTTGCAGTTTTTGTTTAATCTAAATAAAGCTACGAACTTTAACTAAACTAAGCTGAGTTTTAATCAATGTGGAGAAGACCAAGGCTTCGAATCCACCACAATAAACTAGTGTATCATTTCTCTCTCTCTTTTGAATAAAGATTTCCAATTGGCTAGCGTATTCCTCTCGGACATACACTTGTCAATTCAAAATATAGTGCTCTCCTCTCGGATGTAACACATAAAACAATTAAGACATGGAATTGTGATCTATCTCTCTCGAGTATAAACCAATAAAATTTTATTGATATATAACACCTCAGTCTACTCACGTTCCTCTCGGATACGCAAGTATTCTTCAGATTGAAATTCACAAGAATTCACTCTTGTCTCTCTCGAGTACAAACAATAAACCTTTATTGAATTAACGGTGATTACACAATAAAATCCATACACCAACTAGAGTAAAAACATAAGATGAGAGAAAAGAAACTACATAACCAGATTATTGGGCTTCATCTACGCCTTGGATAGGAGTTTAGCCAAGCACGGGAAGAGAATCCATCATCTTCATCTTCATCATCTTCTGTCCTTTGCTCTAGCCTCCAATTTTGCACTAGATTCTCCAAGGGTTGAATATGTGGTGCCCAAAACGTTCTCCCATAAGGCCTATTTATAATAGTGAAGAGAAACCACGAAGTCCCCTTCCAAATCCAAGTCGAAATAGGTCTTATTTCGGTTTGCCGCATACAGCGATCGATCGTACGTATTGACGATCGTTCACTGTCCGATCGATATCAATTCCTTCGTTATTTTACCCCAATCGATCGCTTTGCCGATCGACGCCGTATGATACCGATCGATCGTAGTTACTGTCTTTGGCGATTGAAAAATTCCAGTAGATACGATCGATCGTTTTTATGCCGATCGATTGTTTCCTTCAATACAGTGCTTTTGTGGCTCTGGTGATCGATCGCATTGATATCTGATCGATCGTAGTTACTGTTCATAAACTTCAAATGGCTATAACTTTGTACTCCAAACTCCGAATTGCACGTGGTTCATGGTGTTGGAAAGCTGACTTCTTGAGCTTTAACATGAAACTTGAATGAGTCCAATTCGACATTAGTACACAAAGTTATGATAACTTAACCATTCGAGATACTTTTCACCTCATTTCAGTGTATTACTCTTGTTTCCTACAAAAACCAAAAACTATATTAAAGTAGTATTTATTCTAATCAAACACTAGCATAATCATAAGTTTAGGAGATAATAAAATGCATATTTCATGTATAGATCACCTATACCTCCCCCTCCTGCATCCTCCTGCCTGACACCGTGGCTAATTTCGAAATTAGGCCCAACATCATCCAGATGCTGCCCACATATCATGGCCAACTTAATGAGAATCCCTGCAAGCATCTGCAAAACTTCCTGGAAGTTAACACAACCTTGAAACTTACACTATCTGATGATCAAGTACGCCTTAGGTTGTTCCCAATCACTTTGAAAGTCAGGGCCAAGGAATGGCTATACTCCCTTGAACATGACTCTATTTCCACTTGGGAGGAACTTCAGGCCGAATTCCTAAAGAAATACTTTCCTGTAGGGCTGACGAATAAGATCCGCAGTGAAATCATCACCTTTACCCAGTTATCTAATGAACAATTCCATGAAAGCTGGGAAAGGATGAAAACCCTACTCAGGTCCTAACCCCACCATGATGTGCCCAAGTGGTAATAGTACAGAGATTTCATGAGGGTGTGTGCGACTAGCACAAGACCCTAACTGATGCCTCTTGTGGAGGCACATTCATGAAGAAAACCCAGATGATGCTTGGGATCTATTAGAGGACATGAGCGAAAACTCTTTACACAGTACCACCCTCTATAGATTTGAACGCCATATGCCTGGCAGGAGTGCCCCAAGGGGAGGCATGTACGATGTTAAAGCCACCACGAGCCTAGAACACCAAGTGGCATCCTTGACAGAGAGGTTTGACCGGTTTTTCTCTCAGACTCCACCTTATACCCCATCCTCTCACGATGCCTGCACTATCTGTGCCAGCCCTATGCACACTCTCGTTGACTGCCCTTCAGCCTTCCAGTGTCCAGATTTAGTCTAGGAGCATGTCAATGCTGCACATACTTTTCCAAGATCCAACATCAATCCTTACTCCAGCACATATAATCCTGGGTGGCGTGATCACCCTAATTTTTCTTGGAGGCAACCTAATCCATGGCCTACTTTTAATCAGGCCCCAAGACTTGAGTTCCAAAGCTAACCCCATCCCTACCAATCTGCCTCAGCTCCCTTTGGCCAATCCAATAAGAGACGTTCCTTGGAAGACCAGATGAGCCAAATGCTTCTCTCACATTTAACCGAGATTAAAACTGGACAGAAGGAGATGGAAGCCAGGATGGAAACCAAACACAAAGAGTTGAAAGATGAGCTAAGGACCCAGGCCCAGCTAGTCCACTCCCATACTCAGTCCATTGCCAAGATAGAGACCCAATTAGGACAGCTAGCCCAGGCCTTGAACCGTAGAGAAGCAGGAACCTTGCCGAGCCAACCCCAGCAAAACCCTAGAGGCTGATTTCAAGTTGAATCCTCCCAATGCCCTCCTCAGCAAGTACAAACCATAACTACCCTGAGGAGCAGAAGGCAAATTAACAATAGGGTTAAGGACTTGTCCCAAGGTACCCCGAGTGAGAAAATTGCTCGAGATAACAAGAGAACCCACTCCAATCAAAGCTCTACCTGTTAGTTCTCAAACCCAGCAGGATAACCTAACCGAGGCTCAGAAAGAGAGATCTTATATTCCTAGGGTGCCATACCCACAATGCATGGACAAACCCTCCCCGTTTAGTAAATCTCACCGAAAGATGGAGGAGATGTTCGAGGTGTTCAAGCAGGTTAAGGTCAATCTCCCTTTGTTAGATGCAATAAAACAAGTGTCTGCTTATGCCAAATTTATGAAAGACCTTTGTACCCAAAAGCGCAAAGCTAATTCCAATTTAACTCAAAAGGTCTTGCTTACTGAGCAAGTGAGTTCCTTATTGACACATAACCTTCCACTGAAATATAAGGACCCAGGATGTCCAACAATTTTATGTGTTATAGGGAACCATACTGTGGAAAAGGCATTAGTAGATTTGGGGGCGAGTGCCAATTTGTTGCCTTACTCTGTGTATGAGCAACTTGCGTTGGGGGAATTGAAACCGACTGCCATAACACTACAACTTGCAGATAGATCCATTAAAGTTCCATGTGGTGTTATTGAAGATGTTCTGGTATAGGTTGATAAATTTTTCTTTCCTGTAGACTTCATTGTCCTAGATACACAACCTGTGCAGAACATTGGCAGTCAGATTCCTATGATTTTGGGACGTCCATTCTTGGTGACGTCCAATGCTATTATAAATTATCGGGATGGGGTGCTGAAATTGTCCTTTGAAAATTTAAATGTCAAACTAAATATTTTTAATGCTAAAAAACAACATCCACCATTAGATAATTTTTATGCAGTTCATATGATTGACACTCTGGTGGATGGTCCACCTCCATGGATTTGTTCTGATGATCCACTTACGATTTCTTCTATAAACCCTAATGTGCGCAGTAGTACAGATGGACTGAACGTTGGATTGAAAGACCCCTGATAAGTTGGATAAATAGCTCAGTGTGGCTGAAGACGTTAAACTTAGCGCTTGGTGTGAGGCAACCCACGTATTCAGGTGTATTCTCTCCTTTTCTTATTTTTCTTCATTATATGATCATTGTCATTTTTATATCTTCTTAACATTGAGGACAATGTTCATAATATGTTTGGGGGAGGGAACATTGCTTGCATATAAAAAAAATAAAAAATAAACCATAAAAATTTGATTAGTTTTTAGGTTGTTTGTTAGTAGTTTTTCATAGGTTTTGATAGTTTATCCCGTGATGATCCATGTTACAATTCTTAAGTGATTAATTTACATTGGAAGTGTGAGAAGGTATACTGGAGGATAGAAACACTTAACTGAGCATATATTTCAGTTACAGTCCTCTTGGAACAGGTGTTTGAGGTAATAAAACTCACTCACATACACTAGTTACATAAAGTAATACCCTCTAGAGATTTATTGAATGCTAATCTTCAGTGGGATGTCTTTAGTCAGAGCCATTAGTTGATATGTGGTTGTCTGTTGAGCTTAAAAGATCATGATAGACCATTTATTTGGCAATGGCAAGGGCTTGGAACCGGAAATAGGTTGAGAGTATAATATAGCCTGGACAGAATAAAGATGAGATGGAAAATATGAAAGTTGGAAATGAAAATGCGAAAAAATGAGAAAAACAAAAAGAAAGAAAGGGGCTACTTGACTATTATAGGATTAACTTAGGCTGATGCTCAGGCCCGAAGCGGTCTATAGTTAAAACCTAATGCCCTAAGCCAACTGCTAGGAGTCATTGGCCTGAGTCATTGCTAAACCTAAGCATCTTGAAGTCAGGCCTTACACAGTCCTATTTAAAAACAAAGTCTATGGTGTATTATCCTCTCAAATCTAGAATGTTGGACCCGAATGAGGCTCGCAGGCATTTGTGCTATCATGAACCAAAAGATTACGATGATTATGTAGATTCTGATGTTATTTGGTTAATGGGTAACACTAGATCTGTGTGAAATAGAAATTTAGAATGTATGACTACAATGTTCTACAGTTTTTACTATTTACATTATCATGTTATATCATATTTGAGCAGAAATTTCTAAGATAAAAGTGTGGAATAAAACCACTTACTTGAGGGCTTCTATATTCCCGTTGATTATAAACCAAGTATGTGTGGTTGATTTTCTTAAGCATTGTGGTTTGCATTTGTCGGGATAAAAGGTTTGTATGTTTTGTAGTGTTTTAATTTTTGTTTTGTTTTTGTATTCAGATTAATTAGGTTAATAAGTACATGTTTGCGGGTAGCATGGCTGCAAACCCTCATGAGACAACACTCGTCCTACTAGGGACACCTAGAGGTTTAACAGCTTGTTGCATACTGATTGATTATAATTTTAACTCTTTTTACTCGCAATCGCAGGAGACTACATATAGACTAGTGGAAACGAGTCGAACCCAAAGGACTTGGTTGATTAACCTAATTCTAATGAAAAGATTGAACTTTTAGCAAGAAATCAAATTAATGAAAATATCAAAGAAAAGTACCAAGGCAGCGAATCCACCACTAAACATGCAATTACTACTCTCAATTATTATCTCGCACAAGTTAATATGATACGGTAACTCATGTTCTTAGTCGGACACACGAATTACCAGTGAATGCACTACACGTTCTTTGGTCAGACATGAAAAGTTCATTCACTATAAATTATGTAATTAACTCTATCCTTTGGTCGGGCATAGAATCAATACAATCCTGTTCTTGGCTAGTCACAAGAATATCAAGATCAAATTCCAGTCATAATCATACTAGTCTATTGTCAAGCACTAGATCAAATTATGAAACATGAAATCGCATTAAGCATAATCATATCAACTATATTAAATTAAACAATTAAGAGTAATAACACAAATCTAGGGTTTCATCTACTCCTTGGACGCGAATTTAGCCAGCCATCGAACAAGGAGAACGCTGCTGATTCGCCGAATTCATTTTCACTATTCACAGACACTGTTCACTGAAACACTGTAGCAGTAACACTGTTCACAGGTTACTGTTCATCATCTTCATAAAGCTTGCAGTTACTGTAGCGAATTCGAAATCACTGTAGCAGTTATGCGATGCGTCCAAAATTCGACCTTTTCCTCTCCTCCGGCCTTCTTTCTTCCTCCTCTCTCCTTCTAGCCAAAAGCCCCGCCGGAATCCAATCGGACTCTGGCCCAAAACGGCAACCGAATTTTCTCTATTTTTTTTCTCTAGCCTCCCTCTTCAGTTCCTCCTCCTTTCTGTTTTTGTAGGCCTCAAAAAAGCCAAGAGTCCAATTCGAATCCTTTTCCGTTTTGGACATGAATCCAAATCGAATCCAAACATTGCTCAGATAATCCAAATCGAATCCATTTTGGAGAGGACTCTCAAATAATGGATTGAATGGGCAATTGATAGAACACTCTAAACAATCAAAGGGGAAGGTTGGTCTAGACATTGTACGAATGGTGCTTCGGGAACAGAAGGTTCCGTTAATATTGTCGTAGACAGTGACTCCCCAGAGATTGAAGATTTAAAAATTGGTTCTAACAACTCATTCACTTCTTCTTTAATTTCCACCCCTCCTTGCTCAATTCCTGCACTACATCCAACCTCATTTTCAAATTTCTGTGCACTCAGAAGGGTTGTAACATTTTGAACATGGTCAGGGGAAAAACATATCCCCTCTTCAACAAATTGGCCCATCGGGTATTGTGATTGGATAGGTAAAGTGCTTACTTCATTACTATTGCCCCTTGCCCTACGAAAGATCTCATTTATATTATCCAACATTGACAAGACCTTATCTTCAAAGCTAGGATTCCATGTAGGTTGGGCATATTGACGTTGGGGCAGTGGTGGTGGTGGAACAAGGCTTGACATACCTTTTAAAGGTGAACTAATGGTTGGGTCAAACATGGGTTTTTTGTTGAGAGTGTGCCAAGAAAAATTAGATTGGTCCTCCCACCTATGAAGACCTTGGGCCGCATTTACATGACCGTACACCAATTCCGGATACTCATGGGCCGAAGGGCACTCCACTAGAGTATGGGTGGGACTTAAGGAAATGGCACATGGTTCCAAAATAAAAAGGGTCGTGGGTTGTAGGGAAGATATGCTACTCCCAAAGTTGGATTGATTCTCCCACCCATGGTTATCAAGATATGAGTGAAGACATTTTTTTTTCACCACGCAAGTATCAACATCATAACCACACCATCACTCATCCACAACACAAAAATAACCCTAGATAACCACAACTAGTAATTAACAGTCCTAAATACTAACAACTAGCAATCCTAGATATCCACAACTAGCACTGCATGCTTTCACAGAAATAAAAAGAAAAACATTAAAAACACCCAAATCTATTTAAAAAGAAAGGTTGATAGATTGCAAACGAGGGGAAGGAGTGTCCTTTCCAACGTTGGCGAGTTCCAAGTGTCACTATCCGCCTCTCCAAATTGACTCCTACAAAGACAAGAAAATCAAGTATTAAAATCAATGTTGGCGAGTTCCAAGTGTCAGTTCCTCCTCCTTTCTGTTTTTATAGGCCCCGAAAAAGCCAAGAGTTCAATTCGAATCCCTTTCCGTTTTGGACATGAATCCAAATCGAATCCAAACATCGAGTTTCCTATTCGAGACCGCCTCTTCCGGCATTCCAATCCCAGCACAATCCTCTATTTTTCCAGTCCGCCGTCAACGCCGCCGTGTTCGTCGAGCTTCACCACCATCCTTGCTGTCACCACATATGCTCGAGCTCTCGGCGTGACCCGTCACCGTCGGAATGTCGGAACCACCGTTCTCTCGGCTCTGCTAGCCCATGGCTCAGTTCGTCGTCGCCATCAACTCACCGTGCCTCGCCGTCGCCATCACGTTTGAGCCCAGACCGCCATCAACCCAAGACCACCGTCGTCATGAACGCCATCGTCCTCAACACCCCCATCAGCCGCCCATTGCTGCCTCATCGTCGGCGCTCGAGCACCTCTGTTCTGGAAGGCTCGAGCTTCGGCTCGGGCCATTTCACTTTTTTCTTTTCTTTTACTGAACGGAACCGGAACTGAACCGGTTGGTTCAGCCCATATTTCTTCTTTATTTTTTTTCATTATTAGGCTAAAACCCGTCGTAGCAATCTCCACCGCCGAATCTTCAAAACCCGTTTGGCGTGCTCCACTATTGGTGATTTGTACTTGAAACTCTTAAACCTGCATAAATAAAATTAAATCTTAAATTAGACGCATAATAAAATTTAATCTCTTAAATTCCATGAATGCATCTAAATTGATCAATTAAGAGCATTTATTTATTAAACTCCTAATTACTCACCTAACATGAATAACCATTAAAAAGGCATATAAATTTCAACTAAAATTATGACTAACATATAGGCAAAAAGACATATAAAAAGTGTATATTTTATATATATCAAATACCCCCAAACCTATATTTTGCTAGTCCTCGAGCAAAATAAAATCAAGCAAGGAAAAATAAAAACTACTAAAGTAAACTAAACGAGAAAAGTAAATGCTATTTTCGTAGGGAACATGATTGCATTGAGCGTATGCAACAAGCCATTAAACCTCTAGGTGTCCTTAGTAGGACGAGTTGTGTCTCGTGAGAGTTTGCAGCCATGCTACCGACAAACATGTATTTATGAAATTAACCTAATTAATCTAAATGCAAGAACAAATCAAAACAATTCAAAACAAGCAAAACAAACAACCTATTATCCCTTCAAATGCATACCACAATACTTAAGAAAATCAACCACACGTACTTGGTTTATAATCAACGGGAATATAGAAGCCCTCAAGTAAGTGGTTTTATTCTACACTTTCATCTTGGAAATTTCTGCTCAAATATGATATAGCATGATAATATAGATAGTAAAAAGTGTAGAACATTGTAGTCATACATTCTAAATCTCTGTTTCACACAGATCCAGTGTTACCCATTAACCAAAGAACATCAGAATTTACATAGTCATCGTAATCTTTAGGTTCAAGATAGCACAAATGCCTGTGCGCCTCATTCGGGTCCAACATTCTAGACTTGAGAGGATAATACACCATAGATTTTTTTTTTCAATAGGACTGTGTAAGGCCTAACTTCAAGATGCTTAGGTTTAATAATGACTCAGGTCAATGACTCCCAGCCAGTTGGCTTAGGGCATTAGGTTTTAAGTATAGACCGCTTCGGGCCTGATTATCAGCCTAAGTTAATCCTATAATAGTCAAGCAGCCCCTTATTTTTACAATTTAATTTTTTTTTCATTTTTATTTATTCATTTTTTTAGCATTCATATTTTTCAAGCAATCTTTATTCTGTCCAGGCTGTATTATACTCTCAACCTATTTCCGGTTCCAAGCCCTTGCCATTGCCAAGTAAATGGTCTATCATGATCTTTTAAGCTCAAAAGACAACCGCATATCAACCAATGACTCTGACTAAAGATATCCCACTGAATATTAGTATTCAACAAATCTCTAGAAAGTATTAGTTTATGTAACTAGTGTGTGTGTGTGTGTGAGTGAGTTTTCTTAGCTCAAGCACCTGTTCCAAGATGACTGTAATAGAAAGATATTCTCAGTTAAGTGTATCTATCCTCCAGTATACTTACTCACACTTCCAATGTAAATTAATCACTTAAGAATTGAAGTACGCATCATCATGGGATAAACTATCAAAACCTAAAAAAATACTAGTAAACATCCTAAAAGCTAATCAAAATTTTCTTTTTCTTTTCAAATTTTTTTTTAACGAAAACAGATGATAATGAAACAAAAGAACACATCTTTTCTACACCCCAAACCTAAACTAAATATTACCCTCAATGTTTACCCAAATGATACTACAATGACTAGTAAATGAAAGGAGTGAGGAAAGAAGTCACCTGAAGGGAGAGCCTCATGGTAGATATAGAGCATGAAACACATAAGCTAAGAATGAGGGGTTAATATAAATAAAGAAAAATAAAATACACCCCCAAACTTAGACTGCAGCATCCCTATGCAGGTAGTACATAACCTACAATAACAAAAATAAATAGTAAAAAAATAAGAAAATAAAATTTGTGTTGCCTCCCAAGAGCGCTAAGTTTTACGTCTTCAGCCAGATGTTGCCCCAACAAGTCAACCTGGATCAATTAAATGATTACCCCACACACTCCTATCCTTGTTGCATAAGTACGGATCACACCTTGGAATGAAGGGGTGGAGTGGTGGGCGAGTAAGCTTTGGAAATAACGGCCCTTTCATTGGCTATGAGAAAAGGTCATTAAAAAATTTTAAAATAAAGGGTTTTTCCTCTTCCACATCACCCAATTTGGCCTTAGTGGCCTCTTCTTGTAACACATTTTGGATAGTACTCTCAAATAATGGATTGAATGGGCAATCGATAGAACACTCTAAGTAACGTTCAACAGTCAAAGGGGAAGGTTGGTCTAGACATTGTACGAATGGTGCTTCGGGAACAAAAGGTTCCGTTAATATTATCGTAGATGGTGACTCCCCAGAGATTGAAGATTTAAAAATTGGTTCTAACGACTCATTCACTTCTTCTTTAATTTCCACCCCTCCTTTCTCAATTCCTGCACTACATCCAACCTCATTTTCAAATTTCTGTGCACTCCGAAGGGTTGTAATATTTTGAACATGGTCAAGGAAAAAATATATCCCCTCTTCAACAAATTGGCCCATCGGGTATTGTGATTGGATAGGTAAAGTGCTTAGTTCATTACTATTGCCCCTTGCCCTACGAAAGATCTCATTTATATTATCCAACATTGACAAGACCTTATCTTCAAAGCTAGGATTCCATGTGGGTTGGGCATATTGGGGTTGGGGCAGTGGTGGTGGTGGAACAAGACTTGACATACCTTGTAAAGGTGGACTAATGGTTGGGTCAAACATGGGCCTTTTGTTGAGAGTGTGCCAAGAAAAATTAGATTGGTCCTCCCACCTATGAAGACCTTGGGCCGCATTTACATGACCGTGCACCAATTCCGGATACTCATGGGCCGAAGGGCACTCTACTAGAGTATGGGTGGGACTTAAGGAAATGGCACATGGTTCCAAAATAAAATGGGTCGTGGGTTGTAGGGAAGATATGTTACTCCCAAAGTTGGATTGATTCTCCCACCCATGGTTATCAAGATATGAGTGAAGACATTTTTTTTCACCACGCAAGTATCAACACCATAACCACACCATCACTCATCCACAACACAAAAATAACCCTAGATAACCACAACTAGTAATTAACAGTCCTAAATACTAACAACTAGCAATCCTAGATATCCATAACTAGCACTGCATGCTTTCACAGAAGTAAAAAGAAAAACATTAAAAACACCCAAATCTATTTAAAAAGAAAGGTTGATAGATTGCAAAAGAGGGGAAGGAGTGTCCTTTCCAACGTTGGCGAGTTCCAAGTGTCACTCTCCGCCTCTCCAACATTGGCGAGTTCCATGCTTCATGTTAAAGTTCAAGAAGTCAGCTTTCCAATGCAATTCGGAGTTCGGAGCGGAAAGTTATAACTATTTAAAAATTATGAACAGTAACTACGATTGATCGCCAGAGCCGGGAAACAGTGTTAGTGAAGGACACGATCGATCAGAACTTAAAATGATCGATCGTATGTACTGTAGTTTTTGGATTTACGCAATACTGTAGAATCGATCGATCGGCAAATCAAAGTGATCAATCGGTAGGCGAGATGAAATGGTCGATCGACGTGACAACACAGGAATTAACGAAGGAAAATGATCAATCGGAAAGCGATCGATCGGCAATACGGAGTGATCGATCGTTTTATGCAGCAAAAACCTAAATCAGGCCTATTTCGACTTGGATTTGGAAGGGGACTTCGGGGTTTCTCTTAAAACATATATATAGGCCTTAAGGGAGAATATTTTGGAGGATCTTGAGGAGAATTGGAGGCTAGAGCAAAGGAGAGAAGAAGAAGAAGATGATGAAGAACTTGATGGTGATTTCTTCCTTAATGCAAGGCTAAACTCCTTTCCAAGGCGTAGATGAAGTCCAATAGACTGGTTGTATAGTCTTTTTTCTCTTATCTTATGCTTTAAGCTAGTTGGTGTATGACTATTTATTATGGAATTAAAGTTGATTCATTGAAGTTTGTTCTTTGTACTCGAGAGAGACAAGAGTGAGTTTTGTGGATTTCAATCTGAAAGAACACTTGCTTGTCCGAGAGGAACATAAGTAATCTGAAGTGTAATATATTAATAAAGATTCATTGATTTATACTTGTGAGAGATAGATCACAATTCCATATGCTTAATTGATTATGTGTTACGTCCGAGAGGAGAACACTATAATTTGAATTGACAAGTGTATGTCCGAGAGGAATATGCTAGCCAATTAATAATTTATTTTCAAGAGAGAGAGAGAGAGATTACATTAGTTTATTGTGGCGGATTCGAAGCCTTGGTATTTCCCATATTGATTTACTCTCAGCTTAGTTTAGTTAAAGTTCACTGCTTTCCTTAGATTAAATAAAAACTACAACTTTTCTCTGAATTTGGTAAAGTATTCATCCGTCCCCGAGGTTCGACAACACTTCAATACTCGTTGTAGTACACAGTTGCCTTGTGCACTTGCAAGAGTTTCATTTTAAATGATAAGTGGACAATAGGATCACATTGGGAGTACCAAACTATCTTGAATTGTTAGAAATTTGTTTCGGCATTTCGAGGACAAAAATTTCTTTTTAGGAGGGGATGATGTAACACCCAAAAAATCGGTATGCTTACTAAAATTGATTGATCTAAAAATACTAAATTTTGATGCTTATTTTTATTATGTTTTGCACTTTGGGGTTGAAGTACGTGAAGATAGCTTTCCAATGCCACTGACGGTGGGCAATTCAGAGTTTGGAGCAAAAAGTTATATTAGTTTGAATTTTGGTATGCGATCGATCTGGCAGGGTACACGATCGATCGCCGGGGTACGCGATCGATCGCGCCGGCAAAGGCTGAATACATAAATTAGGATTTTCTTGAGAAAAGAATACTAAATCTTAACCAAACTTAGAGAGGATGTCTATGTAAGGATTTTGGAGGATTTTTATTGGAGGAAAGAGTCCAGGATAAAGAAGGATTTGCATAAGAGGTGAAAACCCTAAACTCTATATAAACCCATGAGAGGGGAGGGCTTGTGCTATTCATATCAAACCCTGGCTCTAGAAAGCTTATATTTTTCTCCTTCCCACGTTCACCCTTTTTTCAAGCCTCTTCTAGGTGTGAGTTTCCTTCAAAAGCTTGGAGCGGAGGCATTGATGTGAAGCAAAGGAGGCGAACGATGCGTAGGAGGCGAAGACTTTGAAGAAACAAAGAGTAGGATGGTTTTTCCCTATTCTATTCATTTTCTTCTTATATATGAGTAATGATTTCATTCATATCATAGTTATATAAACTCATTTGAATAGAATTTGATACTAGTTGGTTATACGATTCATATTGTCGAGTATGTTCTTCAGTACGTTCATGCTATGTTCTTAGATGGGAATACTATCCATGCTTGATATCTATTGATCTTGTTGATGCTAAAAATTTTAATCTTTGTCTGTTAGTTCTTGATTTCGTTGGTTCAAGTGGTCACATGTGTTGTCCTGATTTAATTGTCTTTATTCCCAAGGGTAGTTACTTAATACTATTATGTATGGTAAAAGACATGGTAAAAAGAGTATTTTTATGTGATTCCAGAATGCCCTAGGATCTGTAATAAGCCTAGAAGGGGAGTAAATAAGCATGATAATCCTCTATTAACACTAATAAGGTATGGTTACACTAAATACTTAAGTATGAGTATGATTTATCATCTCGGGCAGAACTATTTCTGTGCCGACAGTCACTAGTAATTAATTCATAACTAATTAAAGAAAAATTGGAAAAATATAAAAGTAGTGGGGTTAGAAACTAGACTCATAGGCTGTAAAAATTTCAGAGTCTAAGTCCTACTGTACAGTCTATGGGAGCTGTCGGAAGGGGACTGATATGCAGGAGATAGTGTGTTGAAATCAGAGAGAAAGTACTAATACTTAAGTAATACTATGAGATATTATATGAAATAAGTTAAAAAGTGTTAGAATGATACATTATACTATTAAAGATGTATTATCACAGTAAAGTGGTTAAGTAAAAAGAGTAATCATATGGGGTAAGTCTAAGTGAGCAAGTGAACCAAGATTTCTGTTTTTAGACTAGCGGTTGTGTTGGTTTGAAATTCCACTTGGAAATCAAATAATCAAAGACCTATTCTCAAATCTTGACTTTGGATATATACATATATATTATAAACCCAATTATTTCTTGGAAGGTTCCTATCTACGGCTATGCATGAACGGATGTGTGTTAAAAGTATTGGATGTTTGATCTATACTCCTAGGGTAAGCTTTTTTATCATATGAGATATGTGAATATCCTTGTTACTCCTATAGTGAGTCTTTGTTATTCGAGATATGTAAATCTCCTTGTTACTCCTGAGAGTGAGTCATGTTCTCATGAGAGACTTCGATGTTCTATTCATACTCCATGAGTGAATCATTATGGTAAGAGACCCTTATTCTCAAAAAATTGAGACCTTTGCTGTTGATTAAATCATTGTCCAGTTTGACATTGACTTATTTCTCCACTAAGAGTTCTTTTTGAAGATCTCTCCGGGTGGAATCATAGTATGCTCACGAGCCATTGCTAGATCCATGGCGATCTCCGATATTTATGGGACATGGTTTCCTTATTGCCTGAAGGGAGGCACATACGTACGTTTTGGCTGTATGATATTACGGAAGGTCTGCAATCTCCGCCCATTGTGTCCGTAAGCACTGATGGGGCCAGCATCCGTAGACGCATGGCCGGGTTCCAAAGAGAGAACCTCTAGGATGTTCTGGTATAGAAGTCCGTAGAGGAAGTTGACTGATCTGAGAGTAGAAATTGAATCTCTTTGCACTTTAGATGTCTAGAGGTATTAAGATTGTTTATTTTCTCCCTACACATGTGATGTTCGGAGTCTTGTTTATGATTGTTATCTTCTCCTTACGCTGATTGTTTGGAGTATGGGTATTCACTATTCTTTTCCTATACTTGTGAGTTGAGAACCATTGTTGATTGACCTTTCTTTTTAGGTAAATAGACCTTAGGTTCAGTCCGGATGTCCTTGAATATCAGTTGTTCATTTATTATATTTCTCTTCATACTGCTTGATTCATTTTCAGTACTGAGTGTTTCTATGAAATACTAATTCATCCTCTAATGCAGGCGCGAAAGATAACTGAGACATGAAATACTCATGCATCCTCTAGTTGCCGAGAAGAGATTAGAGATTGCTTTAGTTTTATTCAGTGCTTGATTAATATTTTATGATATTAGTAGCCATTGTGTGCCATAAACTAGGATTTTTATTTCTTTTGACTTTTTTAATTCATTGGCTGTAATAAAAACTAAGTAGGCTCATTTTATATTTCTTAATAATGTTTGAATGTTGTACTACACTGAATCGTGGGATGACCAGTTACACATCCTTTTGTGATGATGTAATTGCTTGTGTTTTCGACTGTTCAGTGGCGTGCCCGGGGTTTCAGCCTCGAGATGTTACTGTCTTTGAAGGCTTCTGCACTCCGATCAAGATCTGCAATCCTGGGGCATGACAGTAAGCTTTCCATTATCGTAAATTTTGTCAAATTTAGATTTCGGAATAAGAAATTGTGTTCGTGCAAAATTTTGAACACGATCGATCCCTAGAAGTGCCGCGATCGATCGGGTCAGTTTTATAATCGAACGAAAAGCTGCCGTGATCGATCACCTTGTGTGACGATCAACCATTTTTACTGTGATTTTCAGTTTTTGCACTTGTGATCAATCGCCTTGCGAACAATCGATCGTAAGTACTGTGATGTTGCGATTTTGGGCAGTGATCGATCGTTGAGCCTCATGATCAATCGCACCGACAGGAGCAGTTTCCGATTTTGATGATTTCAGGATCTTTTTGAGTTGGGAATCCTACCAAATCGAGGAGGGATATTGGGAGAGCGCCCTAGATGGCTAAGAGGTGGTTTTGGATCAACGGTGGAGATTAAAACTTTGTGTAACTAATGGGAAAAGTGATTGGAAAGGAGATTTCCTAGTTGTATTAGGGTTTCTCTATAAAAACCCATAAGAGAGGAGCATGCCATGCGCATGAATGTCCAACCTCTTGGAGATTTGGAGTTTTCTCATCTTCCTTGCACAATCATCAAATATTGGCCACGTTCGATCCCCAGGACAAGGCGGTTTTGCGAAGAAGAAGCGGAGCACTACTCGAGATGATAAGTGATTCGTCGTGAAAATGGTAGGATGACTTTTACTCACTTCTCTAATATGATTGTTGACTTTGATGACCTTGTGATCTATTACCCATGTGTGGTTGATGATGATTATTCCATAAGAGAAATCCATTTGATTATGATATGTCTATTCACTCATGAATTATGCTAATGGATCTATTAGTAATATTTCTTGTGCTAGCGCCTAGAAGGGGTTTCCCATATTGTTTAACTCTGTGCATCTTAGTATATTGCTTGGATGATCTGATTATGTACGTTCCAGGTTTTGTTGTCTCATTATTTGGTCTATTGTTGGATGTCCTAAATCAGGTATATTCTAAAAAGGGTAAGTTATTGTAAAACGAAGTAGATAGTGACCTATTGTTGTTGTTCATGCTGAATTCAATGTCACAATATTTTGATTCATAAAAAGGTCGTCTTTTTATGTCCTTTCGGTACTTTACTACTTCATATTTATGTCTAGGATTAGTGGTCCGATTTGGGTAAAGAGTTTGTAATTAAGATACTAATTGTATAACACGATGGTATGTAAATAAAATGAATCTTAATATGAGAAATACTACCTATTAATAAAGCCATAAAGGTTCTGTAACATACCTCGGGAATGGGTAATCATGTTTATTATGATGATCCTAGGTGGTATATAATGTATCTAATACGATTAAAACACATTGAATTAAAATAGACTCTCTCGATCAGAATAGTTTCTGAATTTGATTCAAATTGTACAAATTGTAGTAAGCATCGAAAGTGGACAGTTATGTAAATAACAGTATACAGAATTAGTATTACTAAACATTATTACATTATAAGATACGTATATATGATGAGTTATGACTAAGATAACCTTAATGAATATTTATAGATTTGAGTAAGGGTGATTCCAGTAAGAATAATTTACTTAAAAGATGATCTTGGTCGATTCATTCTTAACTGAAGCAGTGTCTTGCGTGTTTGCAATTTTCGCATACCGATTGAGTTAATAGAGTTCCAACTAGGGTTTGAACTCTCGAACCCTAGTATTCCTTTTATCTGATGACCATTGAACTCTATTGTCAGTGTTGGGAATTCCTATCTAGGGCTACGCACATTGAATATATTGGATGAGTTAATCTGTTGTTATATCTCATAAGAGTTGGTTGATGTTCGAGAAGGAACAGTCTTCATGTTACTCCGTTGGTGAGTCAATTGCTAATCGAGAATTTCTATTCATCACTCCTCTGGTGAGTCGATTGCTGATTGAGATATTGAAGTCTCAATACTCCTATGTGAGTCGAACCCTGAGAGATGAGAATCATGAGTTATTTTATACAACTTCTGTTGTTGTGAGTTATCATTCAGTTCCCTGTAAACTGCTTTCTTCCACTAAGAGTTATTATTAGAAACTCATTGAGGTGGAATCATAGTATGCTCAAGAGCCATTGTTAGATCCATGGTGATCTCTGATTTTTATTTAACCTCTGTAGTTCAGCCTATGAAGGCACACGTACGTTTTAGACTGTATGATATTACGGAAGGTCTGCAGTCTCCGCCCTTAGTGCCAGTAAGCACCGATGGAGCCTGCATCCCTAGACGCAAGCCCGGGTTCCAAAGAGAGAACCTCTAGGATCTTTTGGTATATTGTTCCACACGGGAAGTGGACCGATCTGAGAGTAGAAGTGACGTCTCCTTACACTATGGATGTCTGGAGTCTGAACTTACTGATTTTTTTCTCCTTACGCGATAATCGTTTGGAGTCTTGAAACTGTTATTCAATTTACCCATACACTGAGTTGATGTTGTCTCTAAGTATGGTTACTATTCAGGTAAAGTAAACTCGGTATTTCCAATCCTGATTCTGTTCAACATTGAATTCCTTTTAAGAACTTTATATCTGTATTTTCCATTCCTATTCTCTGTGGGGTTTTTGCATCCTAATGGGTATTTCTTCGGAATACTCATGCATCCTCTGATGCAGGAATTAAGAGAGAGTGAAGCTGAGCAAGTAAAGATTCCTGGAGCTGCTATGGATGGTTGAAGCTTGGAGTGGAAGACTTTAATTTTTGATTTAACCTTTATTTTTTGTTCGGTCGATGTGTGCTTAGAACTTTAGTACTTAAATTGGATGATTATTATTTTATTTTCTGTAATAGACTAATTAGAGTTTTCCTTTATTGGCAATGTTATGTGAAGATTTAATACCTGGATATTGTTCTGCCATGTCAATCCTGTATATTCTAATCTGGTAATCGTGATGAGATCGATCGAGTATTCGGTCACGCTTCAAGTTTCTGACCTCTTGATTGTCTTTGATTGGTTGCTTCTGTGCTCTAATCGAGGTAAGGAATTTTGGGGCGTGACAACTACAAAGAATCCTAAGTAAAAATAAGTACTCCCTCCGGTGTTTTAAATAGATGTAAACTGTTGACAAAATGAACTAATCCCTCCGTTCCAAAATGCTATGTACATTTGAAAATATTCACTGTTCCAAAATACTAGGTATATTTTGCCAAATCACGTGACTTCCTCTTTCCAAAATTAGAGGAGACTTGGAAGGATTGACTTGAACTTGGTTCGTGAACAAGCATACGAGTCGGAATATCAGGGAGAAGGAGTCATGTGACTTCCTTGTAAGCTTCATGGTCCAATAAAAATGAGAATTTTATCAAATGTACATAGTATTTTGGAACCGAGGGAATATTAAAAATGGGTAATTACTGATACAGTCAAAGAACAAACAGTAATTACAGATAACTACAGAAATTTTCATTCATAAAATGTCATTTAGAGAGTAATGTTCGTAAAAGACTAAAATGCCCTCATCTTCCTCAAGGACTCACAATACAGTCCTGACCTTCCGCCCAGACCTCTCGGCCTAAAATATTGCTTGCTATCTCCAACCACTATCTCATCCATCTTCACCATTGATTTTATTTCATCCCACCCACTAAGCCATGTTGCCGCCCATTTGTCGGATTCCATTGTCTGTCACTTACAAGATCTTTGTCGTGCCTTAGTCGTAGGAGCGTCACTATTGACCACACTACCACCGCCTATCGGAGCTGCAAAATTGTGAAAAACCACATTTGACATCTTCCACCAAACCGTTATTACCAAAAATTTCCCCTTTTTAAAAATAGCACAAACGTGTTATGTTGCAAACTGTGTTGCTCTAATAAATTATCCCATCTCGACTCCTTCTCATCGACGTCCACTCCTTCACAGGCCAGTTCACGCTCTTAAAGTTCTATTGTCGCTAGTGATTTACTGGTGTTGCACTTGAGAAACATAGTTGAGAAAAAACATGAATACTGTTACTCCTAGGAAAAGCACTCCTATGCTATTTTTAGGAAAAGCATAAAAATGTTACTCCTTTCGGTCACTTTATAAACACAGTTTTCTTTATTAGATACAGTTTTCTTCCAATAAACTAAATTATTCATTTAAAGAAAAGTGTATTTATTTATGGTGTATGATGAATATATTAATATTTCATGTGCAACCATCATGTCATGAAGCCAATCCACATATTTGGAAAGGTGTATGATGAATATGATGATGTTGAATCTTCTTATCATTGTCCCCTTTTTGGAGGGTTGCGTCAGGAAGGGCATCCGGCGTAAAAACTTCCCACTATGTTTCTTTGTATGGATTTTGTACCATTTTGATTCCGATAAGAGTCAAATGCGGTATATAATCCATGCGCCGACCCCAGATAGCTGGGATAAGGCGTATGATGATGATGATGATGATGAAAGAAAAGTGTATTTACTAAAAGTGACCGAGTGACTTTTGTTGCACCCAAGATGTCGCCCGTTGTCAAGTTTGTAGGGGAGGATCTCGTCAACAGACCACTTGGAGAGCACAACGGAGGAGATGACACAGCTACTCCACATATACTATTCGAAGAAGCTGGTTTACCTCATAGCATTGAGAAGAAGAGAAAATGTTGATAATTTAACTTGATTTAAACTGAGAATGCGATCAATCGGGATGGAGCAATCGATCGCTAAGCGATCGATCGGTCTTGCGCGATCGATCGTAACCTTGGTTTTGTTTTCAGAATTGCGTTGGCTGAGAAAGCGATCAATTGCCATTGCGGTTACAGTCGGGAACGTTGCCGTTTGGCTTCAAAAAGTTGCATTTTTTTCATCCATCATATTCCCAACAGAGTCTTTCTATATATAAAAACGAAAAATCTTAGAAAGGAGAGATAGAAATTGATCCAAACTCTTTCTTCTTTTCTCTTGATTTCTTGGTCCATCATTGAGCAATAGAATCTCCTCTGATCGAGATCCAGTCAGTTTGATTTGAGTGCACCTTTAAACTGACGGAGTGGTTCGTTGTATCTCAGGAATGGAACGCTTTTGATTGCCTGTGCACGGAGGGCGGCGTATCTGTTCCAAGGACAGCTCATAGTGTGCCTCGAACCAGGTTTTATTTCTTTTAATCTTTGGTATTTTCATTGAATTGTTTGTCAATTTAATTGGTAGTATTCTAGCCCTCTTTTATGTGACAATCCCAACAATCTTGAAACAGATATTATATTGTTTTTGTTGATTGAATACTACTGCAATTATCGGTGTTGACAAATCATTGAAACCTGAGAAATTTGATGGCAAGAATTTCATGCGATGGCAGACTAAGATGAAATTTTGGCTTACTCAATTGAATATTTTCTATGTGATTTCTGATGCTGTTGCGGATAAAACTGTGTCTTCGGAATCTGATAAGACTGCTACTTCTTGTGATGTTGGAATTGCTAAGTCTGTTGATAGTGATAAATTCAAACAAGATGATGAACTGTGCCATGGACAAATTTTTAGTGTTTTGAGCAATGAGTTGTTTGATTTGCATGTAAACACTAAATCTGCCAAAGAATTATGGGATACTCTTGATAGAAAATTTGGAAAGGAGCATGAAGGGGAAGAGAAGTATGTTTTGGGCGAGTACTTTGACTATAAGATGGTTGATAACAAATCTGTCAGAGACCAGGTAGTCAAAATTCAGAATTTAGTGGCTAAGATCATTGGGAAAGGTATTCCCATTGACGAGAGGCTCCAAGTTCCTGTGCTTATTGACAAACTACTACCCTCATGGCAGGATTTCCAAATTAACTTGAAGCACAAGAGGGAGGCAATGTTCGTTGATGACCTTATGGTGGCCATACAAATTGAAGAAAAACATAGAGGTACGATGAAAATCTTACAGGGTTCTTCTTCTTGGGCCAATGATAGTGCTCAAGCTAATGTAGTGGAAGGGAAACCCAAGTTTCATGGCAATAAGAAGAACAACAAGAAGTTTAAGAATCGTTCTTTCAAACCTGGTTCCAATATCCAAAAGGACAAGAAGTCAAAGGTTTACTGGGTCTGTGGGAAGCATGGACTTTTTGCAAACAGGTGTAAAGAGAAGAAAGGCCAGGACCATAGCCATGGTGGGGCTGTATCTTTTGCTCAGGCTAACATGGTTATTTCAGATGACAGGTTAGTATTAACTAATTCTGAAATTAACTTAGCTTGTGTATCTGCCGATTGGTGGGTTGATACAGGGGCAACTGTTCACATCGGTGTTGATGTTTCTTCTTTTTCTTTCTATCAGGAAGTAAAGGATAGAATAGTGATGAATGGGAACTCCTCTGGGGCTAGAGTTGATGGAGTTGGAAATATGGACATCCGGTTTACATCGGGGAACACATTAACTCTTCATAATGTGTTGCACGTGCCTAGTGTGAGGAAGAACCTTGTTAGTGGAGTATTTCTTAGTCGAGAAGGATATAAATTAGTGTTTGAGTCAAATAAAGTTGTAATAACTAGACATGGTACTTTTATTGGGAAAGGCTATGTGTGTGATGGTCTTTTTAAACTAAATTTGGTTTCTTGTAATAACTCCGTATTTCAAGTTGATGACTCTTTGATTTATCATGTTGATTCTTTTGATGTGTGGCATAGGAGGCTAGGACATGTGAATTCACAAACCATTAAGAGAATGATGAATCTTGAATTGATTCCGAAATTGCATGATTAATCTCTTGATAAATGTGAAATATGTATTCAAGCGAAACAACCTAGGAAACCTTATAGGTCTGTTGATAGGTCTACATGTTTGCTTGACTTAGTTCATTATGATATTTGTGAATTGAATGGATTAATGACTCGGGGTGGTATGAGATATTTTATTATGTTTATTGATGATTACTCCAAAATTTGTCATGTGTACTTGCTAAAGTCTAAAGATGAGGCTTTTGAGAAGTTTAAGATCTATAAAGATGGAGGTTGAGAATCAAACAGAGAGGCAGATTAAAAGACTTAGGTCTGATCGTTGTGGGGCATATTGTTCCCTTGAATTTTGCAAGTTTTGTGAAGATCAAGGAATAATATATGAGACCACAGCGCCTTACTCTCCTCAATCTAATTGTGTGGCAGAAAGAAAGAATAGAACTTTTATGGACATGATAAATTCTATGCTTTCATCTTCGGATTTATCGAAGAATTTATGAGGAGAAGCAATTCTTTCTGCGTGTGTGTGATCTTAAACCGTTTGCCTCATAAAGGACAAAATACAACCCCTTATGAATTAATAAAAGGAAGAAAACCGAGCTTAAAGTTCATTAAGGTTTGGGTTGTCTTGCGAAAGTCAAAATCCCAAATGTGAAGATGGAAAAGCTAGGTTCAAAAATTTATGATGCGGTGTTCATTGGTTATGCACAAAACAGTAGAGCATATCGGTTTTTAGTAATTGGGTCTGATCTACAGGATTATGCACCTAATACTATTAAGGAGTCCGATGATGCAACATTCTTTGAGAATGTGTTTCCTATGAAGGAAAAAATTAAGGTTGTAGTGCATAAAGATGATGGCTCATCATTTTCTATTCATAGAATTGAAGATTCTGGTACAAATGTGGAGGTTAGGAGATCTAAGAGAACCAGAATAGAGAAGAACTATGGAGATGACTTTTATACTTTCATGGTGGGGAATAAAAATCCATTGACTTTTAGTGAGGCTATGTCGTCTAGCGAAGCTCCTTTTTGGAAGGAGGCGATACAGAGTGAGATGGATTCTACACTTGCACATGGGACGTGGGTTCTTACGAATCTACCTCCAGGGTTTAAACCAATTGGGTGCAAGTGGACATTTAAAAGAAAATATTATCTGGATGGATCCATTGAAAAGTACAAAGCTAGATTAGTGGCTAAAGGTTATAGTCAAAAATAAGGTAAAGATTTCTTTGACATGTATTCTCCTGTGACTATGATAACTATAATTCGAGTGCTTATTGCATTGGCAGCTCATTATAACCTCTAAATCCATCAAATGGATGTAAAGATAACATTTTTAAATGGTGAATTAGAGGAGGAAATATATATGGAGCACCCTGAAGGTTTTGTAGTTCCTGGTCAAGAAAGAAAAGTATGTAAGTTAGTGAGATCTCTCTATGGGTTAAAACAGGCTCCCAAACAATGACATCAAAAGTTTGATAATGTTCTTCTTTCTAATAACTTTGTAATGTGTACTTCTGATAAATGCCTATATTGGATGTCTTTTGATAATTCTTTTGTGATGTTATGATTGTATATGGATGATATTTTAATATTTGGTGATAATGTGGATCATATCAATAAGGTTAAGGTTTCCTTAACGAGAATTTTGATATGAAAGACTTGGATCTTGCCAAGGTCATACTGGGCTTGAAGATTGATATGACTTCTAAAGGAATAGTTGTGAGTCAATCACACTATGTGGAGAAGATTCTAAAGAAGTATGATTACTTTGATAGAAAACCTGTTAGTACGCCGTATGATTTCAGTGTAAGACTAAAGAAAAATTGTGGGGAGAGTGTGTCACAACTTAGATATTCACAGCTGATAGGAAGTTTGAGTTATCTGGCTAACTGCAGGAGACCGGATATATCCTATGATGTGAGAAGACTAAGTAGATACACTAAGGGCCCAAATAAGTCTCATTGTATTGCCATTAAGAGAGTGTTCAGATATCTGAAGGGAAGTATAAATTATGGTTTACATTATTCCGGGTTCCCTGCTATATTAGAAGGATATAGTGATGCAAATTGGGTATCAGATTCTGATGAAACAAAGGACACAAGTGGTTATGTGTTTACACTTGGTGGTGGGGCAGTTGCATGGAAATCTCCTAAGCAAACTATGATAACAAGGTCTACTATGGATGCTGAGACAGTAGCACTTGATAAAGCTGTAGGAATGGCTTAGGGATCTTTTGATAGATATAGCCTGGTTGAATAAACCAATTCCTGGAATATTGATTCACTGTGATAGCCAATTAGTTTTTGATAAGGTTAAGAGTAAGAATCATAATAAGAGGTCCTCCAGGCATATTGAACTAAGGTATAAAATCTTGCGCAAGTTGAGTACCTATGGAGTTATTACCTTAAGTTTCATACGATCAACGGATAATTTGGCTGATTCGTTTACAAAAGGATTGTCGGCAAGGCAAGTCCTTAACTCATCAATGGGAATGGGGCTGAAAGCCTATGATTAAGTCATCGTTAGTAGCAACCCAATCTCTCTGAGTGGAGATCCCACGACGAAGATTCAATGGGTAAAAACAAGCTAATGCATGACTTGGAGAATACTATTTAAATATATTGTATGCTCATTCCCGTGTTAAGATGAGAGTGCTCTACTGCATATGAAACAGGTTGACGAAAGTCTTAATGAAGTCAAGGCTTAAATATCATGGTATTGTTATACAGATTACCCTTGGAGACTGTCACCTATATGACTGCCACTGAGGTTGCAGTTAACGAGAACGTGGGCTTGTTCGCTAATGTGTAACTCATGAAAAGATACAAGTACATGGCCGTAAAGCGATACCCCGAATGATCTCGAAACGGGAGTTACTCTAACTGTTAGGTTTGTCAAAGCTCTTGCTCTAAGGATCAAGTTCAAGACTTTGTTCACTTTGAACTTGTGAGAGTGACGGCTTACCAAACTAGGTGTAGGTTCAAACCCGCAAGGTACATATCGCCGAAAACTTAGAGTACTATTGCTCAATGTCTCATTCATGTGTCATATGCATCCTACTGTATAAACTAGTTTAATATCAAGTCATGGTGGGGATTGTTGATAATTTGACTTGATTTAATTTGAGAATGAGATCGATCGGGATTGAGTGATCGATCGGTCTTGCGCGATCGATCGTAACCTCGATTTTGTTTTCAGAATTGCGACGGGCTGAGAAAGCGATTGATCACCTGATGAAGCGATCGATTGCCATTGCAGTTGCAGTCGGGAACATGGCCGTTTTGGCTTCAAAAAGTTGCATTTTTTCATCCATCATCTTCCCAACAGAGTCTTTCTATATATAGAGAACGGAAAATCTCAGAAAGGGGAGATAGAAATTGATCCAAACTCTTTCTTCTTTTATCTTGATTTCTTGGTCCATCATTGAGCAATAGAATCTCCTCTTATCGAGATCCAGTCTGTTTGATTTGAATGCACCTTTAAACTGATGGAGTGGTTTATTGTATCTCGGGAATGGAACGCCTTTGATTGCGTGTGCACAGAATGCACCTTTAAACTGATGGAGTGGTTTATTGTATCTCGGGAACGGAACGCCTTTGATTGCGTGTGCACAGAGGGCTGCGTATCTGTTTCAAGAACAGCGCATAGCATGCCTCAAACCGGGTTTTATTTCTTATAATCTCTGGTATTTTCATTGAATTGTTTGTCAATTTAATTGGTAGTATTCTAGCCCTCTTTTATGTGACAATCCCAACAGAAAACTTCCCCAAGGAAACACGAGGCGGAGAGGAATTGCCAACTGTTGCGGCCAAAGCAGAGAACAATGGTTTTGGCGGCATCAGCATCAGATACGATGGGCAGAGGCAGCCGCGACAATGGAGGAAAGAACGAAGGAGGAAGAATATGAGAGGGCATTTTGGGTATTTAGATAAAGTAGGTTCGGGTAATGCTCTTTTGGTGAGGGTATCTGTAAATTGAAAACTTATTACGAAAGATCTGTGAAAGGAAAATAAAGGAAAACAGTCATCTGTATAACTGTAGTTACTGTTTGTTCTTTGACTGTATCAGTAATTGGTCCTTGAAAATTGAAGAAGTATTGGCCATGAAGAAAGGACATAGTGCAAGATAATTATGGGAAATAGATTGGCTCAATAAAAAGAGGCGATATTGCAGGCTTTTTATGGAAGGAGAGTAGGAGACTGCAAAGAATCTTAATATGTTGGCTTGGCTCAATGAAGAGAAGAGATACTTATGGAAATAGATGGGCTCAAATAAAAGAGGAGATATTGCATGGTATTTATGGAAGGAGATCGGCACAATAAAGAGAGGAGATATTGCAAGGTATTTATAGAAGAAGACAAATACGTCCTACATAGTATGTGTTAATTTTCCTAACATGGAGATCTTGGGATTGGCAAATAATTGGATGAATGCTCTCTAATTTGGAAAGTCAATCAAGACTAACAAAAATCTGGAGACAATTGAAGCATCTTTAAGAAGTTTAGCTGAGTAGCTGAACAATTGTGAGAGCTCCAATTATACTATTATAGAAACACCTATTCATGTGCATTTTGCATGTGCACTTTCCCTCGTACTATTGTTAGTGGAAGCTATATCTGTCCACCTACCTAGTGACCGCTAGGATATCCTCCATCAGCTAAAAGGCATTGGGTGATGATCAATGGTGTATGCATTAGCGCATGTTAGCACCAGTAAGTGTCGATTTATGATCAAACTGTGCATGAGCTAGTGCATTTTAACACCAGTAATGCACATGGTGTTAACATGCGCTAGCACGTATGTCATTAATCCCTCGATAAATCTTTTGTAATATCTTCTTAAACCCAAGAAGCTCTTTATTTCTGCCACACTCTTGAGTTGCTCCCAATTAAAAAATGCCTCAACCATGGATGGATCCACAGACACCTGTCCTTGGATATTACGTGAACCATAATACTTTTACTTTGCATCCACAAATCACATTTACTGAATTAGCAAACAGAACAGTGGTTGTTTCCTAAGGGTTTCAAAAGCTGCAGTCAAATTAGATGTGATGACTAGAAAATTTGGAAAAAAATTATTATTTAGTTTCTTTTTTGGATAATTGAAAAATTATATTAAAGGGAATGAGGAATGGTAGAAAGGATAAGAGATTACAATAATTCTTCAACTCAAGGGGAGCATGAACAACTGATCGACACATGAAATATGCATTTTATTATCTCCTAAACTTATGTTTTTATTAGTGTTTGATTAGAATTAGTGATACCTTAATGTAGTTTTTGATTTTTGTAGGAAAATGAGAGCAAGAAGCAAAAAGGATGAAATGTGCCTCTAATGGTTAATTCTTCATAACTTTGTATGCATATCTTTGATTGGACTTAAAGTTCAAGAAGTCAGCTTTCCAACGCCACCGACTGCGCACAATTCGGAGTTTGGAGTGAAAAGTTATGGCCATTGGAAATTTACAAACAGTAACTACGATTGATCGGCCATTCAACGCGATCGATCGCCTGAGCCGCAAAACAGTGTTACTGAAGGCAACGATCGATCGGCATTTAAAACGATCGATCGTATCTACGGGAGTTTTTGATTTATGCAAGACAGTATCAGCGATCGATCGGAGTCATACGGCATCGATCGGTAGGACGATCGATCAGAGCAAAATAACAAAGGAATTGTGATCGATCGGTAGGCGATCGATCGGCAATACGGATCGATCGGTTGCCGATCGATCGCCGTATGCGCCAAAACTGAAATAAGACCTATTTCGACTCGGATTTGGAAGGGGACTTCGTGGTTTCTCTTCAAATATATAAATAGGCCTTAAGGGAGAACGTTTTGGGCTATATTGGAGATCACCTTTGAGCTATATTGGAGGCTAGAGAGGAGCAAGAGAAGGAGTCTTTTGGAGCAAAGAAGAAGAAGGATTCATGACGATGGATCTACATAAACAGGCTTCTCTTTTCTTTCTTTCTATGTGTAACTAAACTTTTATTCAAGGCTAGATGAAGCTCTAGATATTTATTGCTACTCTTGATAGTTTAATTTTATAAAGTTGATTATAATTCATCCTTAATGCAATTTCATGAGTATTCTTTTGAGTGCTTGACCATAGACTTGATTAATTATGAATGGAATTAAATATTGTGATTGATTTTATGCCCGACCAAAGTAAGATTTATTGCATTATAACAGAGTTGTGATTGATTTTATGCCCGACCAAGGATAGAATTGATTACATCATAGTGGATGAACTTTCGTGTCCGACCAAGAACGTTAGTGAATTCATTGTGATTTGTGTGTCTAACCATGAACACAAGTTACCATATCAAATTAACTTATGCCTAATAATAATTGAGAGTGTAATTGTATGGCTAGTGGTGGATTCTCTGCCTTGATATTCTCCATATTGATCGAATCCCAGTAATTTAGTTAAAAGTTCATTGCTTTCTTAGTCTAGAATCAACACTGCTGCTTTCTCTTGAGTTTGGTAAAATATTTAACCGTCCCTGAGTTTCGACAACCCTTTCTATACTCGCCGTAGTACAATTGCCTTGTGCACTTGCAAGAGTTTTATATTTAAACTATCAACAACCCCCTTAAAAAAACACTCAACATACAGAGGCCGATTGATCGCTAATAGAAGGTCGATCGATTGCGAGTGGTTCAATTTTTTATTTTCCATATCCATTGATCGGTGAGCAGGTGATCAATCGTGTCCCTCGCGGCAATCGATCGCAGGTAAAGCGATCGATCTCTAAAGCAGTTCGTAAGATCCAGTAGATACGATTGATCGGGAGGGAGGCGATCGATCGCGCTTCCATTTTCCTGTTACATTTGAAGCTTGGTGATCGATCGCTGATGAACCGATCGATCGCTATAAAACAACAAGTGGTCGAAATGAGGAACTGAAGAAGGCAAACTGCACAACAACTTGATCCCAACGTTCTCTTTGCTCAAGGGTTCCACTCATCGCAAAAAGTATGCAGGATAGGGCAATGTGTGACGCAAATGTCCTTAAGGTGGAAGGCGTTAAGGATCTCCTTAGCTCTGTAGATGAGGTTTTGGCCCAAAACATATGTCTCGAGCTTTTTATCTTTAAATATTCGCCTGTTCTCTCCTCCCATATCATTGTAACAAAGCTTGTGAAACCAGCTTGGATGATATACCCTGTGTATTTGTTGTTCCTGACGAATTGAGTCAGCCAATCTAATTCCATATAACAACTCCCAATTATATGGTATATGTTACACTTACGCAGGAATATATGCCAGATCACCTAAGCACATTTGCATTCAAATAGTAGATGCCTGATTGATTCTTCACTTTTCCTGCATAAAACACATCTATTTACTAATGAGATCCCTCTTCTTTTCAGATTGTTTAAAGTGAGTAGCCCTTCATTAAGTGCCATCCAAGCGCAAAAAGAGTAACGATTAACCCTATGTTTGAACCAAATGAGGTCATGCCATGGCATCCCTTACACTCTTAAATGTAAACTTTCCAGTTTGATTGAGCCACCCATAAGAATCCTTCAATTCAGTAAGCACCGGAATCTTCTCTAGGATTTCAAACTTGATTTTTTTTAATAAATTGTTGTGGTGTTGTGTGATATTTTCCTAGTTGTAATAGAACTATGATTTACAGAGTGCCGGGTTTAGCTAGGACACTCTGGCGCTAGGGTCCGAGCAGTGTCTGGTGCCAGAGTTAGGTTGGACGCCAGACCTAGGGAAGTGTGGGTTGAAACAGTAGTGTAGATCTTTTAAATGATAAGTTCATAATTTAAAGAACTGAGCCATTCAAAGTAGTTTCCTAGATAAGATTTAAGTAATTTTGGAAGTTATTGCTTAAATAAAAGTGGAGTTGAATTCAAAGTGACGGGGTGCCAGGTAATTTTAGAAAATATATTCTTCCTTTAGTAATTTACCTTTTTTATTTGAAATTGAATTCAAATTAAAGGAAGAAAGTTCTCTTTGAAATTGATTTGAAATTAGAAGGGGCGCTAGTTTTTATTTGGAAGGCTGGAATTTGATGTGATTGATTATAATCTGTACTAAAGAAGGAAAGGAGTTGAGTTTGCATTTAATGTGGTACGCCATAATAGGAAGGTGCCATGAGTTTTGAAATTGATTTGGACGGTTACCTAATTTAATTGATAGTTAAACGTGGAAAGTGGCTTGAAATTAGGAATTTGTTAGGAATCCTACTTGAACTGGGCACCAGAGACAATAAGGGGGGAGATTTTTAGTGGACGGCTGAGATGGTGTTGAAGTCTAATCAAGAGTAATAATGAAGTCAAACTTGAACTAGGAAACCCTAGTCCTATTTAACCCCAAAAGAGCAATGGTTGGCCAGCCAGGCCTTTCTCTCTCATTCTTGTTCTCTTCAACCAGAACTCTCCCTCTCTCATCTCTTCCCTCTTCTTGCTTGCTGGCCGATTAGAAGGATTCATCAAGGAAGAGTGCGAAGGGACGAAACTATTCGCGAGGCGAACAACTATAACAAACGCCTGAGGTAGGATGATTTTTCCACAGTTCTACCTAAGTTTTCCTTTCAATATTTGAATATCTAGATTCTAATATTTGGATGTAAATTATATCGTTTTCATGTTGGAATTGTTGTGTTGTAATTTCATATGCTTGCTCCATGTGTCATCATTATATTGTACATGGTGTTATTGCGATTGTGCACTCATATTGATTCTCTGTTACACATGTTAAAGTATGATAAGAACTCTTCTCATTTCGTTACCCTGTCACTGTCATATTGGTTCACAACAGTACTATCCCATTTAAGTTGTCCCAGTTTTGAAAGGAATAAATTATAGTTATAGAATTAAGACATTAATGAATGTCAATGATCTGTCAGATTGATTGATCCTTACCTTGATACCTTTTCATCTGTCCCTATATGTTACTAACCAGTAGGCACATGCACTATGTTCGACATCAGTTACTGGTTGTGGGTTCATAACCGTCAAGTATTAATTGTCCAATCATTCTGCTCTAATGTTTTATTGAAATAGATGTTATAAATACTTACTTTTGCATGTCAACCAAAGCCGATTGTTCTATGCTCATTCTTAAACCTTGCTGGTAAGTCGATCACACCTTATGATAGACATCAATTCACTGTAGACATCTATCTGGTATTAATTGTCCAATTGTCTTGTTTTGTTCATTCTAGTAGATGCAACTATACAATCATATATAGGCAAGAAATAAACTGGGTTCATCCCAAATTACTATACCAAAAACCAAAATGGTTACGTATCAGTAAAAAGAGACCACGTCCGCATGTATCTAAAACTATTAAGTGCCCAAAATAAATGTTGTAGTTATATTGTTTAATTATCACACAATTCCTTGTCTATCTGTAACATTTCCGTTAGTATGAGCAAATGTTTTGTTGGTATTTAGAAAGATTCTAAAATCACTATTAACATAAGGAGATCATGCTGATAGGCTTATTAGGGTAATAAGAAGCATTCGACTCATTTTAGTTGTACCAGGTGTCATATCATGGGAATAATTACAGAAGAATTGGTTAAGACATTGGTTTGAAATGTGGAAGTCTAACTCTACCAATGTAATAAAAGGCATTATACTGATCTAATGATGGGCATTTCAGTAGGTGTTTCAGTCATCAAAAGTTTATTGTTCAAGTCAACTCTAGAGCAGTTGGAGATGGCAGGTGATAAAATAAGACCATCTCTGACTTAATGCTTTAAATAAGTCATTGATTAATACTAACTTGTGAAAACATATATACACCTACACTTAACCTATTGATTACTACCATATTCCAACTAAGAGTCTTCCAGGGATCGATTGAGTCAATAGGATTAGAACCACATAGTTTGTTTGACCATTTATGTCTTTTTAGAAATATTTCTATCTCTTCTTATCTAATCTTTCATTGGAACTTGAATACTTTATTCCTCATAATTGATTCTTGACTTCTTTAGAGTCATGATGATCATCTCTTCACTATTTCTTTCCCAAGAGTTCTTATTCAAATTTTAATCACGTGTAACATGTCTGAATTGTTGAGTAAATCGGTTTGCACTGCCACTTGCGAGTCAGCTGGAATTGAGAAAATCATTTTCATAGAGGAAATTGCTATATCTCTGTCTTTGAGTATCATTGCTCAGTAAATTCTCCACAGGGACCTTCAGAGGCTCTCTCTGAGGTGGACTCATAGCATGTTCAATTAGTCATGTTTGATCTTGCAAGATCTATGGAATGTTTTAGAACCTTGCGAGGCTCCTGCCTAAAAGAGAGGCATATACGTACGTCATTAGGCCGGTTAGACATGGAAGGTCTAAAAGTCTCCGCAAGACTCCGTGAGCATCGATGAGGCCCATATCCCAGATACATGGCAGAGTTTCAAAGAGAAAATCATAGGGTAATCGGGCATAGCAAGAATGGAATGCTTGCAAACATCTGAGCTCAGAAATTGTTTGTCTTCAGACACTTTAGATGTTTTGAAGCAGTGTGGATATTGATGTCCTTTGAGTTGTGAAATTCTCATTTTCCTATTCATAGAAATTATGATGCTCAGTCTTTTATTATATTGAATTTATTTCATTATCGTCTCTTTTGAATTTTGTCTATATTATATTGTGGTTTTTGTAGCCGATTGAGTATTTCTTTACAGTACTCATACATCCTACGATGCAGGTATAGCCAAGGACTGAATCGAAAAAGTAGCAAGAATTGAAGATCTTGAAGCTAGGATTAGATGAGCTTTTTATTTTAGTTATTCTGAAACTTGTAATAATTGGCATGTGTGCCAATATTTAAATATTGATTTGTTGCTAGTACAATTTGGATTTTTTTATTTCATTTAGTCAATAATCCCATTCGAGAAAGATATTCAATTATATGTCTTTTAATGATGGTGGAATTTTGCGTCCCAAAGCTTCTGGCATATTTTATTTTTATTTTTTGCACTCCGATGAAGCTGAAAATTTTGGGCCGTGACATGAGATCTGTGAATTTCTTCGTTCGGTAACTAAAACATTGTCAACAAACACAATCACTCACTGATCAAGCACTGGAAGATTGGTTCGATTCATTAAATCCCTGATGCAACTAGTGCTATAGTCAATCCAAACGGCATTACAAGAAACTCATAACGATCATACCTTGTACTGTAGGCAATCTTTGGAATGTCCTCATTGTTTATCCTTAATGGATAGTACCCCAATCTTAAGTTAGTTCTATAAAAAACTTTAATTGATTGCAACTGATCAAATAAGTCTTCGACCCTACGGAAAGAGTAATTGTTCCTAATGGTATGCTTGTTCAGCATTCGGTAATAAATGCATAAGAGCATAGACCCATCTCTCTTTTTCAAAAATACAATTGGCGCTCGTCCAATTGGATCTTAAATTCTTTTAGTTCAGCAGGTGCCATACGATTGGTGCCTTAGAGACTAGCGTTGTGCCCGGTGCCAAATCAATACAAAACTCAATGTCCAGTTTAGGAGCAATACTAGAAGCTCATATGGAAATACAACCATGAAACCTCTAACTACATCAATCTCTTCCATCTTAGGTCTTGTGGCTCTAGTTTCCATTATGATGGCTAGATAAAGTCTTGCATCCTTTTACTAACAACTTTTGTGCCTTAAGAGTATAGATCATGTGGGCGCGCTCCTTTTCCAATGAGTCCAATAAAATTTGATCTCTCTACACCCAGGTCTCTCTAGAACACAATCTCTTTTTTACAATCAACTACGGCTCCACATCGAGCCAACTAGTCCATTCCCACAATGACATCAAAATCTGACATTTCTAATATTATCAAAGTAGCAAATAAATTCTTTCCATACGCCAAAATAGAAAAATCTTTCAAATAGAATTCAGACATCACCAATTTCCCCATGTGGTCATAACCATTAGAGACTCTTTTCTTTCATTCATCAGTTTCAGTTTCATCCTTCTCTTTGATTCCTCAAAGGCTACAATGCAATTTCATTAAAGAGAAGTATACGCTTCCAATTTATGCTACTTTTTTCTGCATTTACATAAATTATTTCAGTTTGTCACTTCAGCATGTTTTCTGAACTCAATACATACTTCAGACTGCATTGACTTCACTTCAACATGTTTCTGAATTCAAGCATATTGCTGATCTACTAAAATTCTTTCTAAATTTTTACATTTCTTCACCTTTCCTCCTCTTTACTCTGTTGTTTTCTTCCAGTCTCGTAGAGCCATGCATTGTAGTAGAATCTAATTCTGAAACTGAAGCAGAAATCAACTCATATTTGTGCTTTGAACCTTTTGAAATGGCAGCACAGTCAGTAAAAAAAACTTCTTTACATAAGATCTTACATCGTGGGGTCCTTATTCTTTTCTGCATTTAATGCGGTAACCACCTATTTCACTTGATATTTTCGTAGATCATTCCCAGTTTTTCATTAGTTTTTCCTTAATGTGCTGCAATTGTTGTTTGTTTTGAACATTTTGAATTGCAGCATGGGCAGTAAAAAAAAACTTCTTCACATAGCATCTTCCATCATAGGATACTTATTCTTGCACTTTTCTGCTCTTAGGAAAATGTACTGGAGTAATTTTATTAGCACAAGTATACTTAGTCCTATTTCACTATTAGATTGTTTTTAAGTCCTAGAGTTGCCCAAAATAAAAAATCTGAGGCGGCATAAACTGATGTTAAAACCATAGATGGCAAGAGCTATTCAGTTCATTTCTCTCGAGCAGTAAAATTGATAATTTGCAGATCAATTTTCTATTAATTTGCAAACTGAGGTTGTGCTGTATCTTCTCCATAATGATCAAAGACGCCAACATTGATTTGGTGTCTTACACGGAAACATTATAGAGATTTAGAAGGTAATAGCTTTGGAGGACACTTAATTTGTTTGAAAAGATTAGACTGGTTCAATTAACAGACATAATTTCCCTTCTACCTCTATTTGCAGCTGAATGTGTGTAAGATTGCATTAAATAAGCTTTTTTGTTTGTTTCCCTCTTTTGCAGTTGCTTCTTCTAATTCTTTAAGTTTTCAAGTTTGGGGTGCTACTTTCTGCCTTGGATAAGGTTATGTAGTCTCTCATTGTTTCAAAACTGTTGTCATTGCAAACTTATTGGAACTGTAAAGGTTTTTCCTTTCTTTTATTTGAACTTCGGTCATTGCTTTTTATGAATTTTGCTCTTTGACAACGGAGAGAGAGAGTAGAAAGAGTATAAAATAACTAAACAAGAACTATGGAAAACTAAAATATGTATTTCTTTTCTAATCTTGTTTTGACCATAGAGCTCATATATATAAAGAGTGAAAATAACCTAATCCTAGTGCAAGTAATAAGACTTAACTAGAAAACAGGATTAGATAAGGAATTATATTCCTAATAGAACTAAGAAAGCCTATAGAACTATATCAAGTAACTACTAGTCCTAGTGAAACAAAAGAACACTTCTTTTCTACACCCCCAAACCTAAACTAAACATTGCCCTCAATGTTTACCAAAATAATACTACAATGACTAGTAGAAGAAAAGGAGTGAGGAAAGAAGTCACCTAAATGAAGAGCCTCATGGTAGATGTAAAGCATGAAACACATAAGCTAAGAATGAGGAGTTAATATAAATAAAAATAAATGAAATACACCCCCAAACCTAGACTGCAACATCCCCACACAGGTAATAAATAACCTACAATAAAAAAATAGAAAACAAACAAGAAAATAAAATTTGGGCTGCCTCCCAAGAGCGCTAAGTTTTACGTCTTCAGCCAGACGTAACCCAATAAGTCAACCTGGATCATTTAAATGATTGCCCCACACACTCCTATCTTTGTTGCCTAAGTACGGACCACACCTTAGAATGAAGAGGTGGAGTAGTGGTTGAGTAAGCTTTGGGAATTGGGGCCCCTTCATTAGCCATGGGAAGAGGTCATTAGAGAATTTTAAAATACATGGCTCCGCTTCCACAACACCCAGTTTGGCCTTCGTGGCCTCTTCTGGTAACATGCTTTGGAGAGTTTCATCAAATAGTGGATCGAATGTACGATCGAGAGAACACTCTAAGTCATTTTTAACAATCAAAGGGTAGGGTCGGTCTAGACATTGTATGAATGGTGCTTCGGGAATAGATGGTTCCGTTAATATTGCCGTAGACAGTGACTCTTCAAAGATAGAAGGAGGTTTAAAGATTTGTTCTGTCGACTCACTCATTTCTTCTTTAATTTCCACCCCTTCTTGCTCATTTCTTACAATACACCCAACCTCATTTTCAAAGTTCTGGGCACTCCGAAGGGCTGTAATATTTTAAACATTGTCAAGGGAAAAACATATCCCCTCTTCAACAAATTGGCCCATCGGGTATTGTGGTTGGATAGGTAAAGTGCAAACTTCATTAATATCACCCCATGCACTACTATAGATCTCATTTATATTATCCAACATGGACAAGTTTTTAAAGCTAGGATTCCATGTGGGTTGGGCATATTGGGGTTGGGGCAGTGGTGGTGGTGGAACAGGGCTTGACATACCTTGTAAGGGTGGATTAGTGGTTGGGTCAAACATGACCCTTTTGTTGAGAGTGTGTCAAGAAAAATTAGATTGGTCCTTGATCTATACATGAATTATTCATTTTATAAGCCCTTAAACTTATATTAATGTTAGTGTTTGATTAGATTTAATGATATTTTAATATAGTTTTTAGTTTTTGTAGGAAAATAAGCTTAGGATGCATAAATATGGTGAAAAGTGACTCCAATGGTTGAATCTTCATAACTTTGTGTGAATATCTCTGATTTAAATGATTCATATTCATGTTAAAGTTCAAGAACTCAACTTTCCAACTCCACTAACCGTGTGCAATTCGGAGTTCGGAGCAAAAAGTTATGACCATTGGAAAATTGGGCTGAAAAGTGAAACCAAGAGAACGATCGATCGGCAGCAAGCGATCAATCGCATTTGCAGGAAAAATATGATATGCGCAAAACTGAGAGAATGATCAATCGGCCAGCGGTCGATCGGCGGAAGTAGGAAATAACGAAGGAATGGTGCGATCGATCTGCGTGCGCAAAAGTGAGTTTTGACCTATTTTGACTCGGATTTGGAAGGGGTTTTTTGTGTTTTCTTCCCAACTATATAATAAGCCTTAAGAGAAACGTGTAGAACATTGGAGAACCTATTTTGGATGCTAGAGCAAATGAGAGAAGAAGAAGAAGATGATGAAGAACATGGTGATGATTTCTTCTCCAATGCAAGGCTAAACTCCTTTCCAAGGCGTAGATGAAGCACAATAAACTGGTTGTATAGTTTCTTTTCTCTCATATTATGTTTTAATCTAGTTGGTGTATGACTCTTTATTATGCAATCAAAGTTAGTTCATTGAAGTTTGTTCTTTGTACTCGAGAGAGACAAGAGTGAATTAGTTGGATTTCAATCTGATAGAGCACTTGCGTGTCTGAGAGGAACGTGAGTAATATGAAGTATCATATATTAATAAAGATTCATTGGTTTATACTCGAGAGAGATAGATCACAATTCCATATACTTAATTGATTATGGGTTACGTCCGAGAGGAGAGCACTATAATTTGAATTGACAAGTGTATGTCTGAGAGGAATATGCTAGCCAATTACTCATTTATTTTAAAGAGAGAGACGATACACTAGTTTATTGTGCTGGATTCGGAGCCTTGGTATCCTTTCATCTTGAATTAATCTCAGCTTAGTTTAGTATAGTTCATTGCTTTCTCTAGATTAATTGAACAAACTGCAACTTTTCTTTTGAATTTGTAGAGTAGTCATCCGTCCCTGAGGTTCGACAACCCTTTGATACTCGATGTAGTACACAATTGCCTTGTGCACTTGCAAGGTTTTAATTTTAAATGATCAGTCCTCCCACATATGAGGACCTTGAGTAGCATTTGCGTGATCGCATACGAATTCCGGGTAATCATGGGTAGGACTTAAGCAAATGGCACATGGTTCAAAAATAAAATGGGTCGTGGGTTGTAGGGAAGATATGCTACTCCCAAAATTTAATTGATTCTCCCACCCACAGTTATAAGTATCAAGATATGAGTGACATGGGGGGAAGGGCACTTCAAAGGGAGGGGAAATAAGTGTGTGTGAGGAATTATAATCATTAAAGTACATATGTGGATTCCCATGGCTAAATCCATAGGAAGGTGAAGGCATTTTTTTTCACCACGCCATCATCAACACCATAACCACACCATCACATATCCACAACACAAAAACAACCCTATATATCCACAACTAGCAATCAACAGTCCTAGATATCGACAACTAGCAATCCTAGCAACTAGCACTGCACGCTATCATAAAAATAAAGAGAAAAATACGAATTACCCAAATCTACTTAAAAAAAGAGGTTAATAGATTGCAAAAGAGGGGAAAGAGTGGCCTTTCCAACGTTGGCGAGTTCCAAGTGTCATTATCTGTCTCTCCAAATTGACTCCTACAAAGACAAGAAAATCAAGTATAAAAAACATACAAGAAAAAATCTGAACTAATTCAAATTAAGTCAAACCGTTACCAAGTCCCCGGCAGCGGCGCCAATTGATTGATGTAAAATTTAACTCTTTTTACTCGCAATCGCACGAGATTACATATAGGCTAGTGGAAACGAGGTCGAACCGAAAGGACTTGGAAGATTAACATAATTCTAATGAAAGATTTGAATTTTAATGATTTTAAAGAACTAAAGAAATAAACTTTAATAAGAAATCAGAGTGATAAGAATATCAAAACATCGAATCCACCACTAAACATGCGATTACTACTCTCAATTATTATTACCTCACAAGTTTATAAGACACGGTAATTCGTGTTCTTGGCCGGACATACAAATTACCAATGAATGGACTACACGAATTAATACAATTAATTCTATCCTTTACCGGGGATAGAATCAATCATAATCCTGTTCTTGGCTAGACACAAGAATTAGTAAGATCAAATTTCATTCTTCATTCATTAAGTCACTGTCAAAGCACTTAAGAGAAATAACAATGAAATTGCATTAAGCATAGAAAATCATATCAACTTTCACTAAATTAAACAATCAAGAGTAGCAAATACAAATCTAGGGCTTCATCTAGCTTTGATAAAGAGTTTAGCTTGACATAGAAAGAGATAAAAGAAAAGCCTAATTTGATAGATCCATTAGCATAAATCACTTCTTGTTCCTTGGCCGTCAAAAGACTCCTCTCTTGCTCTTCAATTTTTCCTCATTCTCTAAGGCTCCAATACTCAAGATTTTCCTAAAACGTTCTCCCTTAAGGCATATATATAGGGGTGAAGAGAAACCACAAATCCCCCTTCCAATTCTGACTTGAAATAGGTCACTTTTTAAATTTGCGAATACGGCGATCAATCACTACAATGCCGATCGATCGCTCACTGTTCATGAAAAAAATTCCAATAGATACGATTGATCGAGAAATGATGATCGATCGCGTGTATCTCCTTTTTTTGCTCTGGCGATCGATCGCCTAATTTGTCAATCGATAGGTTACTATCATTCTGCATCACAATCTTCCAATGGTCATAACTTTTTGCTCTGAACTCCGAATTGCTCGCGATCGATGGCATTGGAAAGATAACTTCTTGAATTTTAACATATGAAAGCTTGAGTCAGTCCAATCAGATATATGCATATGAAGTTATGAAGATTCAACCATTGGAATCACTTTTCACCACATTTGTGCATCTTATGCTTATTTTCCTATAAAAACCAAAAACTATATTAAAGTATTACTAAATATAATCAAACACTAACATAAATATAAGTATAAGGGCTTATGAAATGCATAATTCGCGTATAGATCAGCAATGAACACGACAACGGTGGCGGAACATGCTGCGGTAACGGTGGAGGAACATGCTGCGGAAGAGAGGAAGGATCACCCATGAACTTCTGGAGCCGAGAAACATGAAACACAGGGTGAACCTCAGCCTCCAGGGGTAACTGCAAGCGATATGCCACTGGGCCAATGCACTCAAGAATAGGATATGGGCCATGGAAGCGATGAGAAAGCTTCTCATTGCCCGGCTTATGCATAGAAGTCTGCCGATAGGGCTGGCAGCGGAGATAGACAAGATCACCAATCTCAAACTCACGATTTGCATGGAGCCTATCATAAACTTGTCACATGCAGTTCTGTGAAGCTGCCAAGTTAAGGCAATGCTGGCGCAATACCTCATCTCGGGTATGGAGTGTAGTGTCTATCTCAACAATAGAAGAGCGAAGACACACATAATGAAGTACTGTAGGTGGAGGATGACCATAAACAATCTAAAAGTGTGTATAACCTGCTGAAGTATGGAAAGTAGTGTTATAAGACCACTCAACCCAAGCAAGAAAAGATAACCAAGTGTGGGGCTTATCCCCTGCGAAATACCGTAAATACTGCTCAAGGCAATAGTTAACCACCTTAGTTTGCCCATCCGTCTGAGGGTGATAAGAAGAACTCATCTGAAAGGTAGTGCCATGCAAACAAAAGTACTTTTGCCAGAATGAAGATATGAACACCTTGCCACGATCACAAACAATAGATTTGGGCATCCCATGGAGGCGGGCTACATCACGCACAAAACTCTCAGCAACACTCTTCGCCATATCGGGGTGGGAGAGAACAGAAAAATGGGCGTACTTGGAGAGCCTATCAACCACCACAAGCACAACCGATTTACCTTGAACTTTAGGCAACCCTCAATAAAATCTATGCTGATATCTTCTCATATCCTTTTAGGAAGAGGCAATGGTTGTAGAAGGCCAGAAGGGGTGGTAGAATCACTCTTAGCTCACTGACAAACATCACACTAAGCCACAAAAATTTGTACGAAACGTTTGAGACAACACCATGCAAAGCTTTGAGAGACCCTTTTATAAGTACAAAAAACCCCTTCATGACCAGTGCTGGAGTACAATAGAAAAGATGAAGAATATCCTTACGCAGCTACTCAGAGTTAGGCACCCAAAGGCGTCCACGCCATAACACAAGACCATCCCGCAAAATAAAGCCAATAGAGGAAAAAGGATCTACCTGTAGGCTGGAAATAAGATCACAAACATCGGAATCCGCCAAATTAGCAGCTCGCAACTCATCCATAAAAGGAAAAATAGGAGTGGAAAGGGCATCTAGGGAAGAGTCCTCGAACTGCCAAGATAAGGAATCTATAGCACGGTTATCGGAACCCCACTTATAGACCATCTCATAATTGTATCCCATCAACTTGGAAACCCAATGTTGCTGAGCTGGAGTAGCCACTCTCTAATCCAAGAAGTATTTGAGCGGCTGGTGATCAGTCCAGATGATGAAGTGATGACCTAAGCAAACATCTCACGCTCAAAAGCAGATAGAATTAAAGATCGTCCCAACAAAGCCTTACTGAAAAAGGCAATAGGATGCTCATCCTGCATGAGGATTGCTCCAAGAAAAACATCAAATGCATCACTCTCAACAACAAAGGTCTTGGCAAAATCTAGTAAGGCAAGTACAAGGGCAAAAATAAATGCCGCTTTGAGGGCCTCAAAAGCGTGCTCAACAGTGTCAGACCAACCAAAGGCCCCCTTTTTCGACAAAGCAGTCAAGGGGGCAACAATGGTGCCATAAGAGAAAATAAAACGTCGATAATAACTTACAAGACCCAGAAAATCATGTAATGCACGTGTAGTAGAAGGTTGAGGTCAATCCCCAACTGTAACACTCTTTGTTGGATCCGTAGCCACGCCATCGGTAGAAATAACATGCCCCAAATACTCAATCTAACGACAACCAAAGGAACACTTTGATCGCTTTAAGAAGAGACTATGCTCATGCAGAACTGTAAGTGCTCCAAGTGGGCATCCCAAGTAGGGCTATAAATGAGAATATCATAAAAAAACACAAGCACAAAGCGCCATAAATAAGGCCTAAAAATATCATTCATCAAACACTGGAAGGTGGAAGGGGCATTAGTGAGGCCGAAGGGCATGACGAGAAACTCATAATGGTTGTCATGTGTGCGGAACCATGTCTTGAAAATATCATCAGGGTGCATACGGATCTGGTGATAACCCGAATGGAGGTCCAACTTCGAAAAGAACTTAGCATCGGCCAACTCATCAAGTAGCTCCTCTATAACCGGGATAGGGTACTTATCCTTAAGTGTGATAAGATTAAGTGCCCTATAATCCACACAAAAGTGCCAAGAACCATCCTTCTTGCGAATGATGTCGGATGAAAGCATCTCTCAAACAAGTCGCTTAATCTCAGTCTTCTGAGCATGGGGGTAGTGGTAAGGTCTCACATTGGCCGGAGGCGCACCCGACTGTATAGGAATCTGGTGATCATATGCATGAGGAGGAGGCAGCCCTTGAGGCTCCTCAAAAATGGCATGATGCTCATCAATGAAGGTGGCCAAATCCGGTGAAACAGCAATGGATTCTAGAACATCAACTACCAGGCGATGTTGCGACAAGTAGCCATGACATTGATAATGGCAAAGTATCGCTGTAGATTCTGCAGATTGAAGACGGCCCGGTGATTGAGCAGTGATACGCACCGGCTTGCCACCATGAGTAAAGTACATTGTCATATGTCAGAAATCCCAAGAAACATGCCCAAATCCTCAAGCCACTAAACATCGAGGACCACATCAACCCCTTGGTGGGAAGCAAGTATAAGTCCATAATATAAGTCTGGTCCTTTAACTGCAAATCAAGTTTAGAGCAAACACCAGAACTCTTTAGACAATTACCATCACCAATCAACACATCAAAAGTCTCGGAGTGCTTTTTAATCAACCGTTTGACTCACATAGTACATGGAGTAAAAGTACCTGCAAAGTAACCTCCATCTCACAAGCCCTAATAGGGGACAAATCATCCTCAATAACATCGACAAAAGTGTCATCCTCATACTCTTCATCATAACTCTCAATAAGTGTATAAAATTGACGAGTAGTGTAGCAATGTCCACGGGCATATTTTTCATCACAATTATAACTTAGTCCTTTTGAACGACGATCGGCCATCTGTGAAGGAGTAAGTCGAGTAATAGGAGGAGTAGAGGAGGAATTACTAGGCGGTCGAGTATCACGTGTCTGGCCAGATGACGAAGTCAGGTGGGAAGGAGAAGGAGATGGCCTAGAGAAAGAATGCCCCAACTGAGCTAGCTTTTCCTCACAAACACGAGCCATACGCACATTTCTGTCAATGAGACTCGTGGAAAAGTCTGCAACTCAGCTTTAATATCTGATCGAAAGCTTGCTTCAAAAACTCTCATAAGTATTTGCTCAAACCATCCTTGAATGCAATTCACCAATCTCTCAAACTCATCCTGATAGTCTTAAAATTACCCACGCTAGCAAACCTGAGGAAATAGGCTATTATAATTGGTATATGCAGTTTTGCCAAAGCTCAGACGAAGGGCTTCCTCAAACTCTTCCCACATAGAATATAGGCGACACACTAAATACTGGTCCACCAATGCATAGCACGCCCTTCCATATGAAAGGAAGCCAACTAACAACGCTCATGTGCGAGGGTCCGATGAAAGTGAAAGAAGCGCTTGCCACGTGAAATCCACACATCTGGATCAAGCCCGTTAAATACAGGAAATGTGACACATATCGGACGAGCCTGGATAATGCCCTCCTAGTTCATAGGTGCGTCAGCATACCAATGATCCACACATCTACGACCATGACCACGATTGCGCCCTCCCCGTCCATGATATTCAACATTACTAGGAAAATCGTCATTAGATGCATAATAAGCATCCGCATTAGCATAAACACATGCTTGTTGGGGCTGAACCCTAGGGTGCATCGGAGTGTAGAGAAGGGGACCGTCATATGGGGCCCAATTGTGGCAATGGGACACCTAATGGATGAACGAGCCAGATTTGGGAAGTGGGTTGGGGAGGTGCGTAGATATATGGATTCCTGGATGCCTACAGAATGGGGCCATCTGGACCCGCATAGAAATATCCCCTCATAACTCCCATGCTGTGTTGTTGGGAAACTAGGGCATGGGGTGATAGAGTAATCTGGGCGGTGGCGAGAGGCGGAGGAGACAGTGCTGGCGGGTACGTCGGTGGCGGCGGGTGTGACGGTGGCAATGGAGGTTCCACCAAAGCTCAGACAGTGGGAGTCGGATTTGCTCGAGGCGTTTGAGGTGGCCCGACGAAAGGGACGGTGGAGGCAGCTTGAGGGGGAGGGCCAGAATAGTGGATCTGGCAGGCGGAGTGCTAGCTCGGTCTGGCGGAAGGTGAGGAAGTGTCTTGAACTAGAAAGGCGCCACCTTGCTCAAGGTGGTACTACTGATCGAGGGAGACGGCGTGGTTGGGATGAGGTATAGCCGCAACCGACGACTGGGGAGGAAAGTCCATAGCAGCAGTGGTCTGGACGGTCACAGCTAAGGGCTCCGACAGACCCTGCAGAGAGGTCGCCGAAAAGGAGGCAGTGGGCACGACGCCGGTGAACTTTGGGATGGGCTCAGTGTGGATTTGTGCCGGGAGTGAGCCAAAGGCAGTCTACTGGAAGAATAACAATGGTGGTGAGTCCGGCGCCAAGGCACCTGATGACACAACGTCGGGAGGCTACAATTGCATGTCGGCGGGGATATTCGGTGGCGGAAACATGGTCAGGGAGGTGTCGAAGCTCGGGGGAGAAGCCGACACAGAAAGATGATTCAAGAAAAGCAAGATCTTTTCAAAGCGCGGGCATTCTCCTGCTGACTCGCGTCGAGGAGACAAGTGGACTTCACAAAGTTGGTAGCAATGAAGTCACCTGCGTGAGTGCAGTGATGGGAACATCGTGAGAGTCCGCTGAATTAGGGGTCACAGAAGAGGGCCTGGAGGACGTCATAGTGGCAGGAAGGATGGGTTGGGTGGGAATCGATGATCTAGAACCGCTCCGATACCAATGTTGTAAACTGTTGTCTACAATGGAGAGATAGAGAGAGAGAGAGTAGAAAGAGTAGAAAATAACTAAACAAGAACTAAGGAAAACTAAAATATGTATTTCTTCCCTAATCTCGTTTGGGCCATAGGCCTCACATATATAAAGAGTGAAAATAACATAATCCTAGTGCAAGTAATAAGACTTAACTAGGAAACATGATTAGATAAGGAATTCTATTCCTAATAGAATTAAGAAAGTCTGTAGAACTATATCAAGTAACTACTAGTCCTAATATGAATGCCTAATTTAGTCCATAATCGAATATCGAGAACTGCTCTGATATCAATGATGTAGACTCTCGTTTACGACGAAGAGAGAGAGAGTAGAAAATAACTAAATAAGAACTAAGGAAAACTAAAATATGTGTTTCTTCTCTAATCTCATTTGGGCCATAGGCCTCACATATATAAAGAGTGAAAATAACCTAATCCTAGTGCAAGTAATAAGATTTAACTAAGAAACATGATTAGATAAGGAATTTTATTCCTAATAGAACTAAGAAAACTTGTAGAACTATATTTAGTAACTACTAGTCCTAATAGGAATGTCTAATTTAGTCCATAACACTCTCTCTTATGGACTTATAATGTAAACTTTGTCACTTTTTCATAAGGTCTTTCTCCGACGACAAATATAGCCTTAGACGAAGCTGATTTCTCCTTTAAAAACTTTACACATGACTTGAACAGTGAAACTTATCTAATGGTTAGCATGTCTATTCTTCCTCTACCTTCGCAGTAAATACATTTATATACTGACATGACATCTAACTTCCCACTGTCCTCTATTCAATTGTATGTTTATAGCCGTATGCCCCCCATTGATTTTTTTAGTAAAAAAGGGACTCCACCATGTGCTTCTGTTTGGAACTCCAATGGTGGTTTGATGTAGACGGTGGTCTACATGAGAATCCATTGTAGGAGAAAGGGGAGAAATAGTAGGATTAGGGCTAAAAAAGACTAGCATTAACTAAACTAGAAAATAAACTTCATTGATTTTTTTTGGAATGAATTAGGGAAGATCCCTTTACATACTTATAGACTCTAAACTATAATCCTAATTGACATAGGAGTCTAGTCCTAGGAATCCAACTAATAAAGGAAATTAATCCTAACCTAACTAGAATAGGGTCATAACATGGTTATAATTTTTATAATTAGAACTACTATTATTTTAGCCTTCAGCATTAGAATCCAATGGTGGTTAACCATATCCATCTAGGAGGTTGGAGAATAACAATCTACCATGCTGTTTAACCATCTAACTATTCCAAATTAAGCCTACGTTTAAGGCAATGAAACCAATATTAGAGCAAAAAAGAAAAAGTAGTCAGATTTGGATACATATGTGAACTCAGCCTGAGTTGAAGTGTTAAGAGTAGTAGATGCTAACAAATTGATGAGTGGCATAATCAAAGAGATACAAAGGTGTTAATTAATTTGATCATAATAAGGCTCAATTACAGTTAAAAATGGTAAAGGGAGAGCTGAGTAGACAATTGTTAGGGGAAAGCTGAGCTAGATGTAAAGGGCGTTTTGTGTTTGGAACAGTGAATCAGAAATTTGTTTCATCCATTGTATTCTGCTGAATTTTGCTCATCCGTATGAACTTTTCAGGCAAGTCTCAGAAATAAAAAAATTAGATGCCCATAAGCTACAATTCGACTCAATCGTCGGGAGGGTATCTTGCCTATAGCAACCAGCGCAGGTGGAAAAAAACGTCCTGGAAAAAAATATATGATAGCCTTAGACATTAAATTCCATCGTTCATATGTTTGTTACATTAAATCAGTCTGTTGTGGGTGAGGATTTGAATTTTCTCATTCTTTCAAAGCTGTTTTCCAACTTTCCTCTATGAATTTATTTTCAATGAAGTATTCTGCATGCTTTGTTTTACCGGCCAAGTAGATAGTTCAGTTCAGTTCAAGAAGCCATATTTCTCACAAATCGGTAGTTCACGACCATGGTAGCACTATTAATACATTTTAATAGAGCATAAACATACTGATTGTGATTCAGATTTCATAAAGATGTCTTTGGTTCTCAATTTTTTTTAAATTGCTTCCAGATCACCAATTGATTGAAATTTCTTATCAGGTTTCCTTAAATTCAAAGAAAAATCTACATATTTTTCAAAACTCAAGTCTACTACAGTTGGTTGTTTGCCATTTTTTGTGGAAAACTTTTTGGTGCAATTGAAGAAGCTGACCCCAGCCCCTTCCTTGACCATCTGCATCTCCTCCTTTACTCTGTTCTATCTCTTCCTCCCAAGCACTACAAAAAAAGGGGGCAATAGTGACATTTTTTACAAAGACATTTCACCTAAACGTCATTAATAGGAGTCACGTAGCACCCGCGCGCGGGGGATTGAGGAGAAAATCCCGCGTGACTTCCCATTTCCCACTCCTGTCGTGGTTCTCCTCCCTCGCTTCTCCCCAAACCCTAGCCCCGTCTCTACCCCGCTCCATTTTTGTCCCTCGGCGGAGACAGACGCCCTCTGCCTTGATTGCCCACGACCTCGCCGTCGCATCGCAGCTTGCTCCTAGTGCCGCCCAATTTTGAGCAAGATCTTCAACGGAGTAGTTTCAATCAGAAGCAATGGTAAGATTCCTAATCACCTTGCTTGTTTGGCTTGATTCCTCTTCTTATAAAGCATCAATTAATTCCTCTTCTTTCTCTTTTAAAAAAGGTGAAATTTTAATGAATTTCAATTTCGAAGCACTTAATTAATTGTGTTTCATGCGAAAATTCTGAACAATTATGTAATTGAGTTCGACTTTTTGAGGGATCACGGGCTTTTCATGAATTTCCATTAGTCTTCTCTATCACCAAGATAAACTAATGAACATCAAACCAGCACTTAATTGGTAGCGTGTATATGCCAGATAATTTACAAATTCTTTTTGACCTGGAGGGCTGTTGGTGTCTTGATTGATTTTACGTTTGTCAAAGCTCCTTTTATCGTGTTTTAAGCTAGACATGTACAGTCGTATTTTCAGGGTGGAATGTTGTTGACAGAACTTAGGCACAAGCCATGAAGTATGATTATCTGCTCCACAAACTTGAAAGCTCAATTGGTTGCTTTCAAGGAAGATGTAGCCTATTCTCCACATTGTTAATTATGTGTTACTTTTATACTGTGATGCAATCACTACAAAACTTTTAAAATGATGTGTTACTTTACATAGTGATAAAATGTATAAGGACCTGTCCTTAGGTTTCCTGGAACCTAAATAGGTTGCTCAGTTTCTACACCAAATGCTGGTAGAAAAAATAAAAAAGATGCTATAGGTAAGACAGTTTGTAATTTGATATAACTGACAGAAAACTGGCATAACAATCTAGGATATACCCAAATTGCATTAAAAAGGATTGCAAGCTTTATATTTTTGATGACTAAATGCATTATTGCTGAGCCTAAAATCTAAATAGCTAAAGAGAATTTTTCATTCATGGTCAGTGTTGAAGCTTGGCCGTAGGATGGAGTATATTACACTGTAGTAACTTCTGATACTTATAGGTTTTTCTTATGGGATCTGATTTATTATTCCACTCTATTATGACCTTAACTATAAAAAAAAGATGCTTACAAGTTTTTTCGTGGATAGATTGAAGACTAGAAATGTTTGGATAAGAAGGCAAAACTGGACTATTCCAACATGAAAAAAGAAGCTATTACTTTAAAATAAGTAACTCAAGGTCACTGCTCTTATCTGTTTATATAGAAATTTTTTAATACCTATATGAAGCCTCTTAAAGCTAAAAATGGGAGTTATTTACGAATCTCGTGATAGGATTTCATATGGTTATTTGTAGGATGCTCAACATGTTTCATGTTCTATTATGCTTTGTGAGAGGTTTTTATGGTTGAACATTACAAAAAGCTTAAGTAGACCTTCATGTAACTTTGCATGCAATCCTCATTGTTTCCAATTCGTATCAATTAATAAGTTTGTGTAGCACATGAACTATATCAAGGTTAAGATAGATTTTGTAAGGTTATGAAACCAGGCTTTGGAGATGCTTTTTTATTTCTAATGGATGTCTAGTAGGGAATTTTTTTTTATACATGTCTAGTAATAGATTATAATAAGATGTAATTAAATAGCAGAGCTACGTTGTAGCATCTGTCGCTAGTAGGAACCATTAGATTTTTAAAAAATTTTAAACCTCCTTTACATTGGGTTGTTGCTAGAAACAGCCAAATAGGTTCTGGAAGAAAGTAAAAGCTTGCAGCCATCAGTATAAGCCTTCCTAATTGGTTGGCAGCTTAAGGTGAAAATTTTTGCTAATTAAAGTGATGAATATGCTGGAGCTGAGGTTGCTTAATTAAAGAAAGCACAGCTAATGATTAGAAAATGGCTGGTAGCCAAGATTCTCATTTTGGAGACTCTTGGTCATTGATTTTTCTTTGGATTGGTGAGAGGAATAAGCGTTAGTGGTAATCTGAAATTTAGAATTTGATGACTTTTGGAATTCAGCATCTCTGGTGATTGTTTCTATGCTTTATGATGTTTGCCTTTAGGAATTGAAAGTTTTTTCTTTAATTCTCTTAGTAGCAATTAATACTGAATTAATGCTGGAGCTGAGGTTGCTTAATTAAAGGAAACAAAGCTACCGATTAGAAAATGGCTGGTAGCCAAGAGTCTCATTTTGGAGTTCTCATTGAATGGAGGAAAATGCTGATTTAGGAGCTATGTTTTTTACTTTTTGGGTACAAATTTTGGAAAAGGTTGGCAGCCAAGATTCTCATTTTGGATTTCCCCTTGAATGGAAGAAGATTGCTGACTTAGGAGCTCTGTTTTTTTTGTACAAATTTTAGGAGCTCTCATTGGTGGTGATAAAATAAGGGAGATTTGATTGAAAGAAAATAATAAAGGAGCTGCAATTTGATAGGCTCTGTGGAATTTGTCTTGGCAAAGGACATAGATTGGAAAACCTGCAAAAGTTTAATGGGTATGTAGGGCCCATGTTATATGTCTTTAAGACATGGAAAGCAAATTACAGATTCACACTAACTGCTAAGGAACTTTGTTCTGCAGGGATTAAAATCTATGTTATATAGTTCCTTTAAATTTCTTCTATGGCATGTGCTAATTTAATTCCCTGTCAATAATGATCAAGCGACCAGAAGATACAAATTTTGTGTAAGCTTCTCAGCCCTTTATTTACTTCTTTTTAATACTTGTTTCGATTCTTGATCAGTTGCAAGATAAAGCTATGCATAAATTACTTGGGAAGTTCATCTCTTAGATTAAAATATGGTGACTAGAATTTTTGTCATCTCCTTTTCTTTTATCTTACATTTGCTAATTGGAATCTCCCTTAGATTATAATCAAGTGATGTCATAAATTAAGTATGCACTTTACAGAATCCGACCCCTTTTTGTAAGACTGGGAGTGCTCATTTGCTAATTTGTCCTAATCATAGCTGGAAAGTAAACTAACAAGTCTTGGTCTAAGAAAGTAAGTAATCACAAGTCAAAAACCAAATTCACAACAAGTAAGACCTGCTAAAATAATTACCAGCACATGCTCCTGGGTTGATTAGCATGCATTCTATTCTCTTTTTGTGGTCAAATACGAAATGGAAGCTAAAAGTGATGATGTCCAAATAACTATTTTGGAAAGAGTTCCCCAAATGCATTAAAATTTGTTAAAATAGTGGTTTGCTAGTACTGTCAATTCTGGTAATGGAGCTTGTAAATGAAATAGTCTTTGGGGAGTTCACTTGAGCTAGTACTTGAAAATGCCCATTACATAACAACATTATTCAAGCTGAATGGATACGCGCCACCCTCTTGGCTTGTTAAGGCAATGAACAAGATCCTATTATGCACTAATAGCTGGTATAAGCTTGACACCGTTGTTAATTACTAGTTTGAGAATTCTTGTTCATGACAAATACAGAAGATAAACTGTGCTTACATGGGGCAGTTTTTGTGTGGCACACACCAAATGCATATTGTTGTCGTTTTTTTTAGGCTGTGTATTTCAGTTTTGAATCTGATTTATTCTTGCATATAAGATAGATTGGCAGGCTTTTAAATATGATCAAAGGGGAGTCAATTTGAAGTTATGGCTTGTACTGATCAATTGTAGTTTTGGTATTTACTTTCTCGTAGGATATGGTGTCATTTATAAGATCTTACGTCGCACCTGAAGGATTTCGGGTGAGTGTCACACCTTCATATGTTTTCTTGGAATGGAATATGTGAAGGATGCTACATAAGCTATTTTATTAGTGTTATTTATATTTTTTGCTTTTTTGCAGCAGCTTTTTGGTTGAGCCATGGGTGTATTTACCACACAAACTTTGTTGCCATCAATTGCGGATATAGAGGTAGATCTACTTTAGGTGTTGTTGCTACCAACAATTGGATTCTTAAGGTAATCACATCCAATCCATCTTACTGCAAATGCGTTATTTAGCTAGTTATACATGCTTACTATCCTCATTTCAACTTTGAGTGAGAAATTTGAATTGATGTGCACATGCTGGTGATAACCATGGACACGTGCCGGTCATTTCCAGAAATATGATATGCTTTTCGAGATAAATGCAAAGAGTGAGTGGGAGTTTCTACCTTCAGTCTAAGGTACATGGAGCTAAAGAATGTTTAGAAGGTATTTACCACAAAGGTGAAGGGACAGGTTTACAAGATACTGGAGATAGGTTTAGTGGAAGGATGAATGTATATTTGCAATGATATTTTTAGTTTTGTTTCATTTGTAGAGGAAATAAGTGGCCATATTGGCTGAACAAAAAACAAAATCACATTTGTACACTCCGAAATGGATTTATGGCAATTGTTATTTAATACTTGTATTGTATTGTTAATTGTGTACAACACTAACAATATATTAGTGCTTTCACTGTAAATAGAATGGATAAGCAGGGTATTGAATGCAGTATGAGTTTCATATAAGGTGCAAGACAATTCGGCCATCCGAAAGTGTAGTGATTCAGCGACGTTTTTATAAACGTCACAAAATGTGTCACAAAATGTGTTCGTTTTTATCGGCGCTTTATAAACGTCGCTAAATCTAATACATTCTCCTTCGAGCCGTCTAAAATACGGCGCTAAAAATGTATTAGCAACGTTTATGTAAATGTCGCTAAATCTATTCTAAACGTCGCTAAGAACGTCGCCGTTACTTTCCGCGACGCTGGAATTAGTGTTATTTCTTTAAAACGTCGCTAATACATTTATAGACGTTTATTCTATATTTAGCGACGTTTTGTAAACGTCACTGTAAGTCATATTTTTTGTAGTGAAGGTAGATACTTTTAAGAGTTGGAGGGTGAAAAATTTTATTATAGTATAGCAGTTTAAGTTTGCTTTTTCAGAAATGTGAGTACAAATTTTGAATGGTTTCTTTATCTTTGCTGCAAATTAGCATTAACCCCACTTGCACACATCTTCGTATGATTGCTTATAGTTTGTCTTCACCGAGTAGTTTGTATCAATTCAATCCAATTTTAGGAGCAGACAGTTTTGCTGGGGTTCAAACTTTAACTTAGTCAAATGTAAATTACATCAGTATACATGTATGCACTAAATTAAGCTATTTTCTGTAATGAACTGAGAAGCAAAAATTGAAAATCTGAGGCGGAAAAAATGATGTTAAAAACATAGATGGCGAGAGCTTCTTTACTTCATGTCTGTTAGACTAATACAATTTATCATTTGCAGATCACTATTCAATTGTTGGATATTTGAGTGCAAAACTCAAGTTCATGTTATTTTTGAAATCTAAGCTGCTGCTCCGGATATGAAGATGATACACCATCATTCCACTTAGGTATTTTAAGCTAACTCAATTTACAAACTGAGGTTTCGCTGTATCTTCTCCATAACGATCAAAAGCGCCAACACAATAGAGATATCTAGCTTTTCAGTATTTCAGATTTTCATGCTCCCTCACACTAAACTTTTCATATTCCACTTGCGGGAAATTTGGCCAATTAGCATTGGAGGGAAAAGCAAGAGCTACTTCCACTGAGTAGGTTATCTTGAGTTTAACCTCTAACTTTCACCAGCCTGTGCCTAAACTGAAATTCTACGGGCCAGATTTTCATTTTTGGAATTTTGTATTTCAAATTTATATAGTGTATGCAGGTTGGGGAAGCACTAAAATAGACAATTGATGGAAGTGGACTCAAAAAGTTCACCCAAAGCCCTTTCCTTTTCAAAATATGGTTGAATTTTACTGTGGGATTGACTATTGGTTTCTTTTTTTAGCTAATCTGCCATCGTGCTCCAAATTTTCAGTCATTGTTCATAATTTTGTAAATGAAAACTGTGAGACAGATCTGGGAAAAAATTCAGAGAAGTCAAATGAATATTGACAATGTATTCAGTTCAATGTATATTTTGTGAGGCAATTGATGGAGCCATGGGGTTTTCATAAAAGAGATTTTTCACTCAATTAAGTCTTCATAGTTCATCCATATACCTAGAGAAACAGATCTGATTTTTGACATACTTTGATGCATCATAATTCATAACAATGTTGTTTTGTTAGGCTATAGCAAAATGCACTCTTGAAAATAGTCTTCATTGCGTGGAAGAAATTGTGCCTCCAGCAATTGGTGGTCAGCCACTCACCAGGCTGAGAATTTGGTGCATTCTGGAGCTTCCTTCATTCTTTGAAGTTTCTCCTTGAGGTGCAAAATGCACATGTTTTTAAAGGAAAAGATATGAGACAATATCGAACTGTAATGAAACCTTGACACACAGATAAAGGTTTTTTCATATGCTTATTTCAGAATCCACTTTACATGCAATATGCAAACGCTTATCCCTTCTTATTATTGTAATTGTAAGGAAAGCTAAATATTCAGGAGCAGTAATGTCAGCTCCTTGATTGTTTACTGCCAATGAAATTGAGAGAATAACAAAGGTTTGTGGTTTTAAAATCTGATTTACTGTGTTATAAGGGAGCTGAATAAAAGGGAGAACCTATTTTAAGGGGTAAGGTGAAAAGAACATCTGGCCCCATTAGAAGCCAACAAAACATGTTTCTAGTGATATTCTACTTTATATTCTTATTCACTTTATTAAAATCACTCTTGGTTTCCATATACTGGTCTGAGATAGGACCGGGAATTGGGTCGGGTCGAGTCGACCTTGACCCTACACAAAATTGGGTCGGGTCAATTAATGAATAGTGTCGAGAATGCCGACCCTAACCCTACTTGGATTGGGTTTAATAGGGTAACACAGGTTACCCTACTTTTTCTCATTCTCTTTTTTGCCTTATTTTTTCCAAACTTTTATTTATTCTTTACTAATATAGTAATTTAAGAAGTCAGAATGGACCTTTATTTGACTAAATTTGAACATGTTAGTTGATCGATGTTTTTTGGTGATCTAGAAATAAAATTATCTTTAAAAATTAGATTATTCAATATTGAAAGTATATTATAACATTTTATAACAAGTAAATCGGGTTGGGGTCGGGTTGTGTGGGTAATTTGGATAATTACCCTTCCTGATCCTATTTTAAATCAGGTAGAAATTTCAAACCCACACCTAATCCTATGTTGCAATCGGGTCGGGTCGGTAATAGGGTCCAGTAGTATTCTCCCAGCCCGAGAATGAGCTATGCAGGAGGGAAAGTATACTCTTTTTTATGCAGTAGCATATTGATTGGCTTTTAGGTATATAAAATTTTTGTTCAAGGAGTTAAAAAAGATTGATATATACAACATAACTACTCTTGCCATTCTACTACTACTAAAAATCATCAACTATATATGCCTTCAATATAACACCATTGTTCTTTAAACCACAATATGCAATTGTAAGCATTAAGTAATGATAGACATAATTATCTACGATGCTTCCTGCCCCATATATTAATTCTATCCCACTTCTCTTATTCATTTACTTCATTCTGTTCTTAGTTAACTTATATAATTACACATTAATCATATGGAGGATATAACGTCTCCTTGTAGATCGGGTAAACTTATTGACCATCCTAAAACGAAGCAAGTGAGTAAAATAACATTATTAAAAACACTACATGATGTGTACAAAATCAGTTTTATTATGTTTCGGATTTTGTAGGGGACCAGTGCAAGTCATAACACCAATTCACCTGTTTCCCATTGTTCAATTTCACGTCTAAGAAGAGAAAGCAAGAGGCTTTCCTTTTCAAAATATGCGACCAAGAAGAGAAACAGAGATATTGTCATTTATGGAAGTAAATCTTCATATACGGATGAAGGAAAGGAACCAATGAACAACCACCAAAATGAGTTTGTATGAAAATATTTGAATTGTCAATGCATCACTACACTTCACTTCATTTTGTCAAAATTTTCACTGATGCCAATTGTATGCCACAAATGGGATGCAAATCAATGATATGAATGCTTCACATCGAGCTTGGAAACAACAATTGCCACAAATGGGATTATTGACTAATTTATGTGAACAATTATATGCCACAAATGGGATGCAAATCAATTATATGAATGCTTCACATCGAGCTTTGAAACAACAATTGTGGAGTCAAAGAGGTCATGATTTGAGATGGAAACATACACCACACGTATGTCGTCTACTATTAATCATACAGATAGACTTCTTGCATCAACCAAACAATTTTTTTGTGAAGATGAAGTAGACATGGTACATAATAACACACTATGTACTACTTATCTCCTCCATGAACTAGGACGCCATAATCTTGGGAGGATGAATGTACGGTGCCCCCATTGTTCTGCACTTCATTGGAAGTATGAATGACTCCGGATTTCTAGATTGACTACGCCATTGTTTGGAAGGTGTTGCTTATAAGAAAAAAATAACTACAATTACGTACTCTCTTTTATCACTGATCGTTTCAAAAGTAGTACTGATATCTATAAAATATACACATTTTATATGCCTTTCTTCCTATATGTTAGTCGTAATTTTAGTGAAAGGAAGGATAATTAACGGTTAATCATGGTTAGGTGAGTAATTAATAGTTTAATGAATAAATGCGCTTAATTGATTAATTTAGATGCATTAATTGGATTTATTGAATTTATAATTTATGATGCGTCTAAATTATATTTAACTTTGTTCATGCAGGTTTTCAGAGTCCAATTGCAGATCGCCAAAAGTGGAGCACAACAAACGGATTTTGAAGATCCGGTGGTGGAGATTAATACGACGGGCTTTAAATAAGAAAAAGAAAAAAAGAAAAAAAAAGAAAAAGGAGCACTGAACCGACTGGTTCAGTGCCGGTTCAGTTTGAAAAAAAAAGAAAAAAAAGGAGAACCGGCCCGAGCTAAAGCTCGGACCTTTCATCTGTTCCAGAAAACAGAGCCGATGCTCTGTTTTGATGAGCGCCGGCGAGGCAGTGGCCTGGGCTGAACGACGGCGGAGCTCGGGCAGACGCAGCAAACGGCGACGGCGGAGAGCTCGACGGCGCCGGAGAAGAGGCTGCTGGCGATGGCGACAGAGACGGTGAACCTGGTCATCACAGCGGAACAGACGACGATGGTTCAGGCGGTTCTGCTCGAGCTCAGGCGATGAGGCGGCGATGGGTCATGGCGAACACCGGTAAGATGCGACGGCGGTGTTTTGAGCGGATTCCGGTGCTGTTTTGAGCAGATTCCGGTGGCGACAAGGCTGGGAGTTGGCCAGAGGGGAGGAGGAGAAAAGCTGCGGATTTTGGACGAATTCGAATCGCTACAGTAATCGATCTGCGAGTGCTACAGTGCCTGCGAATTGGGGGAGATGATGAATAGTGTACAGTGAATAGTGAAACTGCTACAGTGTTTCTGTGCTACAGTGCCCATGAACAGTGTTCCTGCAAATGACCAATTCAACGAACCAGGCTTTTTCTTCCCTTCTTTTCATGTCTAGCTAAATTCATTTGTACTAAGACTAGATGAAGCCCTACTGATTGTTTGACTCTCAATATTTATTTGCAATTCTAAAGTAGTGATTTTTATTCCATGTGCTTAATATTTTGTTACGATTATTCTGTTGCTCGAGGGAGGGTAGAGTAATTGTTAGTGAAATCAAACTAAGGGTTCGTTAATGTTCGAGAGGTCTTAGCGAATTCCAAGGTATTATTTGAATAAAGATTGCATTTTTATGATTGATCTTTGCTCGAGAGAGGGAGATTAATTAAGTTAGATTTAATTGTTTAGTTGCATGTTCGAGAGGGCTGCACACATTACGATTATTCGTGACTTCGAGAGGGGCACGGATAATTGATCACTTGGAATTGTACGGGTTTAACGGAGAGGATAGCTATTTAGTTTGGGTGGATTCGAAGTCTTAGTATATTTCTCATCATATTATTTTCACATAAATTTCATTGCTTTGTTAAATTAGAACTTTTCATTCTATTATAACTAGTTTCATAAGAAAATCAAATCTTTCATTAGAATTAAGTTGAATCAGACCAAGTCCTTTGGGTTCAACCTCGTTACCACTAGTCTATATGTAGTCTCGTGCGATTGTGAGTAAAATAGTTAAAAATTCAATCAATCAATTGGCGTCGTTGCCGGGGACTTGGTAACGGTTTGATTTAATTCTATTTAGTTTAAACATTTCTTTTTAGGATTTTAATAGTTTGTTTTCTTGTCTTTGTAGGAATCACATTGCAGAGGTAAAAGTGACACGTGGATTTCTCGCCAACGTGGAAAGACCATCCTTTCCCACTATTTGCCATCTATTACCTCTCTTTTTAGCTTAATTTGAGTGTTGCGTGATTTTTCTTTTATTTTTGTGACAGCATGCAGTGCTAGTTGTCAACATCTAGGGTTGTTTTTGTTATTTTTGTTTTTGTATTTTAGTTTATGCAAGGGCGTAGGTCATTGGGTGAAGACTTAGCAGCCTTCGACAGTGAAATTGAGAGAGCTTTTAAACAAAACCAAAGAGGCCAATTAAGTATCACCCACCCTTTGCTTGAAATGGCAGAAGAAAACATGAAAACTCTGAAAGAGTACTACACTCCAAATGCCTATATATCTCCGTCCTGCATTCGAGTACCGGCTGCAACAGCTGGTAACTTCGAGATTAAGTCCAACATAATACAGATGCTACCATCATTTCATGGGCAAAATCACGAAGATCCATATAGGCATGTGGATGAGTTTTTAGAAATCTGCACTACTTTTAAATTGAACAATCTTATAGATGATGCGGTAAGAATGAGACTATTCCCATTCTCCGTTAAGGATAAGGGTAAAGAATGGCTCTACTCTCTAGAACCCGAATCCATTACCTCGTGGGCAGAAATGCAATAAGATTTCCTTAAGAAATACTTTCTCATAGGTAAAACCAACCAAATAAGAGGTGCCATCACTACCTTTACCCAACAACCTTCTGAACAGTTCCATGAGAGCTGGGATAGACTCAAGGACCTTATGCGGAAGTGTCCCCATCATGCCGTACCTCGTTGGCAATTAGTGCAGAGATTTTATAGAGGATTAACGGATCAGAATTGTCATCTTGTCGATGCTTCCTGTGGAGGCACTTTCCTGTTAAAAAATAAAAATGAGGCGTGGGAACTTTTTGAAAACTTGAGTTAAAATTCGTTGCAACATACGATGGCAAATAGGAATTTAAATGATTCTTCTTCTTCTACCCTCTCTAAAGGTGGTATGTATGAAGTGAAACAAACAGATGATCTTTCTAACCAAGTTGCTACATTATCTAGGAAGATAGATCAAATCTTGAGCCTAAAGTCACAAAGTCTTGCACACACTCAAGAAGCATGCGTTCTATGCTTAAGTCCCATGCATTCTATCTTAGAGTGCCCATCTGCCCCACAATTCCCAGAGCTCGTTCAGGAGCATGTCAATGCTGCTCAAACTTATGCTCGAACAGGCAATGATCCATTCTCCAACACATATAACCCGGGGTGGAGGAATCACCCAAATTTTTCCTAGCGTCCACCGAACCAGGGTGTTCCTTTTACTCCACCCCAAAGAGCCAACTTTCAAAATAACCCACCAGGTTTTCAATAAGCTACCATGCCCTCCCAATTTTCACAACCCTCTAGGAATTCAGAATTTGAGGACAAAGTCTTGTCTGCTCTACAGAGTATTCAAGCCCAAGCACAATCACAAGCTCAACTTGTGCATTCTCATACTCAATCCATCGCCAAACTAGAATCTCAGATTGGCCAATTAGCTAATTCAATGAGTAAGAGAGAAGAGGGTCGGTTGCCTAGTCAACCAATGAATAACCCAAAGGGTCAGTTTATGCTTGAACAACAAACTACTTCCAATGAACATGTGCAAGCTATAACATCCCTGCGGAGTGGGAAACAATTTGAAAACCAGGTTAGTGTTAATGTGAGAGAAGATAAGGATCAGGGAAAAGTAAGCACTCCCGAGACTGATGAAACTATAGAGACACCACCTAATTCAAGACAACCAAAACAGAAGGAAACTGTTTCTTCTTCGGGAACCAAGTCTCATGCCAATCATGAGGTACCTTATGTACCCCGTGCTCCATTTCCTCAGTGCTTAGACATGCCTTCCCCTTTTAATAAGAACAAAGCTAGGATGGATGAAGTGCTAGAAACCTTCAAACAAGTTAAAATTAATCTTCCACTCCTAGAAGCCATTCAGCAAGTGCCCGCGTATGCAAAATTTCTTAAAGACCTGTGCACGCAAAAGCGGAAGTCAAGGACGCACATTTCTAAAAAGGTCTTTCTTACTGAGGAGGTCAATTCCATTCTGAAACATGACACACCACCAAAATTTAAAGACCCTGGCACACCTACTATTTCATGTGTCATTGGCGACCACATCATTAACAGGGCTCTTTTAGATTTGGGTGCTAGTGTCAATCTATTACCTTACTCAGTATATGAGAAATTAGGATTGGGAGACTTGCAACCAACATCGGCAACTCTGCAGTTGGCCGATAGATCCATTAGAAAACCCCGAGGTCTTCTCGAAGATGTTTTAGTTGGGGTTGAAAAATTCTTCTTTCCAGTTGATTTCTTGGTTTTGGACATGGAACCTGTGTCTCATGCTTCTCACACCATTCCAGTCATTTTAGGCCGCCCTTTCTTAGCAACGGCCAATGCATGTATCCAATGTCGATCTGGAATGATAGAGATGTCTTTTGGAAACATGAAGATCATATTCAATGTGTTTCAAGCTTCAAACCAAGGCGCCACTGACAGTGAACAAGAGTGTTCTTTTGTTGATGAAATTGATGACCTTATGGACGAGACACTCTTGAATGGGCTCATGTCTGACGCTCAAGATCCTACTCTACTCTATTTAGGGATTGAGGATCCTGACATAGAACCACCCATTGAAGAAATTCATGCGATGTCAGCTTCCCCTCCCTATCATGACTCTCTTCCTTATAAAAATAGAGTAGAGCCTTTACCAATATCTCCCAGTCCATCACTTCAACCTTCTATTAAGTCTCCTTCTCACCTTGAGTTAAAACCACTTCCGAGTTCACTGAAGTATATTTTTCTAGGTCCTATTGATACTCTCCTTGTTATCATTTCGTCTAGCTTGTCTAGCACCCAGGAGAGTCAATTGCTTAGGATTCTAGTTCAGCATAGGAGAGCCATAGGGTGGACTGTAGCTTATCTAAGAAGCATTGATCCTTCAGTCTGTATGCACCGAATTCATTTAGAGGATGATGCCAAACCTTCAAGGGAGAATCAGCGGAGATTGAATCCCAACATGAGGGATGTGGTCAAGAAAGAAATTGTGAAACTGCTCGATGCGGGTATCATATACCCTATTTCTGATAGTGAGTGGGTCAGCCCGATACAAGTCGTGCCTAAAAAGTCTGGCATCACAGTGAAGAAAAACTCTGATGTAGAGTTAGTCCCAACCCGTGAAACTACTGGGTGGAGAGTGTGTATTGATTATAGAAAATTGAACACAAAAATAAAAAAAGACCACTTTCCATTACCCTTCATTCAAGAAATCTTAGAGAAACTAGCAGGTCAACAATTCTATTATTTCCTTGATGGTTACTCTGGATATAATCAAGTCCCAGTGTTTCCGATAGATCAAGAGAAGACTACCTTTACTTGTCCTTTCGGTACCTTTGCTTACCGAAGAATGCCTTTTGGGCTATGTAATGCACCTGCCACCTTTCAACGGTGCATGCTAGCCATCTTCTCTGATATGGTTGACAAATTTTTAGAAGTGTTCATGGATGATTTCTCTGTATTTGGTCCATCATTTGATGAATGCCTCCATAATCTGTCATTAGTTCTCAAGCGTTGTGAAGAGAAAAATCTTGTCTTGAGCTGGGAAAAAAGCCATTTTATGGTGCAAGAGGGAATTATTTTGGGACATGTAGTCTCAAAAAGGGGAATTGAAGTCGACAAAGCCAAGGTCGATCTCATCACTCATCTACCACCACCATCTTCGGTGAAACAAATTAGATCTTTCCTTGGCCATGCAGGCTTTTATAGGCAGTTCATTAAAGACTTCAGTAAGATTGCTCGCCCCTTGAGCAATCTACCAGCCCAAGATGTGCCTTTTGTGTTTGATGCTGCATGTAGGCAAGCTTTTGATGCTCTTCGTACTTTATTGTCTACTGCACCTATCATTCAGCCCCCTGACTACTCTCTTCCCTTTGAAATAATGTGTGATGCTTCAGACTATGCCATTGGTGCTGTCCTAGGTCAGAGAGTGAATAAGGTTCTTCATGTCATATATTATGCTAGTAAGACCCTTTCTGATGCTCAATTGAATTACACCACTACGGAGAAGGAACTTCTAGCGGTAGTTTATGCCTTAGATAAATTTAGATCCTACCTTTTAGGTTCTAAAATCATCATTTTTTCTGACCATGCTGCATTAAAACATCTCTTGTCTAAGAAAGACATCAAACCTCGATTGATTAGATGGATTTTGCTCTTACAAGAATTTAATTATGAAATCCAAGATAAGAAAGGTGTTGAAAATATGGTGGCCGATCATCTATCTAGAATCCTTGTTGAAACATCTCACGATGAGGAGCCGCTACATGATTCTTTTCCTGATGAACAATTGTTCTCCATCTCCCAAATTAAAATACCGTGGTTTGCCAACATTGTGAACTACCTTGCCATAGGTCAGATTCCATCCCATTGGACAAAACATGACAAAGATTTGTTCTTTTCTAAGGTTAAATCTTACTTTTGGGATGATCCGTACCTCTTTAAAATATGTTCAGACCAGGTAATTAGGCGATGTGTGCCTGAGAATGAGTTTCATAGTATTTTACATTCTTGTCATTCTCAAGCATGCGGGGGACATTTTGGGGGCAAGAAAACTGCTGCCAAGATTTTGCAGAGTGGATTTTATTGGCCAACCTTATTTAAGGATGCTCATGAGTTCTGCAAATCTTGTGATAGATGTCAACGGTTAGGATCTATCTCTCGACGAGATATGATGCCTCTTCAACCTATTCTTGTGGTAGACCTCTTTGATGTTTGGGGAATTGATTTCATGGGACCCTTCCCACAATCCTTTGGTCACCTTTACATTCTAGTTGCAGTGGATTATGTTTCTAAATGGATTGAATCAATTGCCACTAAGACAAATGATCATAAGGTAGTGGTGAAATTTCTGAAAGATAACATTTTTTGTCGTTTCGGGATCCCTAGAGCAATTATCAGTGATGGAGGGAGTCACTTTTGTAATAGACCTTTTGAAGCCCTACTGAGGAAGTACTCTGTTATATATAAGGTTGTCACTCCATATCATCCCCAAACAAGCGGTCAGGTAGAATTGTCTAATCGGGAGATTAAAAAGATTCTTGAAAAAATAGTTAGACCCGATAGGAAAGATTGGTCCTTGCGCTTAAATGATGCTTTGTGGGCTTACAGGACTGCGTACAAGACTCCCATTAGTATGTCACCTTATCGACTCGTTTTTGGAAAAGCTTGTCACTTACCAGTGGAGTTAGAGCATCGTGCATATTGGGCAATCAAGGCTTTGAATTTTGATATGCATAAAGCAGGGTCTGAACGCAAATTGCAACTCAATGAATTGGAGGAGATGCGTCTCGATGCTTATGAGAGTGCAAAACTTTATAAAGAACAGACTAAGCTTTTTCATGACAAATCTATTTTAAAAAAGTCTTTTCAGCCTGATCAAAAAGTTTTGCTCTACAATACATGATTGCATCTATTTCCTGGGAAACTCCGTTCTCGATGGTCGGGACCATTCATTGTGAAACAAGTATTCCCCTATGGCACAGTAGAAATTCGAAACCCGAAGGATGGCAGTATCTTCAAAGTTAATGGTCAACGATTAAAACCGTACTTAGAAGACAATTTTAACCAGGAAATCATCTATCCCTTGGACGACCCAAAGACCCCTGAGTGAATTGAAGGTCGTGGTCTGGCTGAAGACGTAAAACTTAGCGCTCTTGGGAGGCAACCCAAATTTTATGTTCTTGCTTGTTTTATATTTGTTTTTGTTATTGTAGGTTAATTCTTACCTGTGTGGGGATGCTACCGTCGAGGTTTGGGGGTGTATTTAATTTTTCATATTTATATTATCTCCTCCTTCGTTGCTTATGTGTTTCATGCTTTACATCTACCATGAGGCTCCCCATTCAGGTAACTTCTTTCCTCACTCCTTTTCTTTTACTATTCATTGTAGTTTTATTTTGGTAAACATTGAGGACAATATTTAGTTTAGGTTTGGGGGTGTAGAAAAGAAGTGTTTATCATATATTTTCATTTATTTCAAAAAAAATATGAAAAATTTGAAAAAAAAATTGGAAAAAAATATTTAGTTTTTAGGTTGTTTGTTAGTATTTTTTGTAGGTTTTGGTAGTTTATCCCGTTAAGATGCATTTTATAATTCTTAAGAGATTAATTTACATTGGAAGTGTGAGTAAGTATATTGGAGGATAGAGAACTTAACTGAGCAGTATCTTTCTGTTACAGTCCTCTTGGAACCTGTGCTTGAGCTAAGAAAACTCACTCACACACACTAGTTACAAAAAGTAATACCCTCTAGAAATTTGTTGGATACTAATCTTCAGTGGGATGTCTTTAGTCAGAGTCATTGGATGATGTGTGGTTGTCCTTTGAGCTTAAAAGATCATGATAGACCATTTACTTGGCTATGGCAAGGGATTGGAACCGGAAATAGGTTGAGAGTATAATACAACCTGGACAGATTAAAGATGTGCTGAAAATATGAATGCTAAAAATAAAAATAAAAATGCGAAAAAAAAACAAAACAAAATGAAAGAAAGGAACTGCTTGACTTTATAGGATTAACTTAGGCTGATGCTCGGGCCCGAAGCGGTCTTTTAATACCTAATGCCCTAAGCCAAACTGGTTGGGAGTCATTGGCCTGAGTCATTGCTAAACCTAAGCATCTTGAAGTTAGGCCTTACACAGTCCTAGCAAAAAAAAAAGAAAAAAAAAAAGTCTATGGTGTATTATCCTCTCAAATCTAGAATGTTGGACCCGGATGAGGCGCGCAGATCTGTGCTATCATGAACCTAAAGATTGGGATGATTATGTAGATTCTGATGTTCTTTGGTTAATGGGTAACACTGGATATGTGTAAAACAGAAATTTAGAATGTATTGCTACAATGTTCTACACTTTTACTATCTATATTATCATGATATATCATATTGAGCAGAAATTTCCAAGATGAAAGTGTAGAATAAAACCACTTACTTGAGGACTTCTATATTCCTGTTGATTATAAACCAAGTACGTGTGGTTAATTCTCTTAAGCTTTGTAGTCTGCAGTTGAAGGGATAATAGGTTTGTTTGTTTTGCAGTGTTTTGATTTGTTTTAAAATTTAGGTTACTTAGGTTAATTTCATAAGTACATGTTTGTGGGTAGCATGGCTGCAAACCCTCACGAGACAACACTCGTCCTACTAGGGACACCTAGAGGTTTAATGGCTTGTTGCATACGCTCAATGCAATCGTGTTCCTTACGAAAGTGGTGTTTACTTTTATGCATTAGTTACTTTAGTTGTTTTTGTTTTCTTTGCTTGATTTTGTTTTGCTCGAGGACTAGCAAAATGTAGGTTTGGGGGTATTTGATATCTATAAAATATACACATTTTATATGCCTTTCTTCCTATATGTTAGTCGTAATTTTAGTGAAAGTAAGGATAATTAACGGTTAATCATGGTTAGGTGAGTAATTAATAGTTTAATGAATAAATGTGCTTAATTGATTAATTTAGATGCGTTAATTGGATTTATTGGATTTATAATTTATGATGCATCTAAATTATATTTAACTTTGTTCATGAAGGTTTTCAGAGTCCAATTGCAGATCGCCAAAAGTGGAGCACGTCAAATGGATTTTGAAGATCCGGTGGTGGAGATTAATACGATGGGTTTTAAATAAGAAAAAGAAAAAAAAGAAAAGAAAAAGGAGCATTGAACCGACTGGTTCAGTGCCGGTTCGGTTTGAAAAAAAAAAGAAAAAAAGGAGAACCGGCCCGAGCTAAAGCTCGGGCCTTTCATCTGTTCCAAAAAACAGAGCCGATGCTCTGTTTTGATGAGTGCCGGCGAGGCAGTGGCCTGGACTGAATGGCGGCGGAGCTCAGGCAGACGCAGCAAACGGCGACGGCGGAGAGCTCAACGGCGCCGGAGAAGAGGCTGCTGGCGATGGCGAGAGAGACGGTGAACCTGGTCTTCACGGCGGAACAGACGATGATGGTTCAGGCGGTTCTGCTCGAGCTCAGGCGATGAGGCGGTGATGGGTCATGGCGAACACCGGTAAGATGCGACGGCGGGGTCTCGGCGAAGGAAACCATCGGCAGAGGAGTTCAATTGGCAGAGAAGACAGTGCTTGATTTGGAAATTGCCAAATCGGGAAAATTCGAGGCGTGCTCAATCTGGAAAGGCATGAATCGGTTCGATTTCAACTGGGAAACGGACTTGGATTGGAATGCATATAAAACCCGAGCCAAACAGAGCGAAAGGGGGACATATAGGAGGAACCCGAGCCAGACAGAAAGAGCGAAAAAACCAGAGCTTTTAACAGAGAAAAACAGAGCTTTTGTGCGTGGATAATCCGCCGGAAAAACAGGGGATTTTGGGTACTATTTGCGCCGGAATCCGGTGGGGTTTCGGCCGGAAGAGAGAGAGAGAGAAGGAGCTGGCCGACAGAAAAAAAAAATAGAGCGGATTCCGGTGCTGTTTTGAGCAGATTCCGGTGGCGACAAGGCTGGGAGTTGGCCAGAGGGGAGAAGGAGGAGAAAAGCTATGGATTTTGGACGAATTCGAATCGCTACAGTAATCGATCTGCGAGTGCTACAGTGCCTGCAAATTGGGGGAGACGATGAATAGTGTACAGTGAATAGTGAAACTGCTACAGTGTTTCTGTGCTACAGTGCGCGTGAACAGTGTTCCTGCAAATGACCAATTCAACGAACCAGGCTTTTTCTTCCCTTCTTTTCATGTCTAGCTAAATTCATTTGTACTAAGACTAGATGAAGCCCTACTGATTGTTTGACTCTCAATATTTATTTGCAATTCTAAAGTAGTGATTTTTATTCCATGTGCTTAATATTTTGTTACGATTATTCAATTGCTCGAGAGAGGGTAGAGTAATTGTTAGTGAAATCAAACTAAGGGTTCGTTAATGTTCGAGAGGTCTTAGCGAATTCCAAGGTATTATTTGAATAAAGATTGCATTTTTATGATTGATCTTTGCTCGAGAGAGGGAGATTAATTAAGTTAGATTTAATTGTTTAGTTGCATGTTCGAGAGGGCTGCACACATTACGATTATTCGTGACTTCGAGAGGGGCACGGATAATTGATCACTTGGAATTGTACGGGTTTAACGGAGAGGATAGCTATTTAGTTTGGGTGGATTCGAAGTCTTAGTATATTTCTCATCATATTATTTTCACATAAATTTCATTGCTTTGTTACATTAGAACTTTTCATTCTGTTATAACTAGTTTCATAAAAAAATCAAATCTTTCATTAGAATTAAGTTGAATCAGTCCAAGTCCTTTGGGTTCGACCTCGTTACCACTAGTCTATACGTAGTCTCGTGCGATTGCGAGTAAAATAGTTAAAAATTCAATCAATCAAGTACCCTCAAAAGTATACAAGGCTATTGTGAATAGGCGAGTATAGAGGGTATTGAATGTCTGGGACGGATTGAATTGTTTACCAAATTCAAGAGCAGTGAGTTATTTTGTTGATTTTTAACTAAAACTAAATCTAAACTAGTAAGCAAATTAAAAGACAAAAGTAATCAATTGAGCAATAGCCTAGGAACAATAATCCAATGATAGATTCCTAACTTATCCTTATACTTTCATTCATTATAAATCATGAGTGTGTATGAGCAAAGTATCCATAGTTACAAGCTAAGACACTTTCAAAAATTAGCAATAAAATCATGGCATGAAAACTATTGGATAATGATCTCCTCCATACTACAATCACATAAACATGAAAACTATTGGATAATCATATCCTCTAGACTACAAGTACTAGATTCGATATGAATATCAAAAACCATATCAACCTATCCTCTACAAGATGAATAGAGTATATATATAAATGAATTACTTAATAGAGCTCATTTCTTTATAAGAAATCTCTATTATGCAATTGTCATATACAATCAAAGCATTCAAGTTTAAAGTACAAGAAATAAGCTATTCATCTAGGGCTTCACCCTATTCACAAGCATATGGAATTAGCCGCTCATGGTTGAAGAGGCTCACGAGTTATTGTTGATCACCTCCATTGAATTCTCCTCTTATTCCTTGAGTTTGTAGCTTCAAAAGATGGAATTGGGATCCTTTAATCGTGCTTGAGGATTTACTTAAATAGGCCATAGAACAAAATGAACGACAAAGAACTTTTGTGGAGTGATTGGCCAAAGCATTGGCTGGCAAACTCCCTTTTTATTTAGTGGTTTTAGGGTTTCCTAATTCCCCTTCATCTGAGTCAATCCCTAACATAACCAGCCAATCAGAAGTCTCCCACAAATTTACCCTAGTGCCCATCCAATTTGGCACCTAGTTTAATTTGAAATTCTAACCGCAATTCCTCATTTACTGCTAATTCCAATTCAAGTCATTCTTATCCTAGGCAACTGCATTTTAGCTTTCAAATTCCTGGCGTCCAACCCTATTTGGATGTCCCAATAAAATGGCAACGTAACTACCTTTCCTATTTTAAATTAATCTCAATCAATTGAGCCAATCTCTGGCGCCCATTCTAATTGGCGCCCAATCAATTGGTAACTTAACCGACTTCCCTTCTTCAGTGTTGATCTCAATTTTAGTTACTACCCACACAAAATATCTCTGGCGCCCATACCAATTTGGCGCCCAGTCATTTGGATGCTTACCCAACTTTCCTTATCTTTTGTGTTTATCTCAAATCACACCAAACTTATCTAGGGTAACTATATTTCCCATTTACAATTCCCTAGCACCCATTCCTAGTTGGCGCCATACTCACATGGATACCTAACGATTATTTAAATTTGAATTTACCCTAAATAAAGTAAGCTGGTAAGTGATTTGAATCTAATTGTGCTGAAATTAAATAAACATAGGGTATTGGTTAAATAGGTTATCCCTGAAAGCCTTGATGCCATTTCATTGATTCTCTTTGCCTATTTCTAGCTGAATCCAATTGATTCTTAATCTTAGTTTTAAGTTAGTAGTTAATTTAAGTACAATTTCTCTACACTATTCCTTAATCTAAAAAATTCTGATTTGCTGAATAAGCAGTTGCTAGATCGAAGTAGTTTTTCGTTTAGAATAGATTAATTATACATCACTCCCTGTGGTTCGACACTTGGATTCACTGAGTATTTTACTACAACTTGACAACCTTCTCTTAGTTTTGATCAAGTGTTTCGATACCAGAGACGAATAATGGTTCCAAAGAGAGATCCAGTTAAGACAGAACTACTTAATGAAGCTCATAGTGCATAGTATTCCTTACATCTTGGTAGTTAGAAGATGTATGAAGATCTAAAGAAAAGATTTTTGTGGAAAAGAGTAAAGAAAGACATAGCAAGGTATGTAGCAGCATTCCCAACATATAGACAAGTGAAAGCAGAGCACCAAAGGCCCAAAGGGAAATTGAAACCTTTGGAAATTCCTGAGTGGAAGTGGGAACATGTTAATATCGATTTTGTGATGAGTTTACCCATAAATAATAATATTATTTGGGTAGTGGTTGATCATTTGACTAAGTCAACTCACTTTATTCCTATTCGGTGGGAACAAACTCCAAACAGTTTTGCTAAATTATATGCAAATGAAATTGTAAGGTTGCATAGAGCGCCAACTTCAATCGTGTCGAATAGTGATCCACGATTCACTTTTAGATATCGAAAGGCAATCCAGGAAGCATTAGGGACTATGCGGAGTTTTACTACAGCTTATCATCCTAAAAAATATAAATAGTCATAAAGAATTATTTAGAGTATGGAGGATATGCTAAGAGAATGTATTTTGGAATAGTAAGGAAGTTGGGATGACTTCTTACCATTAGTGGAATTTGCTTACAATAACAGTTTCCATGCAAGTATAGGCATGTCACCTTATGAAGCTCTCTATGGGAGAAGATGTAGAGCTCCGACTTAATGGAAAGAGGTCGGTGAGAATAGTGGTGAATAAAAAAAACTAATTAAAATAAGTTTAGAAAAGATGTGAGAAGTAAAAAAGAACCTCCAGATTGCTCAAGATCGGCAAAAGAAGTATGTAGATTGTAGAAAGGGAAAACTTGTATTTGAAGTAGTGGATGCAGTCTACTTAAAAGTAACGTCATTAAAAGGAACAACAAGCAAGGTTTGGAGTAAAAGGAAAACTGAGTCCAAGGTACGTCGGACCGTTTAAGATCAATAAACCGATTGGACTTCATGCATATAGGCTTGAATTGCCATCAAGTTTGGAAGAAGTACACAATGGCTTTCATGTTATTTGTTGAAGAAAGAGAAGAAGCTATCGGGAAACAAGAAAATTCATGTGGTAGAAATTAAGCTTTGAATCTAAAATCAGATTTAACCTTCAAGGAGAGGCCGATTAAGATTGTGGATTGGCAAGTTCGAGTATTAAGGAGAAAACGGAGGTCGTATCCCAAGCTATGCAAATCTTGAGGACAAGATTCCTTTCAAGGAGGGAATGATGTAAGACCCAAAAAAATTGTAAGCTAAAAAGTAGTTGAAATTAAATTTTGTAACCATCCACACGAAAAATGTGTATACGGGCATGTGCCTATGGTTGAGGGACAATGTTGTGATTTTAATTTTTTTTCTTTACCAGCAAATGTACGAATCGTATTGGCGTATAGTCGTACGATTTACGAGGTCAAACCCTCAAGGACTTGTATTTCGGGAACTCAAATTCAAAGATCAAATTAACTACTATTTCGAAGGATTAGGTTCATTGGATTAACTACAACGACTACTAATCAAAGACTAAAATTGATGGAACGATTTTAACTAAACAACTAATGTAAAAGCAGTTAATTAATCTAAGGAAAGAAACCTAATTGACAAAGAAAAATTGTAACTTCAATCAAGACTTAGAACATTAGGGCATAAGAATCAGCACATGTTAATTATAGAAGCAAATACCCAAAATCAGCAATTGTTCTCAAGATTATCTCATAGAGAATTTGAATTCAATCTATTCTCTTACGGAAAATTTCAGCATGAAAGCATATAAATTTTGAAGTAAAATTCGCCTTCTCTTGCAATACATGAAAGTCGATTCATTAATTATATCTATCATTAGATAAATCATAACTAATATCCAAACATCATATTAAACTTAGAATTCGATGCAATTAAATTGAGAAGAACAACCCTTAAAGTTCATTAATTTAGAGAGAACTTAAATCACATGAATAATACTCATACTGTAACACCCGTAAAAATCGGTATGTTTACTAAAACTTTATGTAGGAAGAGTTTCGTGGCCTAATGTGAGTATTGGTCACATGGTGTGAATTAAAAATTTCAAAGGGAAAATCGCTTGAAAAAAAAATTGGTGCGCGATTGACCGCCACCTTATACGCGATCGATCGGGCTAATTTCATAAACGAAGAGTAAAACAGACGCGATCGAACACCTGATAGATCAATCGATCGTAAATACTAAAAAAACTTTATACTTGAGTAGGCGATCGATCACCTTGAGAGCAATCGATCGTAAATACTGTGATTTCATGATTTGAGCAAAACGATCGATCGCCAGTACTAACAATCGATTGTAAGTACTAGTTTAACATGTAAGAACGCATCTATCGATTGGCTTAAGCCGCGATCGATCGCACCGGCAGAATTTGAATCTGGAAAGTGCTATTTTTGGAAAACCTAATCAAGAAAGATATCTGATCCTAACTAATCAAGGAAGATTAGGTTTAGGACGTCCCATCTAACTATGGAGAGCTCCTAATTAGAGGGTTGAGAGATGGATTTGGGAATGAATCCTGATGGGAAGATATCCTAGTTGGAATAGGCGTGTGGGTTATATAAACACAAGAAAGGGGGCTGACCTGTATTTTCTCACACTAGAAAGTTTGTGGATACCCCAGCCTTGTTTCTCTCTCTTTCTCCCTTGTTCCAGCAACCCTTTCACCCTTCTTCTTCATTCAAACCTCATCATATTCAAAGGAGCGAAGGTCTCGTTGCGTAGAGAAGAAGAGGAGCTACGTTCGGATGTGCAGTTTTTGTACTAGAAAGGGGGTAGGATGGTTTTTCTACTAAATTGATTCTAAACTCTTTCAATCTATTCTCTGATGAATTATTTGATCCTATCTCAACAATAGAGATTGTGTGAATGATTGATTTGTTGAGAGATTCTATATTGATTATGATTATGAGTATGACTATTGATATCCTTTGAGTGATATATCTTTTAAAGCTTGCATGATAGTTTTAGACTAAAACATCATATATCTCTTGATCGTTTGGATGTCAGAAAGTTCTATTTTGATTCTGTAAAAGTTCTGGTTTAGTTGTACTATGGCTCCGTTTGGTAAGCCAAAAAGAAGTTGGATTCTTGAATCCAGCTTCTTTTAGGAAATCTCCTCCCAAAAGAATTCACTTCAACTTCTTCTGGTGGCAAAATCCATAAATTCAACAAAAAGCAAGGGGCTTTTGTAAAAAAAATGCAGTTTCGTACAAAACCGTATTTTTTTACAAAAGCCCCTGGCTTTTTGTTGAATTTATGACTTTTGCCATTGAAAGAAGAAGTGAATTCTTTTGGGAAATCTCCAGGATTCTAAGAATTCAGCTTCGAATCTAGCTTCTTTTAAGCCCAACCAAACAGGGCCTATATGGCTATAGGTAGTGATTCTTGTGTTAAGGTCTTCACTATGCAAAGGGGAGTATCTTAAATTGGTTTTTGTAACGAAAGGTGTATAAAAGCATGTGATAACTAAATTCCAAAACATATAAGGATTTATAATAATCCTAGGAGGGGAGTAATTAAGGTTAATAAGATCATATTGCCATGATTAAGGGTTAATAACACGTAAGTAGTATGCATGATTAAGACTTAGGGGTATCGGCCAAGACTGTTTCCTGCACCGACGACCTGCTGTATAAAAATCATAATTAATTGCAGAAAAATAAACCGTTAGTGGAGTTTGAAACTAGACTCATAGGGCTATCTACTGTTAAAATTTTAGACTTAGATTTCTTCTGTGCTAACTGTGGGGACAGTCGGAAGGGGGCTGCAACCAACAAAACAGTTTACTGTAATTAAGGTTTAAATCACTAGTACATACTAACACTTTATGATACAATTTAATCTGATTTAAGTATCATTAATATATGTTGTAAGACATGATATGGACTACCACCGTAAGACTAGTGGGTCTAAAAGATTAATATTAGGATTAAGTCATTATAGCCTAGAGTCTTGTTGTATTAAAAATCTAATTAAAGCTTAGTGTCGGTTTGAGTTCCAGTTGGAGATCAAACCATTCCAATCATTCTTTCATCTTGAATTCAGTCTCATAAATAGTAGAACATAAATTCTAGAGATGTTCCTATCTAAGGCTAGGCATGAAGCTTGTTTGTTTGAATTATAAGTGAGGTCTATTATTACTCTTTTGGCGAGTTACCTGTTGATCAAGACGTTTGAATCTCAGCAGTGTTCTTGTGAGGAATCCTATTATATTAAGATATTGATGATTTAAATATACTCCAAAGAGTGAGTCTATTCCGGCAAAAGATACCATAAAACCTCAGAATGTTACAGCCACTGATTCTTTGTGATAATGCTCAGTATAATTGTTTCTCCACTAATATATTTTACTAGGATCTCTCCTACTGGAATCATAGTATGCTAATAAAACCATTGCTAGATCTTGCGAGATATCTGTTACTTAAGGAACCTTGTGAGGCTCCCGCCAAAGAGAGGCAATATACGTACGCTTACACTGTTGACATTATGGAAGGTCTTCAGTCTCTGCCCATCGTGTCCGTAAGCACTGGTGGGGCCAGCATAATAGACGCATGGCCGGGTTCTGAAGGGAGAACCTCTAGGGAAGTTCTGGTATTATTTAGCCACTCGAGAGTGGTAAGTTCAGGGAGCATAAATTATAATTCCTTGCACTATAGATGCCTTGAGCCATTGGTGAAATTATTATTCTCTCCTTACACATGTGATTGTTTGGATTCTTATTGATGTTTTTCTTATACTTGAGAGCTGGGATTATTGTTGACTGACCTTTCTGTTCAGGTGAAGTAAACCTTGTGATCAGTCCTTCAGATATTATATATTCCTGTTTCTCTTGAGTAAACATTTCCTCACACTATTTATTGTGTATCCGGTAGATTTTTATATCCTACTGGGTATTTCTATGGAATACTCATGCATCCTTTGATGCAAGCATGAAAGAGTATTGATTCAGGATGATTGCAAGACAGGAAGGTGACGCAGAAGCTCAAAGATGATTAGAGAATTTTCAATTATTTGCTTTGTATGATAAACTTGATGACATTGCTGGCCGTTGTGTGCCATAGATTTGATGATTTCTTTTGATTGACAATTTATGTTACTGGTTGTAATAAAAAGCTAAGTAGGATTCATTTGATACATTTACAATCTTTTATTTTGAGATTGGATGATGAGTTTCCACGTTCATGAGAAGTTCCTGGTAATGTCGATTGCACATCCTTTTGAGATGATGTAATTGGCTGGTTGGATCGACTATCCGAGTCGCCTCCCAGAGTTCCTACCTCACCAAAGATGATATTTATGAAGACTTCCGCACCCCAATCGAGGCCAGGGATTTTGGGGTGTGACACATACACTTGATCATGGCATCATCTCAGCCCTCGTTAAGAAATTAGCTACTCATGCTAATGACTTGAACTACAAAATCAATGGAATTCATCTCAATTAAAATCAAGTTCACTTACAAGAATTTCAAGTTAACAGAAATAGCAAAGCGCATTGTTGTAGACGAGGAAAGAAGACCGATTTCAGATCGACTGCTTTGCTTGAGGAATCAAAACTGATTATAACAGCAACTGGGATGATAATAGAAAAAAAACACAAAATTTTGAACTGCAAAAATGAAAAAAAACTGCTCTTGGTCGACTTTGTTCTTACTCTGTCTCTCCCCCTGTTCTATTTTTATATATGGACTCCAATCAGTCCTCTCCCAAACCAATTCTCGTGTAGAAAAATAAAACTTCCAATTGGCTGCCATCAGTTCTTCCTAAATCAAGCAGTTTGCAATTCGAATTAAGTTGATCCCATCCAAATTTGTAGAAAAAATTCCAACTTTAAACTTCTCGAATCAGGGCCAAAGCACCCAAATGTTCAGCTTTACCATTCTAGCACAAATCAGACTCTTTTGACATCTCCAATCGAACCGATGTTTGACACTTTCCATTCTAAAACAGATCTGAAGTTTGATTTTCCTTAACGCCTCTCAACCTTCCATCACGCTAGCTTTCCAAATTGAGACCCTTCTCTGCTGTTGCTCCTCTTGATCGTGCCCTGCTCCTCGCGGTTGAGCCAGAACCCATTCGAGCCCTTCTGATTTGCAGGTTGACATCTTTCATGTTGAGTGCTCCAGAGCCCAAGCCGAGGCTCTCAGTCTGTTGGCGCTTCTCTCTGTCATGTTGAGTGTTCCCTTCAATTGAACGTTTGGGCAGATGAAACAGAAGTTGTGTTTCCACTAGAACGCCCGAGCCACCGGTTCGTGTCGTGTTTTTTTTTTTCATTTCAGTTCGAGTAAACCCTTCATCTCATTCTCATCCGTTAGATCTGCAACATGCGATTATTCACTTTATGAACAAAACCCGTCACAATTCCTTCATCTTTGGATCATATTTGGACGACTTTTCACATTAAGAGTAGAACATGTATTCTCCTTAATGCAAATCAGCGGCTCAGATCCTCTCTTGATGCTCCTCACTAATATGGGTGAATTTCCTGTAATATGGACAATTCTGTCCATTTAAGTGGTCCTGATCCGGCTTGGGCGTTTGTTTAGCCTTCAACATGCGTCCATATCAAAGCTTAATATGTCAAATCTATACAAACCAAATGTCCATTAGCGAAGTCATACCATAACATTAGTATTGATTTAGAACATAACATGCCAACGTTACTAATTTTGGACAGTTTAACCAAATTGAACTGTTAAGTCCTTTTTACCCAATAAAACAGAAATATCTTGTAAATAACCATAAAATATCATAAAATCAAAGCTCAAATATTCGATAAAAGGGTTTAAATAAGTATAAAATATGTGTGCATTAAGCAACTTTGTTCGTATATTTCCAAAACATAATTAAACCTAATTTTCAAATATGAAAGGAACTTTGACTCCTTTAAGACCACTTTTTTGCACGTCCCAAAGGCAGAAGAGAGAGATGAGGGCTTGACGGTTGGAGAAGAAGTAGAAGGATTCTCATCTTCTACTCGTCGGATTCGAGGTAGAAAAGCTAAAAAACCATATATTTTGTGTTGTCTCCATGATCAAATCAGAGGCATCACGTTGTTCATTGTATTATGCATGTTTGGAATGGAAATGAATGATTTTTAGAATGAAAGTAAATAAATTGAATGTTATGCTATGATAGAAAGACTTGTATGTTTCATTATCATATTAAGAAAGGTAGATATTGCACAAATAGGACTGATATCATGCTTTAGTCCATGGCATTGCAAGGTAAGGCAAAATTGAACTGAAAGAATGGATCGTTTGGATGTAATCATGCTTTCATTCTATAATGTGTGATGATGTGCTCAAAATTATGTTAATTTAAGATGTCTTGAATTCCATGTTTGTGATATTATTTTACAGTTAGTTAAAAGCTAGGTAGAATTTAAGGCAAAATGAGTATTTGCTAAGTTAAGGCATTAACATGTGACATTCAATGTTATTTGGGCTTTAAATGTGCAGAAATAAATTAGTTACAACTATTTTTATATCCATCGATCTAGTGTTGTGAATTTGATATCAACTTATGCAAGCCCATTGTGTGTTGTTGGTAATTCTTTGATGGGCCGACCTGTGAATCTTGAAGCTTTAAAGCCCGTAGTTAAAAGATTGTGAAGATCTGTTGGAGGCAATCATTGGCAATCAACTATGAGCTAATCAAGGCAATCAGTGGCAATCAACTATGAGCTAATCAATGCAATCATTGACAATCAACTATGAGATAATCAAGGCAATCAGTGGCAATCAACTATGAGCTAATCAAGACAATCATTGACAATCAACTATGAGATAATTCTGGCAATCAAGAAATATCAATTAGTGATGCTCTAAATCAATCAAGACTCAATCTTGGAGTAATGATAGGAAATCTGATTTGAGCCTTTCCATTGTTAAACTTTTTCAACCACTATATAAGCAATACCCAAACTCTTCTTCAAGGCATCAAATTCTCTACCTCTTCGAAGGACGACCACTTCTCTCTCTCCTCAATTTTTCTTCATTGTTTTTTCCAGTTATATTTTATTTTATTGTAATGGTTGGCTAAGCCCCTAGCTAAGGCTAGAGGGAGGGATTTGTGATATTTTAATGAGGTTCTTTTCATATTAAATATTGGTCAATCATTATGTGTTGGATATTTAAAGTGATGTTTAAATAATGATTATTGTTTATCTCTTGCTTCTTTGTTTTCTTAATACATATGATACTTGATTTCTTTCTTGATCCTTTATGATTTTAATACATAGAATTCTTGAAGACCTCAATATTTTAATCCTTTATCTAACCAAAGTGATAGTTTTGTTCTTAATGTTCATATTATCAAATTAGGGAGAATCTTCATTCGCCCCTAATTGAGAAAAGTTGATACATGAAGTACCTCATTAGATATTACAAGGACCAACCCTTGATGCCTTAGTGTTTTATTTGATTGAATTCTCTACTTTACTTCACTCTTGATTTTGTTCATTTGCTACTTTGAACTGATTTCTCAATCACACTAGTCAATCTCTGATGATCGACCTTGTAATATTACAATTACAAGTAAAAAGAATTAAATAGATAACTAAAGTCTACTACTCAAATAATGAGTAATTAGTATTTGTTCATCAAAAAATGGCGCCACTGCCGGGGATTGCAACGTGTGACTAGATATCGGTTTATGTTTTTTTCCTCTTTCTTTTTCCCCCTTGTTTAATTTTTCTTAGAAGTGAGTGTATTGGGTTGTGGAAGCATCAAGGAAAATTCAACTGGAAGATCATTTGGACCTGTCAAAGCTTGAATAATTGTAGAAGACTACTTGAAGCACCCCGGTACTTTTGTTCCTTTTCTTTTATTTATTTTTTCTTTTAATTCTTAGATCTTGTGTTAGCTGCGCTTTGTTTGAAAAAAAAATTTGTATGCACTCATGGCAACGTGATTTTTCTGGTCGCTTGATTAGCATTGATAGTTCTCTTGAATTTTTTGATTTTTTATTGAACAACATGGAGGAAAATGATAGTAATGAGGCACAAAATAATCAGCAAGTTAAAACCTTGCGAGATTATATGCAGCCTACTAGATCAAGTTCCCCTTCATGCATGAATTTATCTGTTAATGCAGGCTCTTTTTATCTAAAGCCGGGTGTAATCCAATTACTACCCAAGTTCCATGGCTTAGATCAGAAAGCCCATATTTGCATTTAAAAGAGTTTGAAGAAGTTTGTGCTACATTTTCTATTACAAATGTTTCTAGTGATGCTATTAGATTAAAACTCTTTCCATTCTCTTTAAAAGAAAAAGCTAAAAATTGGTTGAACTATTTGAAGCCAAATTCCATTAGAACATGGCAAGAAATGCGAATAGAATTTTTAAAGAAATTTTTTCCCACTCATAAAACAAATACATTAAGAAATAAGATCACAAATTTTGCTCAAAAAGAAAATGAATCTTTCTTTCAATGCTGGGAACAATTTAATGAGCTTTTATTGATGTGCCCCCACCATGGCTATGAACCTTGGCGTAGAATTAGTTTATTTTATAATGAACTAACTTCTTCCATGTGCCCGTTTGTTGAGATGATGTGTAATGAAAAATTTTTGGATAAAAATCCTGAGGAAGCTTGGGACTTCTTCAAGGGGTTGGCAGAGAATTCCCAATCATGGGAAGATTTTAATAAATCTGAAAGAATAGATAAGACCAAAGTTAAAGGCGGTTTGTATTTTCTTAAAGAAGAAGAAGATGTTAAGGCTAAAATTGCATGTTTAACAAGAAAAGTAGAAGTTATGGAAACTAAAAAAGAAAAAACACATCCACGGCTTCTCAAAAAACACAGAATGTATGTGGCATTTGTGAGTGTGATGAACACCACACTCAAGATTGTCCAACAATCCCAGTTTTTCAAGAGGTGTTGCATAGTCAAGCAAATGTCATGAACACTTATAAAAGGCCTTTTTCTTCTCTTTATTCTGAAACTTATAATTCTAATTGGAGAAATCATCTTAACTTTAACTGGAGAAATGAGCAAAATATACAGGTGCCTCCATCCTCTTCAACTTATGTGCCGCCACATAAGAAGACTCTTGAGGATACGTTGCAGATATATATGCAGGGTCAAGCCACAATCAACACTCAGACAATGCAAGCCATAAATGACTTGAAGTCCTCAATCACTCAGTTGACTGCAACTTTGAGCACACCAGAAAAAAGTGAGATTTCCTTCTCAACCTCAACTTAACCCAAAAAGTCAATTGGTAATTGAAAATGTTAATTCTTTAAATTCACAAGAAGAACATGCTAAGTCAATCACCACTTTGAAGAGTAGAAAAGTGATTAACAAAGATATTCCAAGGAAAGTTGTTGAGCCTCAGGAGTCTTTGAATCCCGAAAAAGGTGATGAACTTGACATTTCTAAGTGTGAATCTCCCATTCCTCCTCCTTTTCCTCAAAGGTTACAAGCCTCTTCTAAATTGATGCAAAATAATGACATTCTTGAGATTTTTAAACAAATGAAGATCAATATTCCTCTTTTAGATGCTATTAAGCAAATTTCATCTTATGCAAATTTTTTTGAAAGATTTATATACTATTAAAAGGAAATTGAATGTACGAAAGAAGGCGTTAAAACAAGTAAGTGTTATCTTGCAACACAACACCCTACCCAAATATAAGGATCCTAGTTGCCCAACAATATCCTGTATAATTGGGAATTATAGAATAGAAAAAACATTACTTGATCTTGGGACTAGTGTGAATCTTTTGCCTTTTCTGTTTATGAACAATTGGGCCTAGGTGAATTAAAGCCCACAAGCATAACTTTGCAACTTGCAGATCGTTCTGTCAAAATGCCTAGAGGAATTGTGGAGGATGTGCTTGTTCAAGTGGGCAAATTTTTTTTTCCTGTTGATTTTATTGTATTGGACACGCAACCAATTTTGAATGCGTGTACATAGATTCCGGTCATATTAGGTCGTTCATTTCTAGCTACTTCTAATGCATTAATTAATTGTAAAAATGGTGTTATGAAGCTCTCTTTTGGCAATATAACGTTGGAACTAAACATTTTTAATATTTGCAGGCAACCAAGAGATGATGATGATGATGTGCATAAGTACACTTGATTCAAAGTCTTGTAAATGATAAAGCTCTTATATCTCCTTTTTTTACCCTCTTGATGCTTGTGTTTCTCGTTTTAATTTGGATGATGATTTTGTAATTGATGATGTAAATTCGTTGTTAGAGTCCACCCCTATGATGGACACAAATAAGTGGAAGGCCCGCTTTGAGGAGTTAAAACCTATGATGGACACAAATAGCGCTCCTCTCCCTTCAAGTGTCCAAACACCAAAGCTGGAGTTAAAACCTCTCCCTAGTGAGCTTAAATATGCTTTCTTAGGGGAGGGAGACACATACCCAGTAGTTATTTCCTCAATTGGACCACACACAAGAGTAAAAATAGCTCCATGTCATTAGAGAACACAAAAGTGCTATTGGTTGGACCATAGCTGACATTAAAGGGATTAGTCCCTTGGTTTGCACACACAAATGCAGAGTAGGTTGAACCCTAATATGAAAGAGGTTGTGAGAGCAGAGGTCCTTAAATTGTTGGATTTAGGGATCATATATCTCATTTCTGATAGTGAGTGGGTAAGTCCTACCCAAGTGGTCCCTAAGAAATCAGGGGTCACTGTGGGAAAAAATGCAAATGATTAATTGATCCCCACTAGAATCCCCACTGGATGGCGTATGTGCATAGACTATAGGAAACTTAACATTGTCACTAGGAAAGACCATTTCCTCATACCATTCATGGACCAAATATTAGAGAGGGTGTCACCAATTTTATTATTTCCTTGATGGATATTCAGGGTATAACTAAATTGAGATTGCACTTGAGGACCAAGAAAAGACAACATTCACATGTCCATTCGGCACCTTTTGCATATCGAAGAATGCCATTTGGATTGTGTAATGCTCCAGTCACATTCCAAAGATGTATGATGAGTATTTTTAGTGACATGATAGAACGGTTTTTGGAAGTTTTCATGGATGACTTTTCTATTTTTGGAGATACCTTTGATGATTGTCTTAATAATTTAGAGAAAGTTTTAATTAGATATGAAGAGAAAAATCTTATTTTGAATTTGGAAAAATGCCACTTTATGGTCACTAAAGGGATTGTACTTGGTCATATTGTTTCTATGCCGGGAATTCAAGTGGACAAGGCCAAAATTGAATTAATTGTTAATTTGCCAAGCCCAAAGACACTAAAAGATATTAGATCATTTTTGGGGCATGCTGGTTTTTATAGAAGGTTTATAAAAGATTTTAGTGTTATATCTAGACCATTATGTAACCTTCTTTCAAAGGAAAACTCCTTTTAAGTGGACTGAGGCATGTGAACAAGCTTTTGTGAAGCTTAAAAACCCACCCAATTGGAGTATTCCCTTTGAGATCATGTGTGACACAAGTGATTATGCTGTTGGAGCCGTTCTTGGCCAAAGAAAAGATAAAAAACCTTGTGTTATTCATTATGCAAGTAGAACCCTAAATAGCGATCAAATGAATTACTCTACTACAGAAAATGAGTTATTGATTCTGAGCATAGTAATGTGATATTTTTTTGCCACTCTGAGGCTTGTGGTGGCCATTTTTCTGCTAAAAAGACCACTGCTAAGATTTTACAATGTGGTTTTTATTGGCCAACAATTTTCAAAGAAACTCATGATTTTTGAAAAGCATGTGAACCTTGCCAAAAATTAGGAGCCATATCCTGTCGGAACATGATGCCACTTAACCCTATTCTTGTTATTGAAGTTTTTTATTGTTGGGGTTTAGATTTTATGGGACCTTTTCCTCCTTCTTTTAACTATCTCTATATATTAGTTGTTATGGATTATGTGTCTAAATGGATTGAAGCGGTTCCATGTAAAACAAATGATCACAAAGTTGTGGTCCATTTTTTAAAAGAAAATATTTTGTCTCGGTTTGGAACACATCAAGCAATAATAAGTGACAGGGTAAGCACTTTTGCAATAGGCCTTTTGAGGCCTTGATGAAAAATATGGAATCACACACAAAGTCACTATACCCTATCACCCACAGACAAGTGGCCAAGTGGAAATTTCAAATCGAGAAATTAAAAATATTTTGCAAAAAACGGTGAATCCAAATGGCAAAGATTGTTCCTTACGACTAACCGATGCCCTTTGGGCTTACCATACTGCTTTTAAGACTCCGATTGGAATGTCTCATTATCGACTTATTTTTTGAAAGGCTTGCCACTTATCTGTAGAGCTAGGGCCTATTGGGCTATTAAAACATTGAATTTTAATCTTGAGAAAGCTGGCTTAAATAGAAAATTGCAACTTAATGAATTGGATGAGATTAGACATGATGCATATGAAAGTGCTAGGATTTACAAAGAACGAATGAAAGCTTTTCATGATAAAAATATTCTTCGTAAGACTTTTGAACCATCTCAGAAAGTTCTTTTGCATAATTCTAGACTTCATCTTTTTCCTAAAAAATTGAGATCTCGTTGGACAGGTCCATTCATAGTAAAAATTGTATTTCTATATGGAACTATTGAAGTTGAAAATCCTAAGAATGGTAATGTATTTAAGGTTAATGGACAACATTTGAAACCATTCTTAGAACAATTTGTGCAAGAGGTTGAATCCACAACTGTGGATGATCCTGTTTATGATAATTGATTTTGCTCTATATTTGTTTCTCTAAAAAAATATATAAAAAAACATTGGTTAAAATATTGAGGACAATTGATCGTTTAAATATAAACCCTTGCAAGTGCACAAGGCAATTGTACTACAATGAGTATTAAGGTTGTCGAACCTCAGGGACGGATAAATAATTTATTAAATTCAAGAGAAGAAAAGTTGTAGTTTGATTTAATCTAAGAAAGTAATAAACTTTAGCTACTGAAACGAGTTTAACTAATATGGAGAAGTGCCAAGGCTTCGAATCCACCACAAAATAAACCAGCTTATCATCTCTCTCTCTCTCTTTTGAATAAATTCCTAATTGGCTAGCATATTCCTCTCGGACATATACTTGTCAATTCAAAATATCGTGCTCTCCTCTCAGACGTAACACATAAATCAATTAAAACATGGAATTGTGATCTATCTCTCTTCAGCATAAATTAATAAAACTTTATTAATATGTAACACCGCTGTCTCCTTACGTTCCTCTCGGACATGCAAGTATTCCTCGGATTGAAACTCACAAGAATTCACTCTAGCCTATCTCGAGCACATAGAATAAACCTCAATAAATTAGCAGTGATTTTATAACAAGATCCATACACCAATTAAGGTAAAAGTTAAGATGAGAGAAAGAAAATGATACAACCAATTTACTCGGGCTTCATCTACACCTTGGACACGAATTTAGCCGGCCATCGGACGAAGAGAACGCTGTTGATTTGTCGGAGTCATTTGGCACTATTCACCGAAAACACCGCTCAAAATCACTGTAGCAACACTGTAGCAAAAGCAATGTTCACGTGAAAACACTGTTCATCGTCCCCTCCATTACCCCGATACTGTAGCACTGTAGCAATTTTGAAATTCAGTCCAAAAATCCATTGGCTTTTCCTCTCCTCCGGCCTTCTTCCTTCCTCTTCTCTCCTTCCTGCTGTAACCCCGCCGGAATCCGTCCAAGACAGCACCGTTCTCCGGTGAGAGTTCTCTCCCTTGAAGCTTTGATTTTCCGGCCTAAAACAGTCCCCTTTCCAAGCTCTCCTCCGTTCTGTTCTTATAGGCGATTCCAACCCCCAAGTCCCATAGTCGATTCCTATTCCATATTGAAGTCGAATCCTAAATCGAGCCAGAATCAAGGAGCTTTCCTAATCGAGCACGCCGGCTTTTTCCGATCGTTTTTCCTATTCATAGTTGTCGTCTCCCCGACTGTCAACATCGTCATCTCTCAATCCGCCGTGCTTCGCCGCCGGGCTCGAACCCAAGCCTCGCCACCGAGACCCATCGCCGCCAGCCACCATCGCGATCCTCGCCGGCGACTCGTTCGAACAGAGCACCGAACTCAGTGTTTCTGAACGGCCCGAGCTTCAGCTCGGGTCTTTCCTTTTTTTTTTCTTGAACCGAACCAAACCGGGACGCAACCAGTTCAGTTCTATTCTTTTTTTTTCTTTATTAAAAGAAAACCCGTTGTATCGATCTCATCCATCCAATCTCATCTTGACGGTTCTTCTCTTTAGTCACATCTCTTTCGCGTGCTATATTTCCAATGATCATAACTTTTTGCTTAGAACTTCGAATTGCGCATGGTCGGTGGCGTTGGAAAACTAACTTCGTGAACTTTAACATGAAGCTTGAATCAGTCCCATCAGAGATGTGCAATCGAAGTAATTAATATTCAATCATTAGAGTCACGTTTCATTGCAATTCTGCATCTTGTTCTTGTTTCCTACAAAAACAAAAAACTATATTAAAGTAGTAGTAATTCTAATCTAACACTAGCATAAACATAAGTTTATGAGATAATAAAATGCATATTTCATGTGTAGATCAACAATGTCTCATCCTAGTTGGGGGGTGAGTTTTGATAATTCTTGTTAATAGTTTTGATTAAGATAACCTTCATCCTTTCTTTATGCTCTTCTTGTTTCTTGCTCTACATTATGACGGCACTTTGTAATTTTTTCTCAAACTTCAACTTAACTTTTTGTGATGAGTCCTTGTTATTAACTTTCATGAAGAGGATCTTAGAAACTGATGTTTAAAATGGAAAAAATCATCACTTGCACTTGACTAATTTCTAGAGTTGATGTCAATTTTGGTGGTTGTTGCTCTACTACTCACTCGGAGTGTTAGGAGGCACCAAGTTCAATGAACTTTGACGTCCTGGCTCACTGATTGGCTGGGAAAAAAAAAATATTTGGGGCAATCTCGTCATGGAAAGCAACCAGTGAATTAGACGGGGTACGTCGAAAAGGGCTGCCTATTTAAAAAAAAATTGATTGATGATGAGAAGATGTTATTGTAGAGGGATGATTGGAGATGAAGTCGACACTGTTTATAAAAAAAACATAATGTTCCTTTGTGGAAGATAGGGTGAAGCCGTCGTCGTAGCAAAGCGAGCAAGCTGGAATATCACAGATAAAGCCCACGAGGTATTAAAGGAAACATCCAAACCGCTCGCCCTCCCGGACAGGTTGCTTAGTTTTGAATTGTTCTTTGGTTATTCGAGCATCTCTTGGTGAGTGGATGAGCAGTACCACTGTAGGCGACTGATTTCTAGTCATTTGGTCCACACTATCACACTACACTAAATGATACATTGGTTCAAAAGTTCCTCTAAAAGAAATCTAATCGTTTGGACTCTATCATGAATACACTTAAAAATGAATTTTCGAAAACTAGTGCTTGAGTGTTTTGGAGCCTTGATGTTGCTATGTCGGGATGAAGTGGTTCTTAGTCTTGCTTTACATTTATTATCTTGTACTCCACTCCCACTACTTTAATTCCTTCCTTCATAATGTCCTCGTCTGGCTGAAGACATATAACTTAGCGCTACTTGGGATGCAACCCATGAGTTCACGAATTTTGTGGGTAGATTCACTACAAACCCTCACGAGACACCACTCGTCCACTAGGTCACACTAGGGTTTAACGGCTCGCTACATGTGCTAAATGTAGTCGCGAGGCCTGCAAAAGTGGCATTCTTTTATTTTGTTATTTTTAGTTGTTTTCTTCTTGCTAATCACGCATGAATTGCTAGAGACTAGCAATATACTAGCTGGGGGGGTATTTGATGTGCTCAAAATTATGTTAATTTAAGATGCCTTGAACTCCATGTTTGTGATGTTATTTTACAGTTAGTTAAAGGCTAGGTAGAATTTTAGGCAAAATGGGTATTTGTTAAGTTAAGGCATTAACATGTGACATTCAATGTTATTTGGGCTTTAAATGTGCAGAAATAAATTAGTCACAATTATTTTTATATCCATGGATCTAGTGTTGTGAATTTAATATCAACTTATGTAAGCTCATTGTGTGTTGTTGGTAATTCTTCGATGGGCCGACCTGTGAATGTTGAAGCTTTAAAGCCCGTACTTAAAAGATTGTGAAGATCTGCTGGAGGCAATCATTGGCAATCAACTATGAGCTAATCAATGCAATCATTGACAATCAACTATGAGATAATCAAGGCAATCAGTGGCAATCAACTATGAGCTAATCAAGGCAATCATTGACAATCAACTATGAGATAATTATGGTAATCACGAAATGACTATGATGAGCTGTGTTGGAAGAAGAAAAGACAACATTCTTTGATTGGAAGCTGGACAAATTAATTAGTGATGCTCAAAATCAATCAAGACTCCATCATGGAGTAATGATAAGAAATCTGATTTGAGCCTTTCCATTGTTAAAATTTTTCAACCACTATATAAGCAATACCCAAGCTCTTTTTCAAGGCATCAAATTCTCTACCTCTTCAGAGGACGACCACTTCTCTCTCTCCTCAATTTTTCTTCATTGTTTTTTTAGTTACATTTTATTTTATTGTAATGGTTGGTTAAGCCCCTAGCTAAGGCTAGAGGGGGGGATTTGTGATATTTTATGAGGTTCTTTTTATGTTAAATATTGGTCAATCATTATGTATTGGATATTTAAAGTGATGTTTAAGTAATGATTATTGTTTATCTCTTACTTCTTTGTTTTCTTAATACATATGATACTTGATTTCTTTCTTGATCCTTTGTGATTTTGATACATAGAATTCTTGAAGACTTCAATATTTTAATCATTCATTTAACGAAATTGATAGTTTTGTTCTTAATGTTCATATTATCTTATTAGGGAGAATGTTCATTTGCCCCTAATTGAGAAAAATTGATACATGAAGTACCTCATTAGATATTACAAGGACCTACCCTTAATGGCTTAGTGTTTTATTTTATTGAATTCTCTACTTTACTTCACTCTTGATTTCGTTCATTTGCTACTTTGAACTGATTTCTCAATCACACTGGTCAATCTCTGATGATCGACCTTGTAATATTACAATTACAAGTAAAAAGAATTAAATAGATAAGTAAAGGCTACTACTCAAATAATGAGTAATTAGTTTTGGTTCATCATGTGATATTATATGGTTTCATTCTTGAATAAGAATCATGATGATGATAATATAATTTCATGCAAAAGTATGATGTAAGATATTTATGTGCATGATGTAATGCTATTAGAATTGGCTTTGCATGAACTAGAATTGAATTGAATACGATAGATCTGGAATCTGCCATGGCATCAACATATCTTCACCAACACTAGGTTTTGTCGATGAGCATGTATCGATGGCCCAAAGCAATAGAAAAGCTTTGAATGGTATGTTATTGTTTTACTATAAAAATAGTGGTTATATTACTCATGAATATTGAGTATAGTAGAGAAGAATGTAGAAACAGAGTAATGTGTACCATACAAAACCCTTGGACACAGATGTGTCGATGGTAGGTATCGATTGGCATGAAAGCATAACAGATGGAAGGATTTAAATGAGGAAGAGTTCCAGGGTTATTGATATACACAAAATACACATATTTTTATATGTTTTTCTACCTATATGTTAGTCATATTTTCTGATAAAATAGGAGTAAATCTAGGCTCCTAGTGTTAAGCTGGTAATTTGATGTTTCATAATTAATATGTGCTTTATTGGACAATTTAGATGCATTAACTGTATTTAATAGATTTATATTTTATTACAAGTCTAAATTGAATTTAATTTTATTTATGTAGGTTTCATGAGCTCGAGTGCAGATCATGGACTTATTGCACGTCAAAGGGATTTTTATGCAAAGAAATCAATATATGGAAGATTCGACAATTAAAAGGCTACATCAGGTTTTGAAAGATTACAAAAGCGAAAGATCAAAGTCTGAACTCATCAGATCCATTGATTGCTAATCGTTTAAAATTAAACCCTTGCAAGTGCACAAGGCAAGGTACTCTTCTTATCCTCAATCGTTTTGCTAGAGTGTTAATAGACCCGGGAGCGTTGCGATCTTTTATTTCTTCGGTGTTTGCTTTAAGTCTAGATAAGTCATTGTCTAGACTGAGTGATGATTTGGTGATTTCTACTCCTATGGGAGATTCGGTGATAGCAACCGAATGTATTGAAAACTCTCCAGTGCTTATAGAAGATAGGATTTTGCTTGCTAATCTTGTGCTGATTGATATGTGTGATTTTGACGTAATCTTGGGAATGGATTGGTTATCAAAATATAGTGCACTAGTGGATTGTACTAAGAAGAGAGTTCATTTTAAAATTCCTGGAGAGAAAGAACTATTGTTTCAAAGAATCCGATATAGAAGAGGAGATTGTGTGATATCAGCTGTGAAAGCTCAGAAATTATTGGCTAAAGGTTGTAGGGCCTATCTAGCTAATGTGACACCTGTTGAGATGCCTACCCTGAGAGTTGAGGATATAGAGGTAGTGCAGGATTTTCCTGAAGTCTTCCCCGATGAGTTACCTGGTTTGCCACCAAAGAGAGAGATTGACTTTACAATTGAATTAATACCGGGAACAGCACCTATTTCGAAGGCACTATATAGAATGGCGCAGGCTGAGTTGAAAGAATTGAAAGTGCAATTGCAAGAGTTGTTAGATAAGAGATTCATACGGCCTAGTGTTTCCCCTTGGGGCGCACCAGTATTGTTTGTGAAGAAGAAAGACGGATCGATGAGATTGTGTATTGACTATCATATATTGAACCAAGTCACAATAAAGAACAAGTATCCACTACCCAGAATAGATGACTTGTTCGATCAGTTGCAATCAGCAAAAGTATTTTCGATGATTGATTTGAGATCCGGATACCATCAGTTAAGGAGGAGGATATATCCAAGACAGCTTTCAGAACCAGGTATGGACACTACGAATTCCTGGTGATGCCTTTTGGTTTGACTAATGCACCAGCAGCATTTATGGACATGATGAACATAATTTTTGTGGACTTATTGGATCGGATTGTGATAGTCTTTGTGGATGATATTTTGGTATATTCGGCAAGTTGGGAGGAACACAGAACTTACTTGACTCTTGTGTTATAGATATTGAAGGATAATCAATTATATGCTAAGTTGAATAAGTGTGAATTTTGGTTGAACAAGGTGAATTTTCTTGGACATGTCATATCAGAAGATGGAGTATCAGTTGATCCAACGAAGGTAGAGGCAGTGTTAAAATGGGAACAACCAAAGAATGTGATAGAGATTTGAAGTTTCTTAGGATTGACAGGTTATTACAGGAGATTCATTGAAAGATTTTCAAGTCTAGCGTTGCCAATGACGAAGTTGACCAGGAAGGGAGTGAATTTCATATGGAATGATGAATGTGATAAAAGTTTCAAGGAATTGAAGAAGAGATTAACATCAGCACCGATCTTGACTTTGCCATCGGGAACTGGAGGGTTCGTTATATACAGTGATGCTTCAAAGAGTGGACTCGGATGTGTACTAATGCAACACGGACATGTTGTGGCGTACGCATCGAGACAATTGAAAATCCATGAGCAGAATTACCCAACACATGACTTGGAAATAGCGGCAGTCTTTTTTGCTTTAAAAATTTGGAGACACTATTTGTATGGAGAAACTTTTGAAGTATATACAAATCACAAAAGTTTGAAGTATATCTTTTCCCAGAAGGATCTGAATATGAGACAGAGAAGGTGGCTAGAGTACTTGAAGGACTATGATTTTTCCATTCACTACCATCCAGGCAAGGCAAATGTGGTAGCGGATGCATTAAGCAGAAAGACTGGGATGATTGCTCACATGTTAGTACAAGAGTGGAAACTAATGCAGAAAATGGGAGAATGACATTTGGAATGGTCGACTTCAAGGAGGATATCATTTCTTGGGAATCTTTCTATAAGATCAGTGGTGTTTGATAAAATCCTAGAAGTACAAAAGAAGAACCCTCAAATACAGAAGTTATTGGATAAGACGGATTAATCTAACGGCTAGTGTCAAATTAGTGGGTATGTAATTGTGAATCACGACCCACCTTTGTAACCATCGGATTACTTGGGCTCATGTAAGCTGCATAAGACCGGTCTCATTTAAACTTGTTTTATTTAGCTTATATGAGCCCAGTTTAAGTTATAGCCGTTGGATTGAAATCCAACGGTACTCCATATAAATATATGTTTACCCCTATATTAAGTAGCACCATCGGATTGAAATCTGTCGGATCGAAACGGGTGGTCTTATCCCCAATCTCATATAAACGGTTTCAATTATTAGGTGTATTTAGAACATTACTCCTCGACGGCATCAGGGAGGCATTGATCTCTGAACTCGATAGTGCACAAGCTTTACATGTGTGTTAAGTTGTTTGGTGCATAGAGGTTTAGGGTATCATTGTCATTGTCATGTGGCATATTCATGGGGGCTGGTCATGTCCCTAAACCACCGTCCATCTACTTCATCTTATTCTCTTTTTCCCTTTCTTACCATGTGAACACACTCATACTAATAAGATATTGCGTGTATTATAAAAAAAAAGATATCGTGTGCATATCCATCCTTTGAAGTTCGTATTGTGTAACTAAACTCTAAACCATCATGCCTAGTTCATCTCCAATTAAGCACAACTTTCCATCACTTACACCATGAAATTAAGGTGCCGACACAACTCATAGTTGACAATAAAACTATTTAATAATATATAAAATTATGTATAAGAAATTATATTAATACATTTTATAAATTTAACAACTAATATTTTAAGCATTTTATTAAGTTAAAGTAAAGACTTCATAAACAAAATTTAAAATATTATTTTCAACAAAAAAAGATACTCTTGTGATGAACTCAACAATTTTTTTAATTACTTTTAGGAATAATTTTTTTTATAAAAAATATAAAAATATAACCTTTTGCCACCATCTTACTAAGCCATTGCGAATAATGAGATTGGTCAAATTTTTTTATTTTTTATATTATTATTTATAAAAAAGTATATTAATTTTGCGACAAACTCGATAATTTGTCGCAAAAACTACTCATTATTTGCCACAAACCAAGGTCGTCGCAATGTATGTAGGGCTTTTGCGACCAAATGGTTTGTTCGTGGCAAAAAACGATGGTTTTTACGACCAAATAGGTCATTTGTCGCAAATATGATGGCCTCCTGCGATTACTTGATCAGTTCCTCGCAAAAAGATGCATCTTTTGCAACAAACCTAAAAATCGTCGCAAAAGGTGGTAATTTGCGACGAAAATCCCTCTATCGCAAACGTTTTCGTCGCAAAAGCCCTGATTTGTTGTAGTGATTGATTTGCCCTGTACGACTGGTAGTGCTTCAATAAAATCCATAGAGACGTCCTCCCAAACTTGCTCCGGGATAAGTAGCGGCTGAAAAAACCCGAAATGGGCTATAGTAGAAGCTTTGGCGCGTTGGCAAACCTCATATTCGGCTACGAACCTTTGCACTTCTCGCTTAATACCACGCCATAAAAAACATTGCGAGACACGCTTGTAAGTCCGGAAAGAACCTTCATGACACTGTAGGAAAAGAGTGAAAATGCTCCAAAATGGTACGATGAATGCTGTCACAATCCGGAACCCACAGCTGATCCTTCCAATAAATAATATTGTCTTTCAGAGCGAAAGACGAATCATCAGAAGACTTGGCTTGAAGCCGATCCAATAAAGCAACCGTCGCTGAATCCTCGTGATATGCTTTCCGTAAATCTGCAAGGAAAGGAAAGAGGCCACGCGATAAGAACCTCAATGATAATGCAATTGGAACAACGCACTCGGCGAGAATCCACAATCGAAGCTGATACCAATGGTAAGTCGGCGGAAACTGACGGAGGAGGAGGAGTAGGTACCAAACAAGAGAGATCACCAACAACACGACGGAGCCATGAGACGTGAAATACTAGATGAACTGTAGAATCGGCAGGAAGCTGCAACCGGTAGGCTCTGGTCCAATGCGCTCGACACTTGATAGGGCCCATGAAATCGATGGGCTAATTTCACGCTGGCCGGTTGGTAAAGTGAAGATCGGCGCGCATGAACAAAACTAACATAGACCCAATCACCAATTTGAAACTCACGGTCAGAATGGCGCTTATCACAAATCTATTTCATACGGTTTTTTGCCATGGCCAAATTGGACTTCAATTGCCGTAAAATGTCATCACGGTTCTGCAAGAGATAGTCAACCTCACTGACTGATGGTCGCTGAGGTACATAATGAAGAATTGTGGGGGGAGGTCGGCCATAAACAACCAGAAAAGGAGAGAATATGGTAGAAGTATAGTAGGTGGTGTTGTAAGACCATTCAGCCCACGGAAGGAATTGTAACCGACGCCTATGATTTTCACCTGTAAAACATCATAAATACTGCTCGAGGTAGCGGTTAACCACTTCCGTTTGGCCATCGGTTTGCGGGTGATATGCGGAACTCATGAGGAGACGAGAACCCTGGAGAGTGAAGAACTCCTGCCAAAACTGCGAGATGAACACCCGATCACGGTCCGAAACAATAGTGCGAGGCATGCCATGAAGTTTGGCCACATCCCGTACATAAATCTAAGCAACAACCTTGGCCATATAAGGGTGGCCCTAAGGTTGAAAAATAAGCATATTTGGAAAGCCGATCGAGCACAACCATCACCACTGATTTGCCCTGTACGACCGGTAGTGCTTCAATGAAATCCATAGAGATGTCCTCCCAAACTTGCTTCGGGATAGGCAGCGGCTGCAAAAGACCCGAAATGGGCTATAGTAGAAGCTTTGGCACGTTAGCAAACCTCATATTCGGCTACGAACCTTTGCACTGCTCGCTTAATACCACGCCATAAAAAACATTGCGAGACACGCTTGTAAGTCCGGAAAGAACCTTCATGACCCGCTGTAGGAAAAGAATGAAAATGCTCCAAAATGGTACGATGAATGCTGTCACAATCCGGAACCCACAGCCGATCCTTCCAATAAATAATATTGTCTTTCAGAGCGAAAGACGGATCATCAGAAGACTTGGCTTGAAGCCGATCCAATAAAGCATCCGTCACTGAGTCCTCGTGATATTCTTTCTGTAAATCCGCAAGGAAAGGAAAGAGGGGAGCGGACATGCCGAAAGAAGAGGCCTCTTCAAACTGACGAGATAAAGCATCAGCGATGGTGTTCTCGGACCCGCGTTTATAAACCAGCTCATAATCATACCCCACTAATTTCGTCACCCAACGCTACTTTGTAGGAGTGGCAATCCTCTGGTCCAGGAAATATTTCAGCGGTTGGTGGTCCGTGCGGATAATAAAATGGCGCCCCAATCAATACGGCCTCCACTTTGTCACTGCATTTACAATGGCCAACATTTCTTTCTCATAGGCCGATAGTGACAATGAGCGGCCAGACAAAGCTTTGCTCCAAAAAGCTATCGGATGGTTGTCCTGTAACAGTATGGCGCCGAATCCGTGGCCAGATGCATCAGTCCCAACCACGAAGGGTCGAGAGAAATCAGGTAGAGCCAAAATAGGGGCCCGAACACATAGCAGTGTTTAGAGAGTCAAAGGCCTGCTGGGCAATAGATGACCATACAAAGGCGCCCTATTTGAGTATGCTGGTCAAGGGGGCGGCGAGAGAGCCATAGTTGGCAACAAACCTGCGATAGTAGCCTATTTATCCCAAGAACCCCCTAAGACCCTTTAGAGATGTCGGTATTGGCCAATTAACCATAGCGGCCACTTTGGACGAGTCAGTGGACACATTTCCATTAGAGATCACATGGCCCAGATAGTCAACTTGAGAGCAACCAAAAGAATATTTGGACCGTTCGATAAATAAAGAGTGGGCTCGAAGTACCTCAAAGACGGGGCGAAGGTGTGCAAGATGTTGCTCCCAAGAAGAACTATAGACGAGGATATCGTCGAAGAATACAAGAACAAACCGTCACAAGAAATCTCAAAATATATCATTCATAAGTCCCTTGAATGTGGCCGGAGCATTAGTGAGACCGAAAGGCATAACCATGAATTCAAAATATCCATCATGAGTACGGAAAGACGTTTTGTGGACATCATCAGTGTGCATGCGAATCTGATGATACCTAGCGCGCAAGTCCAATTTTGAAAAGACCCGCACGTGAGCTAGTTCATCGAGCAATTCTTCAATCACTGGGATGGGGTACTTGTCTTTGAGTGTAATAGCGTTGAGAGATCTGTAATCCACGCAGAAACGCCATGAGGCATCCTTTTTTCGGACAAGCAGGACAGGTGAGGAATATGAACTGGCCCTCGGCCGAATGATCCCTGTAAACAGCATCTCTTTGACCAACTTCTCAATCTCAGCTTTTTGAATGTGAGGGTACATGTAGGGTCGAACGTTCGCAGGTGTAGCCCCAGGGACGATGAGAATATGGTGGTCATGGGACCGAGGGGGCGGCAGATCCGTAGACTCCTGAAATAGTTTCGAGAATACATGTCCTCCTCATATATCATTTGCAAGAGAAAACCTTGATGAATACCGTGCATTAATGAATCAACAGATAGCATGGAATGAAGGGAACCTGGAAGTGGGCCAGACAGCCGAATAGAGTGGCTGCCAATGGTGAACTGCATCGTCATGGCCTCAAAGTTCCAAATAACATCTCCGAGATCACGGAGCCATTGCACCCCGAGGACCACATCAGCCCCCTGTGTAGGCAATAAATAAAGGTCCTTCCCGTGCCCTTATATAGTCAGCTCCACCCGTGGGCACATTCCGGCTCTACGCAGGTTCGAACCATCTCTGATCCAAACATCAAAGGGGGTTGAGGCGTGCAAAGAACATCCCAGCCTCGTAGCAACTTTGTCGTTGATAAAGTTGTGGGTGCTACCAGAGTCAATCAGGATGGACACCGGTTGCTTCTTAATACTGCCCTGAACACGCATGGTCTGAGGCATATACGCGCTCGACAAGGTGTGGAGAGAAATCTCGGGTTGACAGTCGGATGGTGGGGGCGGTGTTGTGACCAGCCCGGTCACAAGGGTTTGCCTTGGCGGCAAGGAGGAAGAAGAAGAAGAAGAGTAGGGAAAGATAAGTTCTTTATTGCATAAGTCTTAATTGAGGAGGACTGCCTCCTTATAAAGAAGAAGGATGACGCATGCCCTAGGGAGCCGCACCATCTATTGCGACCTAATGGGCCATCTAATGGGCCATGATTGACCCGTAATTACTCCATTACATATCAGTTATCCTAGACGGGCCTGATTACAATATTATTCAAAAGGAAAGCTACTAAATAACAATCCTAATGCGATATGCTCCACTGTTGTGCTGACGTACACAACACTCCACCACGCTTCCGCTAATGCCTTGTCCTCAAGGCGACCATGATGGAAAGAGCGCCAGAAAATCATCCTCTAAGATCCATTCAGCGTCCTCTAACGATTGGCCTTTCCAAGCCACAAGCACTTCAGTCACAATACGCCCAGCAAGTCGCACCTGACGCTTGTCGACAAGAGAAGCCGAAACTGGGGCATCAGCTTCAGGAGGGCCCTTGAGGGGCAGAGGCGCACTAGTAGAAACCAAGCAAGGGTCCCCCACAAAACGATGGAGACATGACACATGGAACACAGGATGCTCCAGTGACCCAGAAGGGAGGGCTAGATGATACGCCACCGGTCCCACCCTCTCTACAACTGCATAGGGCCCATGAAATCAAGCGGCTAATTTATGATCAGCCTGAAACAAGGTAGTCTGGCGCTGTGGTAGAACGGACACATAAACCAGATCGCCCACTTGGAATACCCGATCAGAATGGTGCTTAACATAGAGTTGTTTCATCCGGGTCTGAGCTTAAGCCAAATTGGCCTTTAGTTGGTCAAGAACCTCATCACGGGTCTGCAGCATATAATCCACCTCGGCAATGGAGGAATGATGAGGCACATAAGACAGAACGGACGGAGGAGGGTGGCCATAGACAATCTCGAAGGGCGTAAATCCGGTGCATGTGTGATATGCCATGTTGTATGACCATTTAGCCCAAGGAAGCATTTGCAGCCAACGGGGGGGCTGGTCCCCGACAAAGCAGCGTAAATACTGCTCAAGATACCTGTTCACCACTTCAGTCTACCCATCTGTCTGTGGATGATAAGTCGTACTCATATAGAGTGCCGTGGCTTGCAACTTAAAGAATTCGTGCCATAACTGGGAAACAAATACCCAATCTCTATCAGAAACTATAGTCCGAGGCATACCTTGTAATTTGGCGATGTCCTTCACATAGAGTTCAGCAACGGTGCGAGCCGAGAATGGATGACTCAAAGCACAAAAATGAGCGTACTTTGAGAGACAGTCAACCACCGCCATAATAACCATCTTACCATGGACCGCATGTAAGGCCTCAACAAAATCCAGGACGCGTCCTCCCAAACCTTATCCGGAATGGGAAGGGGCTGAAGAAGACCCGCAGGAGATGTAGACGACGCCTTGGCTAGGTGGCATATATCACACGCCGCAACATAAGCATGCACCGCTTTCCGAATACTGACCCACAGGAAGCTTTGACTTACCCGCTTAAAGGTTCAGAACGTGCCCTCATGACCAGCCACCGGAGTGTCATGAAAGTGGGCTATCACCTGCCGACGTAAATCCGGAATAGCGGGCACCCACAACCGTTCCTTCTAGAACAAAAGATGGTCGCGCCAAGCAAAAGGAGGCTCCGCATGCGGATCGACCTGAAGTCGAGCAATCAGCTCCTGGATAGACGGGTCCGTCACATAAGCATTCTTCAAATCAGGAATAAAAGAACAGCAAGGAATAGAGAGTGATAAGCAGGCCCCCTCCTTGGGCCGTCGAGATAAAGCATTAGCCACCATGTTGTCCACACCTTTCTTGTAGACCACATCATAGTCATAGCCCAATAACTTACTAACCCAGCGCTACTGAGAAGGTGTAGAAACCCGCTGGTCTTGAAAGTATTTGAGGGGTTGATGATCTGTCCATATGAGGAATCTGCGTCCAAGCAAGTAGGGCCGCCATTTCGAGATGGCATGCACAATAGCTAGCATCTCCTTCTCATACACTGATAGAGTCAAGGACCGGCCCGATAGTGCCTTGCTGTAGAAGGCAATAGGGCATTCTTGCTGAAGGAGAACAGCCTCTAGGCCTGCATTAGAAGCATCCGTCTCAATGACAAAAGGCAAATTGAAATAAGGGAGAACCAAGACTGGGGCGTGGACCATAGCCTGTTTTAATTTGTCAAAAGCAACCTAGGCCACGGCAGACCATACGAAAGCACCCTTCTTGAGTAACGCTATGAGTGGGCCAGCAAGAAGCCCATACCGTCCAATAAACCGACAATAATAACTCGTGAGGCCCAAGAAGCCCCAGAGAGACTTCACACAAGTGGGCCGTGGCCAGGATAGCATGGTCTCCACTTTGGATGGATCAGTAGCCACCCCATCTTGCGAAATGATATGGCCCAAATAATCGACCTGTGCACTGCCAAAAGAGCACTTCGAACGCTTCAAGAACAATGTGTTAGCCCGCAAGAGAGTAAACACTAACCTGAGGTGGTCAAGATGGTCTACCCATGACGAGCTATAGATCAATATGTCATCAAAGAAGACGAGTACAAACTGACGGAGATACGGGCGAAACAAGTCGTTCATCAGGCTCTGAAAGGTGGCTGGAGCATTGGTCAGGCCAAAGGGCATGATGAGGAACTCAAAGTGGCCGTCATGAGTCCGAAAAGCCGTCTTGTGTATGTCCTGGGGTTGCATACAGATTTGATGATAACTCGAATGCAAGTCCAGTTTACTGAACACGGCTGCCCCTGCCAACTCGTCCAATAGTTCTTCTATCATCGGTATTGGGTATTTATCTTTAACCGTAATTGCATTGAGCGCACGATAATCCACACAGAAACGCCAAGATCCATCCTTTTTGATCACCAATAGGACGGGAGAGGAAAAGGAACTAGTACTGGGTCGGATGATACCGGATGGCAACATCTCTTGGACCAACTTTTCAATTTCAGGTTCTTGCACATAAGGATACCGTTAGGGTCGAACATTGGCAGGTGGAGCCCCTGGTGTGATCGGGATGGAATGGTCGTGGCCCCTGGCTGGCGACAGTCCCGATGGCTCAGTAAATATGTCAGCATGCACAGCAAGGAGGTCGAGCATGTCGGTGGGCAAGTCAGGTTGGCTCACATCGACTATAGCACGCTGTTGGAAGAAAAGACCCTGAGGTGCAAATCTGAAAAGGGAACTCACCGTCTGTGCCATGTGCAAGGTGCCGGCTGCGCCCCATGTAGGCGTATACGCTGGCCCGCTATCTCGAAGTCCATGACCAGATCCCGGAAGTTCCAGACCACATCACCCATGTCCTGTAGCCAATGGACACCGAGTACGACGTCAGCCCCCTTCGTGGGTAGGAGAAACAAATCCATGATAAAAGAATGACCTTGGATCGACAGCTCGACCTGAGAACACATGCCCATGCTGCGGAGGTGTTTGTCATCCCCAATCAGTAAGTCAAAGGGTGTTGAATCGGAGACATGACACCCTAGATGCTGGGCCACCCTATCGTTGATGAAGTTGTGGGTCGACCCATTGTCAATGAGTATCGCGACCTGTTGCCTGGACGCGCATGGTCCTGGGGGTGAAGGTATGGACGGAGATCTGTTATGTTCCGCATATTATATTAGTAGTCCACGGCCCAGCTTAGGGGAGTAGCTCAGCTTATTTATTATCTGTAATAAGGCCACAGGCCCAACTCAAGGAAATAGCCTAGTGAGTAGATGTAGCCCATCGTGGGAACTATATATTGACCTCATGCTCTCCTAATTAAATTATGAAACAAGTTACCCTAATTCCCTCTCTCTATCTCGTCTCTCCCTCTCGTCCCACTGCTGAGCCGCCGTCAGGCCTCCCAGAGGACTCCTTCTTCCCCCTTCGATCCACCTCCACTTCCCCTACCTTCGTCTTTATCTTCTCCTTTTTCCCTATTCCTTCCCTCCAATTTACTAAAACCATTCAATCCTTATTGCATCAGATTTCTGGTACATAACATTGGTATCAGAGCACCGATCCTTGGAAGCACGAGATCTTTTGGGCGATGGCTGAAGCAGCCATACAGGGTGAGCCTCACACTGAGATGCCGCCCTCCTCCCCACAGAGAGATGAGATTCGCGAGATGATGGCGCGTCAAGATCAATTCTTTCAAAAAATTTTACAGCACCAGCAGCAATCCCAGAGGGAGATGGCGCAATTCCGGGAGACCCAGCAACAACATCAAAGGGACATGGCGCATGTACGAGATTCCTTTGATCGCCTGTCCTTGTCGACGCCAGCGGCCTACCCTCCTGGTCGATATGAAAAGGGGGTGTTGCCGCCTCATCTGAGTGGACCGTTTGCACGTGGTCCTACCAATCCAGCTCGACGGCTGGACTAGCACACCACGGTCTTGGGATCGCAAACAGCCCCTGCAGGCCCTCAGCCCTTGGGCGCCGGGGCGTTTGGACAGATGGGTGCTCGACAGAATGCTTCCACGACCCCCTTGGGTCACCCCCATGCCAATCGGAGTCCAGGTGACGAGGAACGTGAGTTCGACTGGCCCCCTGCCCAGGGTGAGTCCAGTTGGACCAACCAAGGCTTCTCTCGCGATGAGCGCCAGGCCCTTAGGCCAGCCGAGACGAGACTCGCACGACTCCAGTTTCCCAAGTACTCAGGCGATGACAATCCGGTGGACTGGGTGTACCAAGCTGAGAAGTTTTTCCGTTACCAAGACACATGATCCGACGAGGACAAATTAACGGTGACTTCTTTTCATCTCACCGGCGATGCTTTGGTTTGGTATCAATATTTTTAGGCGGAACAACCAAGGCATTCCTGGCAGCAGTTCATTAGGGAGCTTTGTGTCCAATTTGGGCCTACTGAGTATGCCGACTTCAATGAACTCCTCAGCTCGTTACGACAGACCTCCACGATGCGTGGTTACCAGATGGAACTCATGCGAATAGCCAGCCGTGTTTCGTCCTGGACTCAAGAGGCCCTGGTGGGTAAGTTTATGCAAGGTTTGAAGCTCAAAATTTCTGATGCGATTCGCCACTACCCGCGCACATCTATGGCTGAGGTAATAAAGCATGCCCGGATTGCGGAGGAGTGCCTTAGTTGACAACAGAGGGCCTGGTGCCCCCCCCACGATCGGCCATGTCAGCCGCGCTACCAACACCTCATGCTGATTCTCATGTGCCTCCTCCGCCTCAGCCTCCCATCCGTCGATTGACACAAGCTCAAATGGAGGAGCGCCGCTCGAAGGGTCTCTGTTTTAATTGTTACGAACGATTTGTTCCGGGTCACCGCTGCAAGACCCGCGCCCTCCTGGCTTTGGAGGGTCTATGGGACGAGGACCCTGAGGACAATGACGGGGCTGGATTCGCACCGGAACCGCCTCCTGCTGATCACCCGAGATCTCCTTCCATTCATTCTCGGGCGCGTACATGCCTCAAACTATGCATGTCCAAGGAGCTATCAAGAAACAGAAGGTATCTGTCCTTATCGATTCTGGTAGAACTCATAACTTCATCAATGATAAGGTTGCCTTGCGGCTGGGGTGTCCTTTGCAAGCCTCGTCTCCCTTTGACGTCCGGATTGGTGATGGTTCCAACCTCCGTAGCGCTGGCATGTGCCCCAGAGTGGAGCTGACTATCCAGGGTCACGCCTTCCTTTTGGACCTTTATTTATTGCCTACACAGGGGGCTGATGTGGTCCTAGGCGTGCAGTGGCTCCGTAATCTTGGTGATGTGGTTTGGAACTTCGACAACATGACAATGCGGTTTAGTATTGGCGGGCAATCGGTCCAGCTCTCAGGCGGTTTCCCAGGTACCCTTCATTCTATGATATCAGCAGATTCATTATCACATGGTGTCCCCCAGGGATTCTTCTTGCAATTATTATCATCGGAGACCTCAGCTCCATCGGAGGACCCTCCTGATTTGGCCGCCTTGCTCTCGGCTTTTGAGGAGTTGTTCCAGGAACCCTCCAGTCTGCCACTGCCTCGGTCTCATGACCACCATATCCCGATCATGCCAGGGGCGGCGCCAGCCAACGTTCGGCCGCACACATATCCACATATTCAAAAAGCTGAGATTGAGAAGTTGGTTAAGGAGATGTTGTTGAGTGGGATAATTCAGCCGAGTTCCAGTTCATATTCGTCCCCTGTTCTTTTGGTCCGGAAAAAAGATGGTACGTGGCGTTTCTGTGTGGATTACCGGGCTCTAACGCCATCACACTCAAGGACAAGTACCCAATTCCAGTCATTGAGGAATTGTTTGATGAATTGGCTCATGCCCGAGTCTTCTCCAGGCTGGATTTGCGCGCCGGGTACCATCAGATTCGCATGCACCCTGAGGATGTTCACAAAACAGCTTTTCGTACTCATGACGGCCATTTTGAGTTCTTGGTCATGCCTTTCGGTCTCACTAATGCCCCGGCCACCTTCCAGGGACTTATGAATGATATCTTTCGGGACTTCTTGCACTGCTTTATCTTAGTCTTCTTCAACGATATACTCGTCTATAGTTCTTCTTGGGAGCGCCATATCGAGCACCTTCGGACTGTATTTGAGGTACTTCGCAGCCACTCTTTATTTATCAAACGTTCCAAATGCTCTTTTGGGTGTTCTCAGGTTGATTATCTCGGCCATGTGATCTCTAATGGCCATGACTCTACTGACCCCTCCAAAGTGGCTGCTATGGTTGATTGGTCTGTCCCAACTTCTTTGAAAAGTCTTAGGGGATTTCTGGGGATTACAGGTTACTATCGCCGGTTTGTCTCTAATTATGGGTCACTTGCTGCTCCTTTGACTGGTTTACTCAACAGGGGACCTTTTGTCTGGTCCCCTGCCGCTCAGCAGGCCTTTGACACCTTGAAATCAGCTATGTGTGCGGCTCCAGTTTTGGCCCTTCCAGATTTCTCGCGGCCCTTCGTGGTTGAGACCGATGCATCCGGTCATGGCCTAGGCGTCGTCTTGTTACAGGACGGCCACCCAATTGCCTTTTGGAGCAAGGCTTTGGCTGGTCGATCACTGTCCCTTTCGGCTTTTTTAAAAGGAAATGTTGGCTATTGTTCATGCAGTGACCAAGTGGAGACCGTATTTGTTGGGGCGCCATTTTATCATTCGGACTGATCACCAACCACTTAAATATTTCTTGGACCAACGTATTGCTACTCCTGCCCAGCAGCGTTGGGTGACTAAGTTGCTTGGATATGATTATGAAATGGTCTATAAGCGTGGATCTGAAAATATTGTTGCGGATGCCTTGTCCCGTCAGTTTGATGCTGCCACTCACCTGGGTATGTCCGCCCCTGTGTTTCCTTTCCTGGCCGACTTGCAGTAGGCCTATCAGCACGACCCAGTGACGGTTACTTTATTGGCTAAGCTTCAGGCTCACACTTTGGATGACCCCTCTTATGTTTTGCGAAATGACATTATTTATTGGAAGGAGCGGTTGTGGGTCCCCAACTGTGCGTCTATTCGTCATACTATTTTGACTCATTTCCATTCTACCCAGACAACAGGTCATGAAGGATCCTTTCGGACCTACAAGCGTGTTTCTCAGTGTTGTTTATGGTGTGGGATTAAACGACCAGTTCAGAAATTTGTGGCTGAATGTGAGGTGTGCCAACGTGCCAAGGCCTTGACTATTACTCCCTCGGGGCTCTTGCAACCGTTGCCTATTCCGGATCAAATTTGGGAGGATGTCTCCATGGATTTCATCGAAGCTCTTCCGGTGGTGCAAGGGAAATCTATGGTACTGGTTGTGGTCGATCGGCTTTCTAAAGCACAGTAGCCGTCGGAAGAGGACTATTGTGCAGAAGGCAGTGAGCTGAATCTGAGAGAAAATACTAAGTATACAAATAACATCATGTAATATGATATGATAATGTTTAACGTATCAATACCAGTAAGTGGACTATACTTATGGAATATCATAGTAAGAATTGGGTTAGAAGTAATCGAATTAGGAAGGATAATCCTTTGATCAAGAGATTCATAATCATCTATCTTAAAAGCGTTGATGTCGGTTTGTGATTCCACTAAGAATTCAAATCATCTAAGATTCTTTGGTATTCTTATTTTTGATATTGGTATTATAAAATTTTAATGCGTATGAGGAATTCCTATCTAGGGTTGAGCATGAAAGGTATATATTGATTGTATGGTACTCCTTGGGTGAGTTGTTATTATTCAAAGTGTTTGGGTTGTCTTGTTATTCTATGCTACTCCAATGAGTGAGTTATGTGTTGACCAAAGACTTTGACACTTCTATCCATACTCCGTGAGAGAGTCTATTCTCGTAAGAGATACCTTATGATCCTAGAGTGTTGTGACCTCTATTCCTTTGATATATTGCTCATATTATTTACATGATTGTTTCTTCCACTGGAGATCTTGCGAGACTCTCCCCATGGTGGATTCATAGTATGCTCAATTAAGCCATTGCTAGATCTTGCTAGGTCACTTATATTTATGGGGTTGCGATTCCATACTGCTCGAAGGGAGGCACTATACGTACGTTAGATTGTGGACATTACGGAAGGTCCTCAGTCTCCGCCCATCGTGTCCGTAAGCATTGGTGGGGCCAGCATCCTAGACGCATGGCAAGGTTCCAAAAGAGGACCCCTAGGGTGGTTCTGGTATAATATTTTAATCACTTGCGAGCGACCAGTTCAGCGAGCAGAAATTGTAACTCCTTTCACTATAGATGTCTGGAGCTTTTGATATGATTGTTATTCTCTCCTTACACATATGTTTGTTCGGAGTCTTATTGATGTTTTTCCTATACTTGCTAGTTGGGCTTGTTAATATTGACTAACCTTTCAGGTGTATAGACCTTAGTTCAGTCCAGATGTTGTGGAATGTTCACAATCCTTTGTTATTCTTATTCTCTTCATATTGCTTGTTTTAATTCAGTGGGTTTTTACATCCTACTGAGTGTTTCTATGAAATACTCATGCATCCTTTGATGCAGGCACAAATGAAAGTTGAGATAAGGAAGAGCAGTAGTGGAAAGGCGGATGCAGGAGCCGTGAAGAGTTTAAATACTATCTAGTTATTTGCTTTGCTTTTATTGATACTTATAACATTATTGGCAATTGTATGCCATAGACTTATAGGTTTATTTTATTGGATTTTTTTAAATTGATTATTATTAAGTAAATTTATTTCATACTATTTATTGATGTCTGTTATTGTATTACACTGATTGCGGGCATAATCGGTTACACATTCTTTTGAGATGATTGTAATCGATGGAGAAATCGATTGTTCGGTCGCGTGCCCGGAATTTCTACCTCGAAATGTATCTCATTTGTTGGCTTCCGCACTCCGATCGAGGTATGGGATTTCGGGGCATGACACATCATCCCCCATCGCTACAGCCATGAGAACATCGACTCCGCTCTTGAAACCACCATCAACTCTGAGAATAACTCTTTCTTTGAGACCATTCTCAATAAGAGTCTGCAGAAGGATATGAGTAATTAGATTTAGAAATGTAATTTTAGAACAATATAGTAATGCATCAGAAGTACACTAAATAGAACCTGATGAGTTTCAGTGAGTCCAAGGGCCCCCAGCGTGCTTAATGGAGCTTATTGGACTTGCTCCAGTCCCACCATCATGCCCTGATATCTGCAAACCAATACAAATGGTGTAAGCCCATATTATATGTATATACTTGTACTGAAAAGCCAACTCCGTTTTATGTTGCCGCAAATTTAAAAAAAAACTGTACTTATATGAAAAAGAGAGTGGTAGTACAGCAACCACAATCCAAAATTTTTTCTTCCGCAAAAAGCTTGGACGAGCTTTTAGAAGACAACATGAAATGCCAATTTCCGAAAGGAAGAAATTTTAATTAACAGATAAATTAGAATCGTACATGAAAGGGCTCTGCTCATCTATTTAGACCTAAAATTATTAAAAAAGAATGGTTGAATTTGGCTTGTACTTCCCACTGGACAGCCATAACAATGTCGCTTGAAAACGAAAATAATGGCAAAAAGCAATGATTAGCATTGCATAAGGGAAACTCTGCCACATTTAATGTCACTGGGTTCAATACAAAAAATAAATTGACAGGTTTGCATCAGAATCCACAAAAATATATGGCAGTTCAGTCAGAAAGGAAATCTCTTTCGGTAATCATGAAGTTAAAATGGTCAAAGCTTGTGACAGTAAACAAGAATGCAAGGAAAAATAGATAAAGCTAATTTGAGTCATCAGCACCTGTATTACATCGGCATTTCCCTTCGCAACACCAGAGGCGACAGTTTCAATGCCAGCTTCTGCGACAAGCTTTACTGATAGCCCTCGGATTTACCTGTACTTTTAAACTCAGTTACGAAATCTGTACTATCAAACTCTATATAAAATACTTGTGAAAGGTAATGGACAATGAGGAAATTAAGCAACACATAGATAGAATAAGTAACGAGAGTTAAATATCTTCCAGGTGGATCTACTATAGAGAATGAACAATGCTTTATTTCTTTTTTATAGGTACGAGCATGAATAATACTATTCTAAAAATATTATTCCATTATTGAGATATTGTAATGACTGTATAGAGAAACAAAGAGTTTCCGGTTATAATAAGTCTTCATCAAGGGTCAGCCTTATATTTCTTATTTTTTCGCTTTAATTATAGATGAGTTTACTAGACATTTACAAGATAATGTACCTTGGTGTATGCTCTTTGCAGATGATATAGTTTTAATTAAGAAAAATAAAGTAAGTTTGAATGGGGTATTTCGTGTTGTCTAGGTCTGTTTCTTTTTTTATCTTCTAAAATATGTTCTTTTAATATTCATTCGGCATGGTAGTTGTCTGGTTTATAAATATAAATTGTGTTTGGTGGATGAGAATTCATCAACAATTTTCACCTTTCACCTTCCAAACGTATTTCGTGTCTTTCACGCCTGAAACATTGATTTTTCACCCTGAAAGGAATTATTCTTTCAGCTTCCAAAAGCACCCATAATCCTGAGGTGGGTGGCCAACGGAGTGGAAGTTTGAATTTGGGACCTCCACTTCAGGAAGCACGCCCTCGCTATCACACCAAAACCCCCGTTACAAAAAATATATTATTCTCATTGACCATGGTAAAATACCACTTGATGTCCGAAACGCATTTGTATAATTGTTACAAGTATCAGCGTCTGCTTGGGTGCTTTTCTAACTGAACTTACAATGTCATAGAAAAAGAGCTTGCAGAAATACTAAATTGTTTCCATTACACATCAAACATTTTGAAGATACAGTACAATATGGTACTCCACCCGTATATAACCCAACCTAACCCCCTCCCACCTCTTTCTCACCAGGGCAGCTTGACCCATAAGCAGGGTAGGCAGCCGCCTAAGGGCCCGACCAAAGGAAAGCCCCATATTCTCTACGCTTATTATAAAACACACTATGTGTGAGATTTGTAGGTTTTTTCGTCATTTTTTAAAAATTTCCTAATTCAGGTTGGTTTCAATCATAAAAAATTTGAACTCGAAATGGTGAAAAACCTATACGGGTAACACTAACCTATAGGGGTAACACTATTTCCCATGCTGGACTAACAACATTATCGTCTACGTGTGATGTATGCATGATTGATCGGGAGTCATACAACATATTCTCTTGAGGAGTCTATTCTTTCTTATTCTCATTGGGGTTCTCGTCAACTGCCTTCATTGTCATTGATAGATAACTTTACCAGATGGTATTGCTCATTATTGCATTTGTTTTCAGTTTACGAGTGGCCAACCCTTGTGTACCTACGGTGTTCTAGAGGTTTTGTTTTTGGCGAACCACATGTATAGGAGAACTTTTGCGCATTAATGGTCAGGGGATGCAAACTCTTATTATCCAAGCTGGTGTGTAGGTTGCATACTATCACCGGGGCGGCTATTCTCATTGGCGGCACCTTAGTATTGACATTATTGATTGTCTACTTATGTGTGATTATCGATCGTCTTTCGTTTATCATTGAACGAGGTTGCTATTTCATTACATGATATTGTAGATCATCGTATGGTTTATATGTTTTGAGGTTTACTTGGGCTGTAAAGCACACAATCCTTGTTTTGATTTTCCCTTTTGATTTACCTTGGAAGCAGGTATATGGGATAAGATGGATGCATAGGAGATTAGCATTCCAGTTAAAGATAAAGACTTCAAGAGCAGCCAGACCTAAATAAGTCTCTAGAGAGAGATGAGACAATTTAATAATAGAAGAATATTTTATTCCGCTGCAAGATATAGAGATTATTTAATTATAGTTGTGGAGATGAATTATTATTAATCTGATTATGTGACAGTAATTAGTTATTCTCTAATAAATTGATAACTTATTTTATGACATTGTTTATTGTTTACCTCCGGGTAATCCTTTGCATGAATTTTAGATTTTGTACATTGTTTCATGTTAATTTGCTAGTCAACCCAGTCAGGGATAACCAGTCGTACCCCAATTATTATTTTTCTTTTATGATTAAATAAACTGTAATATGGGAGGGAATGGGATTTGGTTGTAACAGACCAACTGATGGCCAGCACGTGGCCCATCAGTTGGCACAACTTCCTAGGTCGTCGCACCCTCCCTTATAAGGGAGTCTCCTCCCTTCTTTGGAGGTTATGCAATAAGAAAATATCTTATTTTCTTCTTCTTTCGTCCTTTCTTCCCCTTTCCCTCGCTTGAAGCTTGGTACCACTTGTGTTCCCATCGAAGCACAACATTGGTATCAAAGCCTCAACAATCTACCATGGCACCTCGCAAGCAGCCGAACATGGTCCCAGAGATGCAGGCCGAGAAAGTGAAGGAGAACGTGGATGACGGCCCCAAACCAGCGACCGACTTGGCTAATGCCGCTGTGTTCTCCACGTTCGAAGCAATGACCAACCAAATTCAGCAACTCACCAAGGCAATCTCCCAGCTTCAGGCAGTCCCTACAGCGCCCCTATTGCCCACGCCGCAGACATCCCAGGTTGAGATGGGTGAGCTCTCCCAGGCCCTTGGCTCTCGCGTTTCTGGCTTTCAAGCTCATTGGAGAAAGATGTGCACCCTCCTCCCCATTCTGTTCACTTTGGCACATTCGATCAGCCCAAAGGAAAGGGGTCGTGCATGCATGGACACACAAGGCCTCTCAGGTATTCAGTTAAATGCCTCATTGACAATGAATCCCCGAAACCTATCCCATGAGTTTGAGGAAGACTAGGAGGAGTACTCCGGGTCTTGTGGAGAACCTCGGGATGGGGCCTAGCTGCGTTTGGCTCGTCTTTAGTTCCCACGCTGTAATGGAGATGAAGATCCGATGGAATGGCTTTACAAGGCAGAGAAGTTCTTCACCTACAAGGGAACACACTCTGAGGCTGAACGATTGCGCATAGCCGCCTTTCACTTAGACGGCGATGCCTCCATATGGTTCGAGAGCTTTGAGAAGGAGGTCCGCTTCCCGACTTGGACCTCTTTTGCCGACGAACTTTGCATCCAGTTTGGTCCCAACGAGTTCCAGGACTTTAACGAGATGCTATCCACCATGCACTAGACTACCCTGGTACGAGCCTACTATTCCGAATTCATGAAGATCGCCAACTGTCTTCCCAATTGCCTGAGGGATCAAACCTGAAATTTCGGATGAGATGCGCCACTTCCATTGCACTTCGATGTGAGAAGTGGTGCGTCATGCACGAATTGAAGATGAAAAGCTTGCCCGGCAGCGATGGGGAGGCCGATTTGGCCCTTCTCCATGGCATCCAACCAGCCCTGCACCATCCTCTCTCTCAGCGCCAGGCCTTACCACCAGCAGAACCAACCAGCCCTCTGCCCTTGCTGCCCCTCCAGTCCGCCGCCTCACTCCTGCCGCCGTTGCTTCATCCGAAGCAATTTGCTCTACCTTGGATGCATCACCCCTTATGACAACGAGCTGACAGAGATTTCAATGTACACCTTCTTCAGGGCCATACCTTCCCCACTGACTTATTCTTGCTACCCACGAAGGGGGCGGATGTGGTGTTGGGAGTCCATTGGCTATAGGAACTTGGAGACGTGGTGTGGAACTTCCGTAACATGATCATGGACTTTGAGGCGCACAAGCAGCGGGTGCACATCCAGGGTTCGCAGCCAGGCTGCTTGCAGTCCACCCAGCCAGTGATCTCACTCTTTAGATTTGCACCTCAAGGATTTTTCCTTCAGTAGCGTGCAACAGTGGGCGTGCGTTGGGATAGTCTCCCAAAGGACCTGCTTACCCTCTTGGTGGAGCATGAGGACATATTTGCTGAGCCTAAGGGGCTTCCGCCAGTGCGACGACATGACCGTCAGATTCCTATTATTCTAGGTGCTTTGCCCGCTAATGTCCATCCTTACCATTATCCTCATATATAGAAGGTTGAGATTGAGTGATTGGTGTCAGACATGCTCCAGACATGTATCATCCAGCTGAGCACTAGTTATTTCTCTTCTCCGGTATTACTTGTTCAGAAGAAGGACGGGACTTGGCGATTATGTGTGGACTACAGGGCACTTAATGCCATCACTGTCAAGGATAAGTATCCTATTCCAGTGATTAAGGAGTTAGTTGATGAATTGGTCGGAGCTACCATCTTCAGCAAACTTGATCTTTGTCTAGGTTATCATCAAATCAAAATGCAGTCCACCGACATTCATAAAACAATATTTCGCACTCATGATGAACATTTTGAGTTCTTGGTCATGCCGTTTGGGTTGACCAATGCACCTGCCACCTTCTAGAGCCTCATGAATGATCTATTTCGCCCTTTCCTCCGTTGATTCGTCTTGGTCTTCTTTGATGCTTGATCTACAACACATCTTGGGTGGACCACTTGGAGCATCTCAGGTCCGTTTTTTCTATTTTGCAAGCTAATTCACTATTCCTTAAGTGCTCAAAGTGCTCATTCGGCAGTAAATAGGTGGAGTACCTTGGCCATATTATCTCTCACGATGGGGTTACTGATCGTTTAAAATTAAACCCTTGCAAGTGCACAAGGCAATTGTACTACGGCGAGTATCAAAGGGTTGTTGAACCTCAGGGACGGATTAATCTTTTACCAAATTCAAGAGAAGAAAGTTGCAGTTTTTTGTTTAATCTAAATAAAGCTATGAACTTTAACTAAACTAAGCTGAGTTTTAATCAATGTGGAGAAGACCAAGGCTTCGAATCCACCACAATAACTAGTGTATCGTTTCTCTCTCTCTTTTGAATAAAGATTTCCAATTGGCTAGCATATTCCTCTCGGATATACACGTGTCAACTCAAAATATAGTGCTCTCCTCTCGGATGTAACACTTAAAACAATTAAAACATGGAATTGTGATCTATCTCTCTCGAGTATAAACCAATGAAATTTTATTGATATATAACACCTCAGTCTACTCACGTTCCTCTCGGATACGCAAGTATTCTTTGGATTGAAACTCACAAGAATTCACTCTTGTCTCTCTCGAGTACAAAGAACAAACCTTTATTGAATTAACGGTGATTACACAATAAAATCCATACACCAACTAGAGTAAAAACATAAGATGAGAGAAAAGAAACTACACAACCAGATTATTGGGCTTCATCTACGCCTTAGAAAGGTGTTTAGCCTCGCATTGGAAGAGAATCCATCATCTTCATCTTCATCATCTTCTTCTTCTTTTGCTCTAGCCTCCAAGGGTTTCTCCAAGAGTTGAATATGGTGCCCAAAACGTTCTCCCATAAGGCCTATTTATAATAGTGAAGAGAAACCACGAAGTCCCCTTCCAAATCCAAGTCGAAATAGGTCTTATTTCAGTTTTCCGTATACGGCGATCGATCGCTTCGTATTGACGATCATTCGCTGGCCGATCGATCGCAATTCCTTCGTTATTTTACCCCGATCGATCGCTTTGGCGATCGACGCCATATAATACCGATCGATCGTAGTTACTGTCTTCGGCGATTGAAAAATTCTAGTAGATACGATCGATCGCTTTTTGCCGATCGATCATTTCCTTCAATACAGTGCTTTTGCGGCTCTGGCGATCGTTCGCATTGATAGCCGATCGATCGTAGTTACTATTTATAAAATTCAAATGGCTATAACTTTCTATCCCGAACTCCGAATTGCACGTGACTGGTGGCGTTGGAAAGCTGACTTCTTGAACTTTAACATGAGACGTGAATCAGTCCAATCTGATATTTGTATACGAAGTTATGATGATTTAACCATTCGAGATTCTTTTCACCTCATTTCTGTGTATTACTCTTGTTTCCTACAAAAACCAAAAACTATATTAAAGTGGTAATTATTCTAATCAAACACTAGCATAAACATAAGTTTAGGAGATAATAAAATATATATTTCATGTATAGATCACACCCCCAAACCTATATTTTGCTAGTCCCTAGCAAAACAAAACAAAATAAAATCAAACAAATAACTAAATGAACTAATGCATAAAAGTAAACACCACTTTCGTAGGGAACACGATTGCATTGAGCGTATGCAACAAGCAGTTAAACCTCTAGGTGTCCCTAGTAGGACGAGTGTTATCTCGCGAGGGTTTGCAGCCATGTTACCCACAAACATGTATTTAGTAATCTAATTAACCTAAGTGCAAAAACAAAGCAAAAATAAAAACATTGCAAAACACACAAACCTATTATCCCGATAAATACATACTACAATGCTTAAGAAAATCAACCACATGTACTTGGTTCATAATCAATAGGAATATAGAAGCCCTCAAGTAAGTGGTTTTATTCCACACTTTCATCTTGAAAATTTCTGCTCAATATAATATAGCATGATAACATAAATAATAGAAAGTGTAGAACATTATAGCAATACATTCTAAATTTCTGTTTATACAAATCCAGTGTTACCCATTAACCAAAGAACATCAGAATCTTCATAGTCATCGTAATCTTTAGGTTCATGATAGCACAGATCTGCGCGCCTCCTTCGGGTCCAGCATTCTAGATTTGAGAGGATAATACACCACAGACTCTTTTTTTTTTATGCTAGGACTGTGTAAGGCCTGACTTCAAGATGCCTTGGTTTAGTAATGACTCAGGCCAATGACTCCCAGCCAGTTTCGGGCCCGAGCATCAGCCTGACTTCAAGATGCATTAGGTTTTAAGAGACCGCTTCGGGCCCGAGCATCAGCCTAAGTTAATCCTATAGAGTCAAGCAGCCCCTTTCTTTCATTTTGTTTTTATTTTTTCGCATTTTCATTTTCATCATATATTTTCAAGCACATCTTTATTTTGTCCAGGCTGTATTATACTCTCAACCTATTTCCGGTTCCAATCCCTTGCCATAGCCAAGTAAATGGTCTATCATGATCTTTTAAGCTCAACAGACAACTACACATCATCCAATGACTATGACTAAAGACATCCCACTGTAGATTAGCATTCAACAAATCTCTAGATGGTATTACTTTATGTACTAGTGTGTGTGAGTGAGTTTTCTTAGTTCAAGCACTTGTTCCAAGAGGACTGTAATTAAAAGATATTCTCAGTTAAGTGTATCTATCCTCCAGTACACTTACTCACATTTCAAATGCAAATTAATCTCTTAAGAATTGTAACATGCATCATTACGGGATAAACTATCAAAACCTATGAAAAACTACTAACAAACAACCTAAAAAACTAATCAATCGGGGTCATAGACTCCTCAATACGCTCGATGTATTGAGAAATGAGAGAATGAGAGAATACACCTGAATACGTGCCATAGACTCCTCAATACGCTCGATGTTCCAACTCAATAGGTAAATGACAAGCTTTGCCATAGACCAGTCTATAAGGAGACATACCAATCGGGGTCTTGAAAGCTGTCCGGTAGGCCCATAATGCATCATTCAGTCTCAAGGACCAATCCTTTCTATCAGGGCAAACCGTCTTCTCCAGAATCTGCTTGATTTGGCGATTGGAGACCTCCACTTGGCCACTCGTCTGAGGATGATATGGTGTGGCAACCTTGTGGGTGACAGAATATTTCTTGAGAAGTGCCTCAAAAGACCTGTTACAAAAATGAGAACCTCCGTCACTAATGATAGCACGAGGAGTTTCAAACCTGCTAAAAATGTTAGCTTTCAGAAATTCCAGCACAACTTTATGATCATTGGTCTTAGTGGCAACAGCTTCAATTCACTTAGACACATAATCCACAGCAACAAGAATATAAGTATGACCAAAAGATGGTGGAAAAGGTCCCATAAAATCGATACCCCATACATCAAACATTTCAACAATCAATATGGGTTGTAGGGGCATCATATTCCTTTTAGACAAAGCTCCTAGTTTTTGACACCTGTCGCAAGATTGACAATAAGCATGAGCGTCTTTAAATAGAGTTGGCCAATAAAAACCGCTTTGAAGTACTTTGGCCGCAGTTTTCTTACCACCGAAGTGTCCACCACAGACCTAAGAGTGACAAAAAGATAAGATGCTATGAAACTCACTCTCAGGGACACATCGTCTTATGACTTGATCAGCACATATCTTAAATAGGTCAGGGTCATCCCAATAGTAATGTTTGACTCGAGAGAAAAATAAGTCTTTGTCATATTTAGACCAAAAGGTTGGAATTTGACCCACAGCAAGATAATTCACAATATGTGCAAACCAAGGTGGAGATGTAGTGGAGACAGCAAAGAGCTGCTCATCAGGGAATGAATCTCTTAGAGGATCATGGCTATGTAGATCAGGAATAGGAATTCTGGATAGATGATCAGCCACGACATTCTCAGAACCCTTTTTATCTTTAATTTGAAAGTCAAATTCCTGGAGAAGTAAAATCCAACGGATCAGCCTTGGCTTGGCATCCTTCTTGGAAAGAAGGTACCTCAAGGCTACATGATCAGAGAAGATGATGATCTTACTACCCAGAAGATAGGACCTGAACTTATCCAATGCAAACACAATAGCAAGCAACTCTTTTTCAGTGGTGGTATAATTCAATTGTGCATCATTGAGTGTCTTGCTCGCATAATAGATAACATGAGGAATTTTATTGATGCGTTGGCCTAACACTGCCCCTACAGCAAAATTCGATGCATCACACATTATCTCGAAGGGCAGTGTATAGTCAAGGGGCTTAATGATAGGGGAGCTAGAGAGGAGGGTTTTGAGCTTTGTAAAAGCATCTTTACACAACTCATCAAATTCAAATTGCACATCCTCACCGAGAAGGTGACATAATGGACGTGATATCTTGCTAAAATCTTTGATGAATCGGCGATAAAACCCTGCATGGCCAAGGAAAGACCGTATTTGCTTAACTGATGTAGGTGGTGGTAAATTAGCAATCAGGTCAACCTTGGCCTTGTCAACCTCTATACCCCTCTTTGATATAACATGTCCAAGCACAATCCCCTGTTGAACCATGAAATGGCTCTTTTCCCAACTTAACACTAAATTTATTTCCTCACAACGTTGTAAAACCAAAGCAAGGTTGTGCAAGCATTCATCAAAACAAGCGCCAAACACCGAAAAATCGTCCATGAAAACTTCCAAAAATTTATCAATCATGTCAGAAAAGATGGACATCATGCATCGCTGAAATGTAGCAGGGGCATTACAAAGACCAAAAGGCATTCTTCGATATGCAAATGTACCGAAGGGGCATATAAAAGTCGTCTTTTCCTGATCCCCTGGAAAAACTGGCACTTGATTATATCCTGAGTACCCATCTAAAAAGCAATAAAACTCTTGGCCCGCTAGTTTCTCTAGGATTTGGTCAATGAATGGGAGAGGGAAATGGTCCTTACGGGTATTGGAGTTCAGCTTCCTATAATCAATGCATACCCGCCAGCCCGTGGTCTCTCTTATTGGCACAAGTTCACCCTCTGAGTTTGGTTTCACCGTGATATCCGATTTCTTAGGGACGACCTGGATCGGGCTCACCCACTCACTGTCAGAGATAGGGTATATAATTCCAGCATCTAACAATTTCACTACCTCTTTCATCACCACCTCTCTCATGTGAGGGTTCAACCGTCACTGCCCCTCCCTAGAAGGTTTGGCCTGGTCCTCCAGGTTTATGCGATGCATGCACACAGAGGGGTCTATACCCTGGAGGTCAGCCACTGTCCACCCTATAGCTCGCCGGTGTGTGGTAAGGATCTCCAACAACTGGGCTTCCTGGTCAATAGATAGGCTAGATGAGATAATTACAGGAAGGGTGGTGTTGGGTCCTAGGAAGACATATTTGAGGGAGCTAGGAAGGGTTTTGAGTTCAAGTGTGGGTGGGGATTCTATAGAAGGTTTAAGTGGTGGGGCGGTAGACACAGGGAGAGGGTCGGGGTGGGGTCTCCATGGGATATGTCCAGGGTATATGGTAGCCACTAAATGGTGATGGACCTCCTCAAGGTCAGGTATGCCCTCATATTGATCGATCCAGTCATAGAAAAGGGTGTGCTCGAGGGCATCCTTAAGCACAGCAAAGAGAAGGTATTCCTGAACAAGGTCATCTAAGTCGTCAACCACAAGGCACTCAGCTTCACTCGAGGGTTGTTGGGAAGCACTAAAGATGTTTAATTTAACTTTCATGTTCCCAAATGAGACGTTCATGAGCCCTGACCTACAGTTAATGGTGGCATCGGCTGTGGCTAGGAAAGGGCGGCCAAGGATAACAGGAATTTGGGATTTGGAGTTGGCAACTGGTTCCATGTCTAAGACGACAAAATCAACAGGAAAGTAGAACCGGTCAACTCCAACGAGAACGTCTTCTATAACACCTCTAGGTCTGCGAATGGATCGGTCTGCTAACTGAAGGGTGACTGAGGTGGGCTGCAACTCTCCTAAGCCAAGTTGTTCATATACGGAGTAAGGGAGAAGGTTGACACTGGCCCCTAAGTCCAAGAGAGCTCGACTAATGGTATGGTCACCTATGACAATGGATATAACAGGGACACCTGGGTCCTTAAATTTAGGTGGCATATCACTGGTCAGTAGAGAGCTTACTTGGTTGGTCAAAAAGACCTTTTGGGTGACATGGGATTTGGTTTTCCTCTTTTGGGTACACAGGTCTTTCAGGAACTTGGCATAGGCAGGTACTTGTTTGATGGCATCTAAGAGGGGAAGGTTGATCTTAACCTGCTTGAACACCTCTAACATTTCCTCCATTTGTTGGTGGGACTTACTGAACGGGGAGGGTTGGTTGAAGCATTGAGGGAAAGGAGCCCTAGGGATATAGGATTTTTCATTGGTGAGCTCAGCTGGGACATCCTTCTGTGGTGGGAGACTAACAGGATCAGGCATGGTAGGATCAGGCATAGAGGATGGGTTCTGTTTCTCAAGGGGAATGTCCTCACTCGCAATGGTTGGGTCTCTAACTTGATTGTCAACTTGTTTTCCATTTCTTAGGGTAGTAACGGCTTGCACCTGCTCATTTGGATAATGGGAACCTTCAACGGCGAACTGGCCTCTAGGGTTCTGCTGTGGTTGGCTGGGCAAGGTTCCAACTTCCCTACGGTTCATAGATTGGGCCAGCTGTCCTAATTGGGTTTCTATTTTGGCAATGGATTGTGTATGGGAATGGACAAACTGGGCCTGGGTTCTTAGCTCACCTTTCAGCTCCTTGTGTTTGGATTCTATCTCAGTTTTTATATCAGCTTTTATTTCAGTTTTCATCTCAGTTAAGGCGGCTAGCATTTGGCTCATTTGGTCTTCTAGGGATGGTTTCTTGTTGGCTTGGCCAAATTGGGGAACTGTGGCTGGCTGGTAAGGCTGAGCATGGTTTTGGAATTCCTGTCTTGGGGCCTGGTTAAAGGCGGGCCCCTAGTTAGGTTGTTTCCAGGCGAAATTTGGATGATTTCGCCACCCCGGGTTATAGGTATTTGAGTAGGGGTTATTGGCTCTAGGATAGGTTTGTGCAAGGTTGACGTGCTCCTGGACAAGATCAGGATACTGGGAGGCTGAGAGGCAGTCAACAATAGTGTGCATAGGGCTGGCACAGATGGCACGGGCATCTTGAGAGGTTGGGGTATATGGTGGGGTTTATGAGAAAAACCTGTCAAACCTCTCAGTAAGGGATGCCACTTGGTGTTCTAGGTTCGTGGTAGCTTTAACATCATACATGCCTCCCTTTGAGGCACTCCTGCCAGGCATATGGCCTTCAGATCTATAAAGGGTGGCACTGTGTAAAGAGTTTTCACTCAGGTCCTCTAATAGATCCCAAGCATCATCCGAGGTTTTCTTCATGAATGTGCCTCCACAGGAGGCGTCTATTAAGGTCTTATGCTGATCGCACACACCCTCATGAAATCTCTGTACTAATTGCCACTTGGGCACATCATGGTGGGGACAGGACCGGAGTAGGGCTTTCATCCTCTCCCAGCTTTCATGGAATTGTTCATTAGGTATCTGGGTGAAGGTGATGATTTCATGGCGGATCTTATTGGTCCGCCCCACAGGAAAGTATTTCTTGAGGAATTCGGCTTGAAGTTCCTCCCAAGTGGAAATAGAGTTATGCTCAAGGGAGTACAGCCATTCCTTGGCCCTATCTTTTAAGGTGAAGGGAAACAACCAAAGGCGCACCTGGTCATCAGATAGTGTAAGTTTAAAGGTTGTGTTAACCTCTAAGAAATTTTGTAGGTGCCTATAGGGGTTCTCATTTAATTGGCCATGGTATGTGGGCAGCATCTGGATGATGTTTGGCTTAATTTCAAAATTAGCCACGGTTGCAGGAAGTAGGATACAGGAAGGGGAGGTGTAGGCAGTGGGACGGTAGTAGTCTTGCAGGGTACGGGCATGAGGTATTAGTGGATTCTAGTTTAGACCATTCCCACCCCCAAGGTTCATGTTGTCCGCCATTGGATGAATTTCAGGGATTAGTTTACCAGGAGTTCTACAAATTCTATATAGGCGCTCAGAATCAGGATCAAAGGCAAGGTCGGGGTTCAGGGATCGACGACCATGCATGCACAATAAAAATCAAACAAAACCTGTGCAATCCTAATAGCGACAACTAGCAAGCATCAACCCTAGATAACGACAACTAGCAACCTAATAGCGACAACTAGCACGTCATGCAATCCCACAAAGAAAAGAAAAACACCAAGCACCCAAAGTTACTCTAAAAGAAGGTTAAGAGAGTGCAAACAGTGGGAAGGGATGGCCCTTCCAATGTTGACGAAAATCAGCGTCCTCTCTTAATCCTGCAAAAGAAGAAGAACGAAATTAAGCTACTGAAAATAAATCTAAATTAAACTAAACTACTCTAAAACTAACTATGCTAAGAATTTAGTAAACTATTGTGCTGTTCTCCGGCAACGGCGCCAAAAACTTGATCGTTTAAAATTAAACCCTTGCAAGTGCACAAGGCAATTGTACTACGACGAGTATCAAAGGGTTGTCGAACCTCAGGGACGGATTAATCTTTTACCAAATTCAAGAGAAGAAAGTTGCAGTTTTTTGTTTAATCTAAATAAAGCTATGAACTTTAACTAAACTAAGCTGAGTTTTAATCAATGTGGAGAAGACCAAGGCTTCGAATCCACCACAATAACTAGTGTATCGTTTCTCTCTCTCTTTTGAATAAAGATTTCCAATAGGCTAGCATATTCCTCTCGGATATACACTTGTCAACTCAAAATATAGTGCTCTCCTCTCGGATGTAACACATAAAATAATTAAAACATGGAATTGTGATCTATCTCTCTCGAGTATAAACCAATGAAATTTTATTGATATATAACACCTCAGTCTACTCACGTTCCTCTCGGATACGCAAGTATTCTTCGGATTGAAACTCACAAGAATTCACTCTTGTCTCTCTCGAGTACAAAGAACAAACCTTTATTGAATTAACGGTGATTACACAATAAAATCCATACACCAACTAGAGTAAAAACATAAGATGAGAGAAAAAAAACTACACAACCAGATTATTGGGCTTCATCTACGCCTTGGAAAGGTGTTTAGCCTCGCATTGGAAGAGAATCCATCATCTTCATCTTCATCATCTTCTTCTTCCTTTGCTCTATGCTCCAAGGGTTTCTCCAAGAGTTGAATATGTGGTGCCCAAAACGTTCTCCCATAAGGCCTATTTATAATAGTGAAGAGAAACCACGAAGTCCCCTTCCAAATCCAAGTCAAAATAGGTCTTATTTCAGTTTTCCGTATACGGCGATCAATCGCTCCGTATTGACGATCGTTTGCCAGCCGATCGATCGCAATTCCTTCGTTATTTTACCCCGATCGATCGCTTTGGCGATCGATCGTAGTTACTTTCTTTGGCGATTGAAAAATTCCAGTAGATACGATCGATCATTTTTTGCCGATCGATCGTTTCCTTCAATACAGTGCTTTTGCGGCTCTGGCGATCGATCGCATTGATAGCAGATCGATCGTAGTTACTATTTATAAATTTCAAATAGCTATAACTTTCTTTTCCGAACTCCGAATTGCACGTGATTGGTGGCGTTGGAAAGCTGACTTCTTGAAATTTAACATGAGACTTGAATCAGTCCAATCTGATATTTGTACACGAAGTTATGATGATTTAACCATTTGAGAGTCTTTTCACCTCATTTCTGTGTATTACTCTTGTTTCCTACAAAAACCAAAAACTATATTAAAGTAGTAATTATTCTAATCAAACATTAGCATAAACATAAGTTTAGGAGATAATAAAATACATATTTCATGTATAGATCAGTTACTACTGACCCTCCAAAGGTGACTGCTATGCTTTCATGGCCGACCCCCCACTTGTGTACGGCGCCTCCGCGGATTTCTGGGATTCACAAGATATTATCGGCACTTCATTAGTCAGTATGGTTTGATTGCTAGTCCCCTTACTGCACTTCTCAAGAAGGGGGCATTTACATGGATGGAGGTGGCCCAAAAAGCTCTCGAGAGGTTGAAGCAGGCCAGGGCTACAGCTCCTGTGTTGGTGCTTCCCGATTTTGGTCTCTCCTTTGTCGTCGAGACTGATGCGTCAGATGCCGGTCTTGGTGCCGTCTTACTATAAAAGGACCGCCCTATTGCCTTCTTCGGCAAAGCGCTTTCTGGACGCTCCTTAACTCTGTCAGCCTATGAGAAGGAGATGCTCGCCATAGTGCATGTTGTCACCAAATGACGCCCTTACTGCTCACCCGTCGTTTCCTCATCCGCATAGACAATAAGTCTTTGAAATATTTCCTCAAGCAGAGGGTTTCCATTCCGGCTCCGCAACGGTGAGTCAATAAGCTCTTGGGGTATGATTATGAGGTGGTGTACAAGATAGGGGCAGAAAACAATGTAGCAGATGCACTCTCTCGCCGCCCTTCTGAGGGTTCTTACTTAGCGCTCTCTATACCCTCTTGCCTGTTCGTTCTAGATATGCGGCGAGCTTATTTATCCACCCGTGAGTTGGTTGCTCGTATGTACTCAGATCCAGCTGTCGCACCCTTCTTTGTGTGGAAAGATGAACTTCTATTCTGGAAGGGGGGACTTTGGGTGTCGGATGCTTTCAACCTCCGACGGCACATTCTTTCTCACTTTCATGATACACCATTTGTTGGCCATGAGGATTCTTTGAGGACATATAAGCGGGTCAGTCAGAGTTTTTTATGGCATGGACTTCAGAGGGCGGTTCAGGACTATATGTTGTTGCTTGTGATGTCTGTCAGCGTGTGAAGGCGACTACGACATCACGCGCAGGGTTACTTCAGCCCCTTCTTATTTCCGATTAGGTTTGAGAGATGTGTCCATGGATTTTGTGAAGGCCTTGCAAGTAGTGCGGGGTAAATCAGTGATATTGGTGGTTGCGGATAGTTTGTCGAAGTGTGCGCATTTTTGTGCTATGGGTCATCTGTTCACCGCCAAAACTATAGCTGAGCTCTATGTTCGTGAGATAGCCAAGTTGCATGGCATGCCTCGCACCATTGTCTCTTATATGGATCGGGTCTTCATCTCTCAGTTTAGGCGAGAGTTCTTCGCACTCCAAGGCACTAAGCTTCATATGAGCACCGTGTATCACCCACAATCCGATGGTCAAACAAAGGTGGTTAACTGTGGTCTGGAATAGTACTTGTGGTGTTTCGTAGGGGATTAGCCGCGTCGGTGGCTTTAGCTCCTTCCTTGGGCAGAATGGTCATATAACACGGCCTATCATACTAGGCTTGGGTTCACTCCGTTTGAAGTGGTATATGGCCATCCTCCTCCTAATGTGTTGTCATATGTGCCCCACCGCTCTTCCGTGGCCGAGGTTGATTATATGTTACAGACTTGGGATGAGGTTATCAGGCAGCTCAAACTTAATTTTGCCTCCGCGCAAAATCGCATGAAGCAAGTGTATGACAAGAATCATTCCGATCGGGAGTTTCAGGTGGGCGACCTTGTTTATGTTTCGGTGATTCCTTAGCACCAGACCACTTTGTTTCAAACTGAGCATACTAAATTAATTCCCCATTGCCACGGTCCCTATTCCATTATCTAGCGCATTGGACCCGTGGCTTATCGCTTGGCATTGCCCGCTGGCTCATTGGTGCATCCAGTTTTTCATGTCTCTCGTCTCTAGCACCCCACCTCTGCCACTGATGGGCCCACCAGAGTCCGATGTACTCACGCCTGCCTCTGTAGTTGATAAGTGACCGGTGCATCATTCTGGCCGTATTGTCACTGAGATACTCGTGGCTTGGCATGGTCGGTCTCTTGAGGACGCCACTTAAATGCTTGAAGATGAGTTTATCGAGCGCTTTCCTACTTGGTCGCCTTGAGAACAAGGCGAAAGCGGAACGTGGTGGAGTGTTATGTACACCAACTCAGGGGTAGGGTCTATCCCGACTTGCATTACTTTCCATTCTTAGGACTTACATTGTTAGGGTTTACTTTACTTTTCAGTATTTTCTTTTTATGATTCAATAAGCTGTAATATGGGAGGAAATGAGATTTGGTTGTAACGGACCAACTGATGGCCAACTAGTGCCACAAGGCCCATCAGTTGGCACAACTTCCTAGGGAGCCACGCCCTCCCTTATAAGAAAGTATCCTCCCTCCTTTGGAGGTTATACAATAAGAAAATATCTTCTTTTCTTCTTCCTTCATCCTTTCTTACCCTTTCCCTCGCTTGAAGTTTGATACCGCTTGTGTTTCCATCGGAACACAACATTGTTTCTTTTAGACCACCGATCGGGGTGTGACACTCTGTGTAGTAATAATTGTCGGATTGTACACATATAATCCAATCATGGCATCACACAACATGTTTGGCATCGGCTTAATAACTACACTAGTAGGCTTTGTATAATTTATTAAGTTAATTTATTTATGTAAATATGTAACACCTACCTAATAAAAAGAACCTCAATACCAATTAAAATATTGTACAACTCAATACCCCAAATAGGAACATACTAAAAATATATTTATTCCTAGATTATTCCTGTCTAATCAATATAGAATCAATCAACCTTTCCCATAAAGAAAAAAAACTCCTTAAAATACCCCAAATAGAACATCAAAACTAATTAAATGTCAAGTTCCACTCTTAACAATTTTCAAGCTCCATTACAACGGAAAAATATTGAAAGTACTCTTATGTCCTATGGGGGGGGTGAATAGGATTAGTACTTAAAATTTTAAGCGTGTTGTTCATATAAACTAGACCCAAATTATATGCAACTTGAACTCTAAGTGTGCGTGACAAGCAATGACAGATGAGACTCTGAGAGAGATATTGACTTGGTGACTACAAGAACTCTAAATATGTATGATAATAGACAATTTGTTTCTGATTGACAATTCACACGAGAGTATGTGAGGAAATAATGGGATACAAATCCAAGGAGGCTAATTTAGAAGGACGAGGAGTTTTCAAGTAACTATTGGAGTCCAACCCGAACTAATATCATAAAATATAGAGGGAAAAAATTGATGAGCTAATAAGTTTATGGATCGTTATGTTAAAATTTTATGGTTTTACTTTAATCAAGTAAGGTGAAACTAAATTTGAATATTTACTAATGAAACAATGTCTTAGAATGGTGATAAAACTATGGTAGACTCCATGTGTTAGATTTGAAGATTGGTTAAAATTATTGACAATATAAAATTAGTAGGGGAAATTATATAATAAATCATAAATTATTTTTTCCATTTTGACGCACTGTACCAAATATTTCCTGAATAGGTGCTCTGACAAGCCATGCAGGCGCCAGCTGCGTGGCTTTTTTTTTAACCGACGCCTTTCAACCATCCCCCTTTTTTTTCAACTACCTGAAAGGCGTCAATAGTTCATTTCATTTATATCTCGGGCTCGGGCTCCGCCGCACCGAGCCCTAACTTCGTCTCACCGCCTCTCTGGTGCTTCGCCTCGGCTCTCCGGCAACCTCCTCGACACCGCCTTCGCCTCCCCGCGCTCGCCTCGGCCACTGCCTCGCGTCGGCTCTCCGGCGACGTCCTCGCCACCATCTCGACCAGCTCTGCCTCCTCGTCCTCGCCCTGGCCACCGCTCGGCTCGGCTCTCCTCGCCTCACCACCGCCTCAGCCAGCTCCGCCTCCCCGTCCTCGCCCCGGCTACCACCTCCCCGTCCTCACTAAGTCCAAGCCACCGCCTCACCTCGCCTCGGCCAGCAGCTTTTCTGGCCACCTCCTCGCCCCGTCGCTCGTGTCTCTACCGGTAATATACATTTAATATCCATTAGAAATACGTATTGATATAGCTTTTGCATTATATGAAAATGATTATGTCATATTTGTGTAATATTTGATAGTGTTTCTTAAAAGTTTTGTGAGAAGAGATGGCAGGATAAATGGTTCTGTTTGTGTTAATGTATGGTGGCAGAATTGATAGAGGTGAATACGAAGGTGGTGAAACTGTAGGATTATTTATTAATAAGCCAAGTACTTACGAGGAACTAGAGATGCAAGTGGTAAACAAACTCGGATGGGACCAAATATTGTGGAAAATTCGTATGAAGTACAAGATTCCTGTTTTTGGAGAAAGGACTACCGTAATACCAATTGATGATGACAAATCTTTGCAACAAATGCTCTATTTTGCGCCTCATGTGCTTAGCTTCGAGCTATGTGCAGAAAAAGAGGCGTGCATGCCTAGGTTTGCAAATAATGGTGAAGGCGGAAGTAGGAGTGCTCGCAGAAATAGGTCGAGTGAAAATTCTAGAGGAAGGCGTGTGGAAGATAATGTAGAAGATGATTTTTCTATATCACTAGCGTGCAACGAACCCCAGCTTTCGCCTAGTTAGAGGTAAGTTTATTTAAAAAAATATAGTTTAATCATTCAACTTACAGTTAAAGGAATTGTTTATTCATGATGTTAGTTTTGTTTTGTATAATGTAGGCACACATCTCATACTCATGAAGCGATAAATATTGGCATGGCACGAGGTGGTGAATGGTTTGGCACACAAACATCATTTCATAATCCCTATATTTACACTGGTTCAAGTGGTTGGCAAGAGGGAAATATGAATTATGAGGAAGACGAAGGGAGAATGAGGAAGAGGATGGGGAAAATGTTGAGCAGGTGCCTAATTCACCGATTATTGATGTTGAAGATGTACGAGGAGAGGATAGTGTGCAAGAGATGGTTCATAATGAGGGAGATGAATAGGTGGACATCGTAATTGCTACAGATAACTTGGATGATTTTGAGGGGGAGTTGCCATATGAGGAGGGCAATTAATCGGGGTTTGCATGAGGAGACATATCATGAGGAAGCAATCTATGTGGGGCAAATATTCCCTAATAAAGATGAATTTGTACACCCATTGAGGGAGTTTTCAATAGCGCATGATGTTCGCTATAAAGTGATGCGTACAAATCTGACACAGTACACAGCAAGATGTCAATACCCGGACTGCCCATGGAGAGTACATGCATAATTGAGGAAGGGAATTAATGATTTTAAAGTGAAGACATATGGTGGCGAACACACTTGTAGAAATGCTCAGCTAGATGATTGTTTAAATATAACACCCTTGCAAGTGCGCAAGGCAATTGTACTACGGCGAGTATTAAAAAGGGTTGTTGAACCTCAGGGACGGATTAATGATTTACCAAATTCAAAAGAAAATAGCAGTGTTGATTCTAGACTAAAAAAGCAATGAACTTTTAACTAAATTAAGTGAAAATTAATCGATATGGAGAATATCAAGGCAGAGAATCCACCACTAGACATGCAATTACTACTCTCAATTATTATTAAGCATAAGTTAACATGATATGGTAATTAGTGTTGTTGATCGGACTCCACTTATTTGTGCAGCTAGACCCGTTTGTAGGCCACAGAGTGAATAAGCTATGCTACTTCAATAGTTGAATGCAATTAAGTACCAGGTGAAGAAGCTTCAGCTCTGTTCTGTGTTGCAGCTTTACTAGAGAATGAGGAAGGACGGCCATGAGAACTGTGACCTGGTGTGAAAACCAGTACAAAAGTTCAATGCAAGTTAACAATGAAACTCCATTGCATAATAAATATCTTATATATTTTTATATAGAAACTTCATGGCGCATGTAAACAGAATAGAACACTTAACCATCCAAAACAAGTTGAATATTAAGAATTTTTAAAAACAGAGAAGTTACTGATGCCAACAACAAAGAAAGTCCATCCAATGTATCTATTTTAAAGAAAATTTTAAAAAATGTGAACAGATATGACAATAACAACAAGAAGAAAATAAACCAAATAACAGAAACATAGAGTATTTAATTTCTCGAATCGCCCTAACTCTAAAAAAGTATTTAGGACTCAATCACACAGAAAACTTCCGTGGAAAACACAAATCGGTTATACAAGAATGTAGTTTGCTGAATTATTGACATCGATCTACATTCTACACACTGCAAAGAATATAAATAGCAATTTTTATCAGCCTCAAGAAGTTCAGCTTAGTGTCCGACATGCATACGACACACATGCGCATCAGCTTAGCACACACATATGTGCCATCTATCCCGATGATCGAAGGCTCTTATATGATGGCAGATTTCTAGGCAGAAAACCTTGAGACAGATAGAAAAAATGCTTTTGTGGACATGGATGTGGGCCGAAAGGACTGTTTTCTATAGGAAAATTGTATCGGCCATGCGGCTCGATAGAGAGGTTTACAGTCTGCAGGGCCAATGCGTCAGGGCCACTCAAGCTCTAACTCCTCTAGATACCCTTACAATTGTTCCTCGTCAATCCAGCCTGCCCTTACAATTGTTCCTCTTCAATCCAGCCTGTCAAGCCACCAAGGAAATATCAGTGCTCGCTCACTCGAGGAACATTGCATCACGTTAAGTAGCGTAGGGAGTTGTAATCAGCTTGTCAAGCTTCACTGCATCATGTTAAGTAGCATAGGGAGTTGTAATCAGCTTGTCAAGCTTCACTATCGTAGTCGTCGGTGAAGTTTAGGTCAATGGGACTCATGGTCGATAGCACCGGCTAGCGCAAGTGCCATTATAGAAAATATTTATCATTGATCGATGGACACTTAATGACTATGCTAGTGAAGTTTCACCAGCTGATTATAGCCCGGACACTGGATCTGCCTCGGAGTCTGATAAGTGGGTTCCCCCGCTTGAGCCGCATCCTGGCACCCCCGAGGATTCAGCTCCCCCCAAAATTGCCTTGTCTTCCTCCCTCTCATTTCCAAAACCTCTTCCTCCAAAACCCTAAAATAGCCACCTTTGATCCTTTCTTTTTTAGTGTTATGAGTAATGATGCCCGAGAAAATGGCATGAGCTAAAAATGGCCAATTTTGCTGGTGTTAATTATGAGGAAATGAAGCATAAAGAAGAGGGTGGCTGTCCATGTGGTGGCCATTGGGGCCTTCATTTCAATGGCCCCAAACAATATTCGGCCTTTTACAAAATGGCTTTGCCATTTGGTCACCTCAAGGGCCCAATGTGGATTAGGCATGGTAGGCAACCTACCATACTGTTATTTATGTCGATTTGAACTCATATGACTAAGGTCTGTACACTCCTTTTTGTGCATCATATGAGGGTCAACGGCTTCTGTTTTGAGCCTAGGCGCATATACAGGTAACAATTTTATGGCGCTTTCGATCGCTTGTGGTGGGTGTGAGCAGCTCCAAGTAAGGGATACACTTGTTTTCTAATCAGGGCAATTAATGTGGGACAGACGAGAGGCTTGGGACTGTCGCGAGGCCTCTTGTTGCGTGACCAAGACTTCCCTGCTGAGGTTTTTATGCAGATGAATGTCCAACACAAGTGAAAAAAGCATCTCGGTCAATCCACACAAGGTTTGAAACGTCGGTTGCAAGTATTCTTAAAGGCTGGCTGTTTACATTAATTTGGACAGTTAGTCTGGCCTAGATTGCACAAAGAGTTGTCACTGACAAAATTTAACAGGAGTCAATAAAACTTAATGTTACAAAATTTCCAATATCAACAATCTAGAACTCCAGTACTAAGTAATTCCAGTTCAACTATTAGTGGCCCATGCAATAATAACGGGTGTCAGGGTACAACCAAAGAATATCCTCCTCAAGTATCATTGTAACTTCTTTTTAAAATAAATAGGACTTCTAATATGGAACAAAGAAAGTAGCATATTAGAACATGCAGTACCATTTATGTAAAGGTACTCTCAGTTTACACTACCCATGCATCAGCTTTTCAGCTCTAGGTAATTAGGAAAATCCTGATCATCATATATTCAACGACAAAAGGAACCAGACGTTATATTGATATATAATATAATATATTATATTATATAATATATTAATATATAATATAAAATGGGTAATTATATTGAGCCCAACACATTTTTTTGGATGAATTAAAATTTTATTGTAAAAGCCCCAAGAGGAAGAGATTTACAAAGAAAGGCCAGGAAAAAGTACAAAAATCAAATATAACTTAATAAAAAAATCAGATAAGTATGCACAATGCCGATGACTAAGCTTTTGAATATGAGTATTTTTTGTCACGCCTCGAAATCTCATACCTCGATCGGAGTGCGGAAGCCAACAAATGAGATACATTTCGAGGTAGAGATCCCGGGCACGCGACCGAACAGTCGATTTCTCTATCGATTACAATCATCTGAGGCCTTCTCATTAGTGGGAAGTGTCCATGATATGGAAAATTAGTTTAAGAAGGGATTCTCACCAAACTCTATATAAACCATAGAGAGTTGGCTTGTGCTATTGCAAAACCAAGCCCTAGAACGTCCAGAGACTTTTCCCTTCTCCTTCCCACATTCATCTACCTCCTATAAGGCTTCTTCTTGTGGGAGTTTGCAAGAGCTTGGAGCGGGAGCTTTGGAGGAAGCGGAGGAGACGAGCAATGCGTAGAAAGATGGAATCTTTGGTGAATTAACTATAGGATGGTTTTTTCCCCTTTCCTCTCTTCTGTTATATGATATTTATAAGTGTTTTGGTTCAGTACCTTAGAGTATTGTTTGATTCTTGTAAGATGAATGAATTGTGTCATTATTTCTATGCGTAGTGCATCATAATCATATGTGCATTCATGTTTCGTTTCTAGATGGGAAATTCACTCCTAAAGTCTGATGCTTTATTAATTTTTCAGAGACTAGAAGTTCTGATATTGCTTGATGGACCATGATCCACGTTGAGTTTTAGTGTCTTAATGTGTGTCTTATATTAATTGTTTTATTGGGATGTATTAATGTTTAAAACTGTGTTATATGTAAAGGAACATGAGAAAGGTGTGTACTTTAGTAATTCCAGATAATTCTAGGGTTTGTAATTGATCTAGGAGGGGAGTAGATGGTTTGTTAATGATATATTATCATCTATAATGTGTTCTTAAGTGAGATAATCAAGTTTAATTAAGAATTTTAATCTCGGCCAGAACTGTTTCTGTGCTGACAGTCTGTAATAAATAATTCATAACTAATTCAAATAAAATCTGAAAAACATAAAATCAGTGGGGTTAGAAACTAGAATCACGAGGGTATTATCAGTAAAAATTTCAGAGGTTAAGTATTATTGTACAAAGTACAGTAGTTGTCGGAAGGGGACTATTGTGCAGGAGGCAGTGAGCTGTGTCTAAGAGAAAATACTAAGTATCTAAATAACATCATGTAATATGATATGATAATGTTTAACGTGTCAATACTAGTAAGTGGACTATATACTTATGGAATATCACAGCAAGAATTGGGTTAGAAGTAATCTAATTAGGAGGGATAATCCTTTAATCAAGAGATTCATAATCATCTATCTTAAAAGCGTTGATGTCGGTTTGTGATTCCACTTGGAATTCGAATCATCTAAGATTCTTTGGTATACTTATTTCTGATATTTGTATTATAATATTCCAATGCATATGAGGAATTCCTATCTAGGGCTGAGCATGAAAGGTATGTATTGATTGTATGGTACTCCTTGGGTGAGTTGTTATTATTCAAAGTGTTTGGGTTGTCTTGTTATTCTATGCTACTCCAATGAGTGAGTTATGTGTTGACCAAAGACTTTGACACTTCTATCCATACTCCGTGAGAGAGTCCATTCTGGTAAGAGATACCTTATGATCTTAGAGTGTTGTGACCTCTATTCCTTTGATATATTGCTCATATTGTTTACATGATTGTTTCTTCCACTGGAGATCTTGCGTGACTCTCCCCATGGTGGATTCATAGTATGCTCAATTAAGCCATTGCTAGATCTTGCGAGGTCACCAATATTTGTGGAGTTGCGATTCCATACTGCCCAAAGGGAGGCACTATACGTACGTTAGATTGTGGACATTACGAAAGGTCCTCAGTCTCCGCCCGTCGTGTCAGTAAGCACTGGTGGGGCCAGCATCCTAGACGCATGGCAGGGTTCCAAAAGAGGACCCTTAGGGTGGTTCTGGTATATTATTTTAGTCACTTGCGAGCGACCAGTTCAGCGAGCAGAAATTGTAACTCCTTTCACTATAGATGTCTAGAGCCTTTGATATAATTGTTATTCTCTCCTTACTTATATAGTTGGTAGGAGCCTTATTGATGTTTTCCTATACTTACGAGTTGGAATTGTTGTTGACTAACCTTTCAGGTGTATAGACCTTGGTTCAGTCCAGATGTTGTGGATTGTTCATAATTCTTTGTTATTCGTATTCTCTTCATATTGTTTGTTTTAATTCAGTGGGTTTTTACATCCTACTGAGTGTTTTTATGAAATACTCATGCATCCTCTGATGCAGGCACAAATAAAAATTAAGATCAGGAAGTGCAGTGGTGGAAATGCGAATGCAGGAGCCGTGAAGAGTTTAAATACTATCTTGTTATTTGCTTTGCTTTTATTGATGCTTATGACATTATTGGAAATTGTATGCCATAGACTTATAGGTTTATTTTATTGGATTTTCTTAAATAGATTATTATTAAGTAAATTCATTTCATACTATTTATTGATGTCTGTTATTGTATTACACTGATTGCGGGCATAATCAGTTACACATTCTTCATCCCTCTAGAGACGTCCTATTTAAGTCTAGTTGGGATTTGGTATCTTTCCCAAACAAATCCGCCCCAAAAATACGCTAGAAATCACAAAACCGCAACCAGCGATCGATCGTCTCATGCGCTTTTCTACACTACCGTGTTACAGCCGATCGATCGCAATTATTGCCGATCGATCGCTTTACCCGAAACAAAACAATCAATAATTACAGTAACTACGATCGATCGTTTTGATAAGTGGTCGATCGGTTCAATATGCCGATCGATCGTTTGTTATGGCGATCGATCGCAGTCACGCCCTTAAAAATTCAATTTCTCATATCTTTTTACTCCGAACTCCAAATCGCGCATAGTTAGTGGCGTTGGAAAGCTCTTCTCATCAACTTTAATTCCCATAAAGTAAAACATAATCAAATCAAACATTAAGAGGGTCAAATTTTGGTTTTTAAAATACTTACTAATTTTCAGGGTGTTACATTTTCACTAGATTAAGAATTCTGCAAATGCCTTCTGCAAATGACGGCATTTGATGAAGAGATTGATTCTTCAAAAATCCATTTATTTCGCTCTTACAAAAACTACAGAGATATAAACATTGAAGATATGCTTTAAAATTCATGATAATTCGTCCGAGAAGCTTCCAACATAATATGGCATTTGAGGAGCAGGTCTTGCCAAATAACCTTGTTGAAACTGCATTAAAAAAGAGCTGATCACGGCTTTCAATTGCATGAAAGCAAAGAGGGCAACGATTAACCAAAAAAAAATATGTCTCCCCTTTGAAGATACTCTAGAGTTAAATGTCCACCCGAAAGAGCAAGCCAAAAAATGAAGATATGTCTATATATCCATTTTTTGTGCGAGGCAATAGTCCACTAGTCAACAATAGGGGTAGACTAACAGAAAAAATCCCAAGCAATCTTGTAAGAAAACTTTCTAGAATGAGTTATTCTGGAAATTAATTGAATCAATTTCATTAGTAAGAATATGAACTCGAGGATTTATATAAGATATAATTTCCTTTTAACGAGACAAGTCTACCTGCAAATTCCAGTACCCATTTAAGATTGAATCTGCAACTGTCTGAAGTGTCACCCCCAACCATAAGTAAGCATAAAGGAGAGTGCTCAAAAATCCGTTTATTTCGCTCTTACAAAACTACATAGATATAAACATTGAAGATATGTTTTAAAATTCATGATAATTCGTCCGAGAAGCTTCCAACATAATATGGCATTTGAGGAGCAGGTCTTGCCAAATAACCTTGTTGAAACTGCATTAAAAAAAGAGCTGATCACGGCTTTCAATTGCATGAAAGCAAAGAGGGCAACGATTAACCAAAAAAAAATATGTCTCCCCTTTGAAGATACTCTAGAGTCAAATGTCCACCCGAAAGAGCAAGCCAAAAAATGAAGATATGTCTATATATGCATTTTTTGTGCGAGGCAATAGTCCACTAGTCAACAATAGGGGTAGACTAACAGAAAAAATCCCAAGCAATCTTGTAAGAAAACTTTCCAGAATGAGTTATTCTGGAAATTAATTGAATCAATTTCATTAGTAAGAATATGAACTCGAGGATTTATATAAGATATAATTTCCTTTTAACGAGACAAGTCTGCCTGCAAATTCCAGTACCCATTTAAGATTGAATCTGCAACTATCTGAAGTGTCACCCCCAACCATAAGTAAGCATAAAGGAAAGTGCTCAATCCAGGGATCTTGATACATCTTTGTATTTTACCCAATTTCCAATCTTAAAATGGTTCTCTCCAAAAAAGAAACCATAATTCCCCAAAAAAGAAACCATAATTACATCCACTTATAATAACACTGAAAGAAGTAGAAATAAATACCCAAAAACAAGTGTTATCAGATCCACTTTCAAACAAATATGATTTGGCCCCAATTCATAATGAAAGTTCCTAACCAATTCATGAGCTAGAAGGATACTTTTGTTGATGATTCTCCCTTTAGTAAAACATGTTTCGTTAAGACTAATAAGGGAGGGCAGCACAAGAAAGAGGCAAGAGGCAATCATTTTGGCAATATTTTTTTATACCAAGAGAGAAGATTTTGGTAATAGGTCAATTTAGTAGAAAGAGGCCTTCGAGAATGAATTTTTCCATCTGAGAGAGGGAGGGTTGAGGGAAGAGCCAGTAGAGGAGGAGGCCGTCAGGGTTAGGGATTCTAGTCATCCTCAGAGCCCGTCATAGAGAGGTTTTTCTAAAGGAGAAGGAACCCGGGTGCTTATGGGTCCTGAGAGACTCCCATGGTGAAGCATGGCGGCAGAGAAGCACCAACCTAGAACTCTCTTGGTCTTGGTCCGACAAAGCTAAAAAGTTGAGCCCAACACATATAGTATACTGCATTCCAAGTCACACTGAGCAAAATACACTTCTCATTTCATTAGCTTGATCTTGGCCTTTTTCACAAAGCAAATGAGAATCATAACTAAATGAGTAGAAGAAAGGTCGTCATGGATAATGCATACCCCAAGACGAAAAGCAGTGCCCTTAAGACGACAATCATATAAGAACTTAGTAGCTTTAAGAGCTTCTTAATTCCATGCTAACCCCAGAAGCAATTATTGCACAAGCAATAGCTCCAGCTGAAGAACCAGCTAATGGAGTACTCTCATGCATCATAAAGCAACAATGGAATTTCAGCACCCTTTCTTCATGTGAAAACATAAATAGTAACAGAGATTGCATAATACAACTGAACATTTTCGTTACTGGAACACCTGAAAATCCATCAAATTTACAATTGTTTTCAACATAAATCTCATTGAAAAATAGTTTAAGAACAACAAATTAAAACATTTTCTCTCATAATTCAACATGACGACTTCATCCAAGAAACAATCTCACAAAATTTATCAGCATCAAATGAAATTACCGTAATATATCTCTTTTCAATGAGATATTGAGCCACACCCAGATGGTAAGGCAATAGCAGCCCTGCTTCCAAGAAGCTGAACCCGGGGCTCCTTACGAACTTCGGATCCCTTTCAGCCTCCACATCCTTCAACCTCTGCTCCCAAATTACCCCATCATCGATAAACTCCCACGTAACTGACCCTCTTTTCCCTGGTGAGCGGACGTCGACTTCCAGATGCACATCGAGGGCAGAGCCCACATTAACAGTGGTGGCAGCCTCATAGTCTGCCCTACAGTTTCTAACAAGCAACGAAGCGATGCCGAGGAAGAATTCGCCAGTGGCGACGCCGATGGAATGCTTCTCCGGGTCCAGAGGGGCGGGAGCGGAGCTGTCATCAGAATTGGTAGATGATCGGCGAAGGAGAGGCTCCATCGAGGCGGGTGGGAATTGGGGATAGGATTGAGGAATCGGCGGTGATTGGCGGTGGTGGAAGGGAGGAGGGCAGCGGCAGAGACGGCCGAGGGAGAAGGAAAGATGGGGTTTTTATGGGTAACGGACACAATGTGTTGTCCGTGTCCGTAACACCCCATTAGAACGGACAGACAACTCATGCCCGTGTCCGGTCCGTAGTCCATACGGACAGTCCGTTAAATAGCGGACGAATACGGATACGGACGGATCTACGGACATGGATGCCCGTGAACACCCCTATGTTCAACAAAAGAAAAAGAACTACAAGACAACAAGAAGCTCACATCGTCTACCTCCTTTAGTCAACCAAACCCCATCGCAATACCTGCAAGATTCAACCAGCTTCACAACCCTAAATCAAAATACCTGTCATTCAAACATGTACAACAAATTGTGTCATAAAGGAGTACCAGTTAATCACTCTCTTCTTGCTGGAACACAATGCTCATGCATACCTCACACATACCTCATATAAAGGGTTCCCATCAGGACAAGGCGTAACATGTTGCATGTAAGCTCGCGATTCATTTTTTATAGTCCTAGGAAGCAGCTACTCTACTTACAGCACCTCTGCCATTCCGTCCATGGAAATGAACTCCTCGCCGAGAAATGTTCTGACTGCGTTCCTTGAATCTCAACCCAGAACTTTCACGCATAACCTCTTCAGTTGGAGACCGAGCCAGAAAAAACATTGTTGGATTTCATATATTGAGATTCAACTGGCTGGTACTCAATAGTGAGAATTGTAATGTTTCCTTCTATCCCCATTCAAAGGTCCCTGCTGTTTATGGGTCACTAGCCCCGAACCTCTCCACCCACCGCCTCCATGAGGTGACCCTCCTTGCCCTCTCTGAAAACGACCATTGCACTTACTCTGTTTCCGCATATCCCAGGAAGCTTGCTGCTTCTCAATCTGAATATCTGTATTTTCTGCTACTCCTGGAGTTGAGCAGTCATGGCCTTCTTTCAGTGAATCCGTGTGCTTCTTTTTACAAATTTTGTGTCCTGATGACGTGAGTGGGTTGTTTCTGAAACACTGTGCTTTTGCATTTCCACCTATGGACTTTCAAAAGGCTGGACTTGCGAGCTTTCATCTTTTGTGGGAGGAGATGTAACAACTCAAACTGTAACCCTCTGAGGCCCGCTGCCTCTGCTTCCATATTGGTTCTGATTAGAACTGTTTTGCTGTTTAGGACCTTTTGGTTGCCAATGAGATCCCATAACTTGCCTGTTTTCAGGTTTCAAATCCTTCTTACCATCCCACACATGAATTTCAATAGCAGGGGTATGAATACCTTGTTCCACGGGCATTGCTTTGTCTAAATCCTTATTAAGCTCCTCACTGACATTCTGATAATGCTCATCACCCTTGCCAAATCTGCTGGTTTGCCTCCTCCTCCTTCCAGAAATTCCATTGTCTTTGGAGGCAGCACATCCACTGACTTGCTCAAGGGACATGACTTTATCAGTTTGCCCACCAGTATACACTCCATAATCCTGCTGTTTGTGTGACTTTATATCTGAATCTGATTGCTGGTGTTCATATGCCAACTTCTCAACAGCAGAAGAAGATACAGATTCTTCACGGGAACCATCCAAGCCTACATGAGATTCATTGGGACTGCACTGACGCCATGATGCATGTTTTTTCCCATGCTTATTCTGCTTATTCTCAATATTCTTTGAATCTTTACAAGAACTTTTAGTACCAACAGCACAGATATCATTCCCAGAGCTACTCATCTCATCAGATATGGATGAAAAAGGAGGAGAACGCAGAGGCAGTTGCAAAATTGCTCTGCAATGACAACTCTTTGGCAGCTGGTTTTGGAACATACCTCTCCATCTCCACACGCTTAGTCTTCACACTATTTCCCATTCCACTCCCACCCTTCCCGGATGGTTGATGACCTTCAATCTGACCAACCTGCTCAAATGACTGTTGCTGCTTATTCAGTGGCTGCACAAGGTCCCAGACAACAGTTTCATTACCACGAAATTTCTCTGTCGGTCTAACAGGTTGACTATTCCTTGATCCATTCCTAGAAGACTGAGGTTTCTACTGGTTCCGATTCTTCTTACAACGGGACTGCTTCAATTTGTCTGTCCAAAGCTTTGTCTATAGATGGAACTGCCTCTGGACAATCTCGGGCTCTACAATATTTGCAACCAAGACAGGCCTAATATCTTGGACAAAAGTTTCTGAACATTTCACCATGCCACTTTCAACAGAGGGTTGATAGAGTTTCCTTCCACTGGCGCAGACGCCAACAGACCAGACTCCCCAGATTCATCATTTCACTTTATGTTTGCTCTTAGAGTTCCATGTATGCTTCTTCTTATGCTGGGAGGAAGAATTATCGACATTATACATATTACTCATTGAGATCGATTCGCCAAATGCATTGCATTTGCCTCGAGGCACTCTTGAGTAGTGCTTCCAGAAGAAATTGAACCCTCTCTTCGGTTCTTGTCATTCGAAATATTATTCCTTGTTCGATGATGACTGATTTGCTTCTGCTTGGAAGATCCATTGTCATGCAACTGTAAAGCACTTCCCTCACTAGGAGAGCTATCAACAACTTGAGATGAAGAGACAGATGAAGTACTTGCAGCATCCATTTCATGATTGGGAAAGCCAGAAACTTCAGTGAATTCAATTGCAGGATGATTAACTAACCCACCATCCTTTTCTGCAACATTTAATCTAGACTGAATTGATGAATTTGATGTTTGAGTCATACCATCACTCAGCTTTTCACTAACCACTGCATTTTTTACTGTTCTTTCCTCCTGAATAGGAACCTCCTCATGCTTAGGCAGAAGTTTGCTGCCATCAGACTTTGATGGAACATTATCCCCAAAGGTCCTCCTGTTCTTCTTCCAACTTTGCAAAAGCTTTTGCTTTCTGCTCTCTTGTCCTATCCTCCTCTTCCTTAGCCCACTGAGTTGCAATCTCTTTCAGTTTCGCACACTGAACAAATAGAAAATAAAAAATTAATCATAGGCCCAGGGTAAAGAGATGGACCATGGCCACTTGCCATTCCCCTAACACGGGCATCTCATTCACTCTGATTGCAAAAATTCACTCGTGGAGAACCATAATAGCCATCGTATGGTGACATACGCCCAGGGTACCTGACTGGCATCACAGGATGACTCGGAACAGGATAAGATTCAGGCATATAAGGTCGACAAGAATCTCCCTTCCAAGGGCCATATCCACCAGCCCCAATTCCAGGCCTTGGAGATGTCTGCTGGTTAAGCACAGGCCTCACAGGGATCGGTGACTGAGGTTGATAATAACCATACTGTGGAGGATCAACTGAATAACTCCTAGGAGAACTTGCCGGTCCATAAGGACCAGCTGGAGGGCATCCTCTATACCAAGATCCATCGGGAGGCGCATTTTGAACAGAAGGACCATACCAATGTTCAAAATTTTGTTGTGGAACACTAGGGTTGGTATATGTCAAGGATTGCTCTGAATATCTCTGCCATTTTTCTATGTTCAGTTGAGGCCTAGTTCCAGGATGCATGGGCTCATCCCTACTCCATGTACGTACACCTTTCTCACTAGTCGCATCGATATCTCCACCATCTGATACACATGAGTTGCCTCCCGAGAGAGCTAAGTTTTACGTCTTCAGCCAGACAAGGTTCTTCAAATCACTCAAGGTAGACAGTATCATCTAAATGCTCAGTGATCACTTCTGAGTCTACAACTCCCTCTAAATACGGTTTTAATCGCTGACCATTTACCGTGAATGTATTGCCGATTTTAGCGTTGTGAATGTCAACTGCACCATGAGGAAACACCTTGGTCACAGTAAAAGGACCCGACTATTTAGAGCGCAGTTTGCCAGGAAAAAGATGCAATCTTGAATTATAAAGCAAAACTTTTTGAGCAGGCTAAAAGGACTTCCGAAGAATGGTTTATCATGAAGTAATTTAGTCTGTTCTTTATAAAGTTTTGCATTCTCATAAGCATCAAGTCACATTTCTTCAAATTCATTGAGTTGCAGCTTACGTGTTGTGCCTGCCTTGTGCATATCAAAATTCAAAGCCTTGATTGCCCAGTATGCACGGTGCTCTAACTCCACTGGTAAGTGACAAGCTTTCCCAAAAACTAGTATGTAGGGATACATACCAATGGGAGTTTTGTACGCAATCCTGTAAGCTCACAAAGCATCATTTAAGCGTAAGGACCAATCTTTCCTATCGGGTCTAACAGTTTTCTCCAGAATCTTTTTAATCTCCCGATTGGACAACTCAACTTGGCCACTCGTTTGAGGATGATATGGAGTAGCAACCTTATGGGTAACAGAGTACTTTCTCAGCAAAGCTTTAAAAGATCTGTTACAAAAGTGAGTGCCTCCATCACTGATTATGGCTCTTGGGGTCCCGAAACGACAAAATATGTGGTCTTTCAAAAATTTCACCACAACCTTATGATCATTTATCTTAGTTACAATCGCTTTAATTTATTTAGAAACATAATCTACAACAATTAAAATGTCGAGGTGACCAAAGGATTGTGGGAAGGGGCCCATTAAATCAATTCCCCAAACATCAAACAGTTCCACCACAAGAATGGGTTGGAGAGGCATCATATCTCGTCGAGAGATAGATCCAAACCGTTGACATCTATCACAAGATTTGCATAACTCATGAGCATCCTTAAATAAGGTTGGCCAATAGAACTCACTCTGCAAAATCTTGACTGCAGTTTTCTTTCGTCCAAAATGTCCCCCGTATGCTTGAGAATGACAAGAATGTAGAATACTATGAAACTCATTCTCAGGCACACATCGTCTAATCACCGGGTCTGAATATATTTTAAATAGGTACGGATCATCCCAAAAGTAAGATTTAATCTTGGAAAAGAGCAAATCTTTGTCATGTTTGTTCTAATGAGATGGAATCTGCCCTATGGCAAGGTAGTTCACAATGCTGGCAAACCAAGGGGTTTTAATTTGGGAGATGGGGAACAATTGTTCATAAGGGAAAGAATCATGTAGCGGTTCCTCATCTTGAGATTTTTCAACAAAGATTTTGGACAGATGATCGGCCACCACATTCTCAACACCTCTCTTATCTCGGATTTCATAATTAAATTCCTGTAAAAGCAAAATACATCTAATCAATCGGGGTTTGGTGTCTTTCTTAGTCAAGAGATGTTTTAATGCCGCATGATCAGAGAAAATGATGATTTTAGATCCTAAAAGGTAGGATCTAAATTTATCAAGGGCATAAACTACTGCTAGAAGTTCCTTCTCTATAGTTGTGTAATTCAATTGAGCATCAGAGAGGGTTTTACTAGCACAGTAAATGACATGGGGAACCTTATTCACTCTCTGGCCTAGGACAACACCAATGGCATAGTCTGAAGCATCACACATTATTTCAAAGGGAAGAGAGTAGTTAGGGGGCTGAATGATAGGTGCCACGTGCATCTTCTGATGATAGGGCGAAGATTCTCGCCTGAGTCTTCTTACTCGCCTCTGTTCCAGTCTTCTTCTCACGGTTAGGGCAATAAGGAGAGATATGCCCAACCTCATTGCACAAGTAGCAAGTCCGTGTATCCTGAGGACATGGCTTTCCTCTATGCGTATCCTGCCCACAAATCCTGCAATGACCAACAGCCACATTACCGTTGTCATTGCCTCGAAACTGTTGACGTTGTGCACCATTCATCCGATTCTGCTGCTGCTGCCTTTGCTGCTTAAAAGGACGCTGATTCCCACGATTAATGTTATTGTTAAAACGCTTATTTCCAGAACATTTCAGCTTATTCTCTTGAGTTTTGACTTGGTTGCTCCTTCTCTCCAAGGTTCTTTTGAAATCATCCTCCAAAATGGAAGCTAGCTCGACCGCTTTCGCTACCGTCGTTGGTTGGGAAGCTAATACCTTCGACCTTAAGCCGTCCTTCAGTCCATCCACAAAACGTTGCGCCTTAATCAAGTCATTAGGACAAGCATTGGTAGCAAATCATTGAAGTTGTTCGAACTTCGTCTCATACTGAAGCACAGTCATCGATCCTTGCACTAACTCAAAGAACTCTTTCTCCTTGCGTCGCTGAATATGGGAAGGAAAGTACTTGCTATTAAACACCTCCTTGAATTCTTCCCAAGAAATCTCCTGATCCACAGTAAAATTGTTGTGCTCGGCGGACTCCCACCAAAATACCGCCTCACCAACAAATAGGAAAGTAGCATAAATCACCCGATCAGCCTCGGGTACCTGCATGCCCTTGAACAACCGTTCCACTTCAACTAACCAATGTTCCGCCTTTTCTGGGTTATCCTCACCAGAAAACTGAGGTCCAGCTCTCTTAAACCGTTCGAGTGTTGGTGCCTTCGCATTATTATTATTACTTCCACCATTTCGCAGTTCAGTCACCAATTGCCTGACCATATCAGACATGTTCTGACTGGCCCCCTCTTCCTGCGAAGGGTTAGGGATCGCGTTGGTTCGACGTCCACGATTTCCTGAGTTCATCATTCTCGCGTATCTACAGCCAAAGAAAGGAGATGAATTAGAAATCTTACTTTTAGCTCAATTTGTAATTCACCTCTCATTCCTTTGACTCCTAGCATCGCTCACACAGTACACACAAAATAAAACAATCACAAGGCAAGCATTTAAAGTAAATAATTCTTTTATTTCATAAAAAGATTCCTACACTGAGATCCCAAATAAGCCAGGGTTTTATTGCAAAAGATTTATGAAAACTAAAATCTATCCTAACTCTTTCTCTTAGTCATCCTTCCTACGCTCTTGCCTTCAGAGGTAATCATCCAGTATGTCTAAAGCTAACCAGGTTGGTGCAAGTCTCAAGTACGAGTGCCACAGAATTTCCCACATCGTCATGTATTGAAGGGTTGTCGAACCTCAAGGACGGTTAAACAATTTACCAAATTCAAGAGAAAAGTGTAGTTTTTAATTTAATCTAAGAAAGAACTAAACTAGCTGAGATTAATCAATATATGAAAAAGACCAAGGCTTCGAATCCACCACAATAAACTAGTGTATCGTCTCTCTCTCTCTTTTGAATAAAGATTTCTAATTGGCTAGCATATTCCTCTCGGACACACACTTGTCAATTCAAATTATAGTGCTTTCCTCTCGGATGTAACACATAAATCAATTAAGCACATGGAACTGTGATCTATCTCTCTCGAGTATAAACCAATGAAACTTTATTAGTATGTAACACGTCAGATTACTCACGTTCCTCTCGGACATGCAAGTGCTCCTTCAGATTGAAATCCAATTATTCACTCTTGTCTCTCTCGAGTAGAAAGAATAAACATCAATGAATTAACTTTAATTGCATAACAAAGGTTCATACACCAACTAGAATAAATTAAGATGAGAGAAAAGAAACTACACAACCAGTCTATCTGGCTTCATCTATGCCTTGGAGAGGAGTTTAGCCTTGCATTGGAAGAGAATCCATCATCATGTTCTTCATCTTCTTCTTGTCCTTATCTCCTTTGCTCTAGCCTCCAAAGACTCCAAAACTCTATTCTCCAATGCTATCTAATGCCCAATACGTTCTCCTTTAAGGCATATATATAGGGGTGAAGGAAAACCCTCAAATCCCCTTCCAAATCCGAATCAAAATAGGCCTTATTTGAGTTCTACGCATACGGCGATTGATCGCCAATACGGGTTGATCGATTACTTCCTGATTGATCCCCTGGTTTCTTCGTTAATTCACTATTTCGCACCGATCGATCATTTTGATGAGCCGATCGATCGCTGCTACTGTATCATGCATATCAAAAACTCTAGTAACTACAATCGATCATGTTGATGTCTGATCGATCGGTTCTTCTCTGGCTGTGTATTGCGGCTCTGCCGATCGATCGCACTGAATGGCCGATCGATCGCGTTCCTGTTTATTCTGCATCACAATCTTCCAATGGTCATAACTTTACGCTCCGAACTCCGAATTGCGCAGTTGGTGGCATTGGAAAGCTGACTTTCTGAACTTTAATATGAAGCTTGAATCAGTCCAATTAGAGATATGTACACGAAGTTGTGAAGATTCAACCATTGGAGTCACGTTTCATCGCATTTCTGCATCTTGCTCTCATTCTCCTACAAAACCAAAAATTATATTAAAGTATCACTAAATCTCATCAAAGACTAACATAAATATAAGTTTAGGAACTAATAAAATGCATAATTTATGTGTAGATCAATTGCTACTAAAGAGAAGATGAGTTCTATTTGAAACTGAAGAGCATCCAGATGAGATCTAACGAAAGAGATTGAGATGATAGGTCAATTGAAATAATAATATAAAAAAAGAAACAGAAAGACCAAGTGTTTTGCTCTGTTGCTCGAAAAGAAGGCGTGTTCATGCTCGCCTGGGCTCGACCAGCTCAGGGCGCTTGATCCAACAGAGGATGGCTCGAATTGGAAGGTCCAAATCGTCGTCAACTTGGAAACCTGCAGAAGATAGACCCTAATCTCGATTATTTGGGCAGAATTTGATTTGGGAATCAAAAAGAACGGCTGAAGAGAATTCGTGGGCAAGATTTGGGACTCCATCCACGGATAAGAAAGCTCGGATTTTGGGTGGATTTGGCGGTGCGAGTGGGCTTTGGACTGCTATAAAAGAGGAGAAGAAGAACCAAAGAAAATGGAGAGTTTTTTTGGCAGAGTGAACAGTACACTACAGTAAAAAATGGACCGAAGAAGATGATGAATGGTGCGTATGAACAGTGAACAAAACGCATGAACAGTAAAAAAAGAGAGGACGATCAGGACACAGACGTGCTCAATAGAGGTTGTCTTGGATTTTGTATTTCAATTTCCCCACGTCCATGAATCCTTCAAAACATAGTTTTTCTTCTCCTTTATCTATGTTTGGCTAAACTTTTTACACCGAGGCATAGATGAAACCCTCAATTGGTGTTTTTATGTTCAATTGTCTTTTTAGTTTGAATTGATATGAGAGTTTTATGTTTAAATTGAATATTTTGTAGATATCTATTTAAGTACTTGAACATAGGCTTGATTGGTAATCTATGAAAATACTTCCTAGAGTTCTTGTGTTTGATCATGATCATGAATATCTAGGAAACTTTTATATGAAGTAAAGTGCTGATTTTTATTAATTCTATGCCGATCAAGGATATATTAAATAGATTGATTCTTACCGGTTTAATTATACGTGTCCGAACACGAACATATATTATCTTTGTCACTCATCTGTGTGTCTAACCAAGAGCACAAAGATTTTACGGGTGCATTTGGAAGCTGAAATATTATTTTCACCTATTAGGCGTCAGGGTGAAAATTTTCACACTGATTTATGAAAGGTGAAATCTGTTTGGGAACTGAAAATAAATCACACTGATTTGTGTTTGGAAAGGAATATTCGTCCAAACGGCTATCGTGTAATCGATTACACGATAGGATGGGCTATCGTGTAATCGATTACGTGATAGCTTTTTAATGGGACAAACTTCAATGGTGCGTTTCTTACTCATTTTTTATCTATTTTGGCCCATTTTTTTTCATTCTTCCTCATTTTTAGTGCTCTTTCTTATAATGATGATATCATAAATATGTTGAGCCACCACATACTATTTATCGTGGATTTTGTGGTATTTTTTTATAGGATATCAAGGTCATTAGGATATCATGATGATCAGAAAGAGCATGGGCTCTCTCGGCTCAATGGGGCAACGTCGGGGTGAGGGGCTCCTTGGCTATGGCAGGTGAACACCGGGGGGGACGAACCTCGCCTCATGATTTGGGAGAGAGAGCTGGTTTTTTTCGTTGAAGAGGCGCGACAACTGATTCGTCAATCGGAGAAGGTTTTCCGATAACTTTCAGTATTTTCAGCTTCCAAATATTTTTTAGCCTGATAGCATTTTTTTAGGCCCGAAAGATGGTTTTTTTTAGCTTCCAAACGCACCCTATATCTCATATCAAATGGGGTTTCGTTAGGACAATTGGGAATATAAAGCTAGTTTAGTGGTGGATTCAAAAGCCTTGGTGCGTTCTTTCATTAGAAGCTCTTTGTTAATTTAATTATTTTAGTTACGCTATAAAGAAATTTTCCGTTTGTCGAATTAGTTAAGTAAAGTCTAGAATCATGTTGAAATTAAACCAAGTCTCTGTGGGATCGACCTCGTAGCCGCCATCTGCTCATATTCGTGCGCTTGCGAGTAAAATAGATTAAAATTCACAACAGTTATAATACCTAACAACTAATACGACACTGTAATTAGGGAATTGTCTGTGAACCATAAGAGTTAGGACAATTAACTAATGTGCATAGGGATGAATAATGTGTCATAATTTACAGTAGAGAAAAGAAAGAGTGAGATTAGGAAGAATAAGAGAAAATATTTAAGGCCCTAGAAGAGGACAATAGAAAAAATGAAGAATAGAATGAAAATAATAATAAGAGATGTTTATAATAGAATATTATAGAATATGTAGAGACATGTTATGGTGAATGTGAGAGTTAGTCACTCATGGTTCAAGACAAGAACCTTGAATAGAATGTATAAGTGTGGCCTTCTCTCTAGGAATTGAAGGAAGAATCTACAAGCCACAAGAACAACCATGTCAGTTGGAAGGCATAAACCCAGACTGAGGTTGGCCACCTCGAGAAATCAGAATCACAAGAGATCAAAGTAAGCATGCAGGATTACGGCGAAGTTTATGGTGCTCGTATTCCAAACTGGAGAGGATCGCGAATTCCCTTCGGGACTACCTATCAAAGCGTGGATGACAAGAGAATAGTTCCTAAATGAAAGATAGCTAGGACATTTCTATAAGAAAATAGATCCTAAAAGAATCACCTTGAGTAGGAATCAATGTATAAGGCATGAGCAGAAGAAAGAATGTGCTAAGGGCATTCCATTGGAGAAAAATTCTAAGAATGAGTCCTTGAGAGTATATCAAGGCATGATGAAGAATAACTTTAATTCTAATAGGCCTTAGATTGAACGTAGTAAAAGCAGGAATTGAAATATTGAGTTATTGCTTCATGTAGCTTTACTCTTGAATGTATTGAATATTGTTGCGCTTAACATTGGTTATAGAGTTTCCTTAGAAGTAGTGATAGCCAAAGATAGTAGCTGCAGTAGGAGGTATTTCCTTTTGATGTAGTTTACTCTGAATAAAGTTAGGCATGTTGGTGTGCCATGAACATTTTATTGTAATAGTTTATTATGGCTCATGTATGCTGTTTAATCAATTATATAAATCGAAATACTAGTATTATGGTTTCAATTAATGTTATGTTCAAAAATTGATTCCAAAAGGTGATGCCCGAAGGATGTATTTGATCGTATTTTGAATGTTGATGGGCTCAAGTTTCAGCTACAACGTTTATAAATTTTGAATGAAGTATTTATTATCTTCTGGAGGCAAAAATTTACTCTGATTTACACGAAATTGTGTTATTGAAATTGGGGCATTACAATTTCAAAGCATGTGGTGCTTATCATGATTTATGTCGAAATTTTTTGCATCATTTACTCTAATTTGATTTAAAATTCTCTGTAAAATTTGTGGTGTTACAGGAAGCCTTCTAAAATAATAAACTCTCATATCATGTCCAAGCTATGTGATGACACCTGCATTACCATGGATGCATGAGTGACGATACTCAGTAGAACAAACCGACGAATACTTCGAATTCAACAATGCATATAATATAACACAAAATGCTTATAAAGCTACAATGATAATCTAACATCCATCACATCACAATCAATCATAAAATCATTTAAGAAATTCCTTTTACCAGTCCTTGATTCTTTCAAATATAAACCCTCGCAAGCGCTCAAGACTAACGAGTATGAGGGTCTCGAACGACAAGGACGTTGTTGAATTATCTACCAAATTCAAAGAAAAAGAGTTGTTTTGTTGGATACTTTGTGGAAGAATTAAATGTCGCGACAAAGAGTAAAACTAAGAATTGTCGACGGATACAATGGCTAGGGTGTTAAGAATCCACCAATACACTCGTACTGCATAGCTTTAATCCTAGCAAAGACCTAATTAACCCGTACGGATAGAATGTTCCTAGCTACAAGCCAAAATCGCCCCACAAAGATAATCTATGATTCACAATGCTATGGATTATCACAATCGCTACAACCCATTCTACACTATTCAATTAAATTATAACTACTCCTAAAGATAGGTTGTATAACTGCTATGATCCATCACAAGTTTCTCAGAAATCATAATTAATACTATTGTGCAAACTACAACTCCGGCTACAAGCTCTAGTGCGCAGTCTGTATCAAATCCAATTATGCAATAAACACAAAGTGTAGAACATAGATGTCTCTACAAAGGTATCAAGCTACACAATACTTATCTATTGACTTCTTCATAACCCTATGCCTGAGGATTAGTTGCTCATGGACGTTGGAGAAGCAAACATGTCATTGAAGAGCCCCATAGTTCTCCTACTTCATGGAGTTTTGGAGCAGAAAAGTCAGAAAAGTCCAATTGGGATCCTTTCTCGCGTTTTGTAAAAGTGCTTAAACAGGTTTCCCTAAATTAGGTCTAAGGTGGACTCCAAATAGGAAACCAAATGGATCTGTACACATCACAACGCCACCAGTGGTCAACTACTGGACATTTCCGATTGCCTGCAGCCTATATTATTTTCCCGTCAAGCGGTCGGCAGCTAATTTCTTCCGACCGAACTGTGATGCTCCTATCTTTCTCAATGTTGAACAGTTCCTGTAGCGATCGGCCACTAATGCTCGGCAGTCGACCGGTATATCTCTTGTCCATCATGCATGTGTTAGCGGTTGGCCGCTAATGCTGTTCAATCAACCAGTAATCTCCAAATTATGCCCAAAAACACAAAATGAACAAGATTAATGAATTTCAGTTTGTCTTTAAAATGACACTTGTAACTTATTTCTAATTATCAGTTTTAGTTAACACTTAAAATGAACTAGTAAATCAAGTTAAGAGAGACAAATATATATATATATATGGGAAAAGTTTAAATGAGATCGCTCTCATATTGCTTATATGAGGCCACTTTGAATCATAGCCGTTGGATCTTGATCTGACGGCTACAAGTATCCATAATGATCTCACCCACTATTTGATGTGACACACTCACCTACCCATTGATTTGATATCCACCCTCCGATCGGAATCTAACGGCAATAAAGATTAGCCTCATACTCCTTATATGAGAACGATCTCATGTAAACTCATCTATATATATATATATATATAGGGAAAAGTTTATATGAGATCGCTCTCATATAGCTTATATGAGGCCACTTTAAATCATAGCCCTTGGATCTTGATCTAACGGCTACAAATAGCTATAATAATCTCACCTACTCCATGATGTGACACACTCACCTACCCACTGATTTGATATTCACCCTCCGATCGGAATCCAACGGCTATAAAGATTGGCCTCATCCTCCTTATATGAGAACGATCTCATGTAAACCATTCTCATATATATATATATATATATATATATATATATATATATGAGAAAAGTTTAAATGAGATCGCTCTCATATTGCTTATATGAGGCCACTTTGAATTGTAGTCGTTGGATCTTGATCTGACGGCTACAAATATCGATAATGATCTCACCCACTCTTTGATGTGACACACTCACCAACCCACTGATTTGATATCTACCCTCCGATCAGAATCTAACGGCAATAAAGATTGGCCTCATGTTCCTTATATGAGAACGATCTCATGTAAACTCATCTATATATATATAAAATTGACTCATTAGCCCTTCATTCACTTGCTCTCTCTGACTGATGTCATGACACAAGAGCTAGTGATCTATATGTTGTTTGAAGACATTCTTCTTCGTCCATCCTTCCGGAAAAACATTTGGTCTCATATGGGCAGATTAGAAAAGACATCCTATGGGTTAACTTCTCTTCTTTTGGGCATCTTCAAGCCTTCTTGGCTGATGTCCTTCTCATCGTCTTTAGTGAAACCCATTATTGGCATCGAGTCCACCAGTTCGTTCATACACAAGCACAAACCAGAATTATACATAACAATGAGTTATATCACATTAATTCACCACCACACCTTTAAGGTATCAGAAGCCTTTCTGGCACTTCATTCTTACCCATTGTCTCATGTGGTTTTGAGAGCATTTAAGTCTCATTCCAAAACCCGTCTCTAATTCATCATTTATATCTAAATATGACCAGATATCGACTAGTACATATAGCCATACCATAACCATTTTTGGTTATTTTTTATCCACAATAAGATCAGGTTAACCATTCCAACCTCCTCTACGAGGGTATCCCTTATGAATCCCTTAGACTATACAACTCTCAAGACTTAAGGATAACATCCTTAGTTTGCTCAGGAGTAACGCCTACTGCACGCATCCCTTAATTATTCCCAATTCATACACAGATCATGTGTAAGCGCATCCACTTAAATTTGCATAGTATTTACCATTGGCCTATCGGCTAGCTGATAGTTTACAATAAATGACTCTTTGATCTATCATTTGTCAAGACTCTAAACAGTCAAGCTAAGCCTCCATTTAACACATCTCTGAGCTTGATTGGTCTACAAACAGCTCAAGATACCTCAACATCATACCTTTGAACACTAGGGCTTTCATAGGCTTTCCTATAATCAGCCACTATCCAACGTATCATCCTAAACTAATCCCATACTCACAAGTCAAGTCTCATTATCTTGTCACCTTTCCCAAACCTTAATTGGTCTAATTCCCAAGTATTAGAACGTAAGTAGCGCATACTATCCAATTAATTACACTATCGGGGGACCCATCATCTACCTAATAGGTGACCGACGTCCGACAGTCTACAAACAGTTAGTTTATTAGTGATTCTTTGCTCCAAACTAATTCTAATAAATACCAAGCAATTCCCAAGACAAAATACATCCAAAACAATATCCACAAACCATACTTCACACATCCATACCCTCCAATACACATCATCCATACAAATAATACAATCCTTCACATGACCAGTTCATCATTCCATTCAAATTCATATCCATACCCAAATTCCTCCTATAATATAACATCACAATAAAAAGAGATATACATAGGTCGAAATCCTACCTTTTCCTTTGGTCTTCTCAAACAAACTTCAATCGCTTGTAAGTTTTTAGATTGTTACTTAAATATCCCTTTGGATCTCCCTCTCAAATTCCCCATATCTGATATCTCACTAAGGGTTTCTGTCTTTTAAACTCGAGATTAGGACCTTTGGGTTTGATCCAAGGCTTTTATAGTCCATGAAATGAATTTATCCCATTTGAAATCCGCCAGCATTCAAAATAGACACTCTCGATCACCTTTCGACTAACCGATGACGAGAACACCTGCTTTCCCATTTTCAATTCCTTTTTCCTTTTCCAATTTGTTTCATTTTTTTCCAATAGTTTTAAGACTTAGGAAATACCGGGTTAAAGCTTTATTATTCATTTTGTAGAGGGTATTTGCATATGGTTTTGATACTGCCATCAATTCTAATATTGGTAGCTTCAAAGAGATGGTTATGCAATAATATTCATGTTTATGCAATTGATTGGATGAGTTATGCTAAGGCTAAATGATTCTTCCCGCGATAGTCGTAGTTTAATGTAGATGATTCGTATATGGCAAAGATAGTTCATGTTATGCGATTGATTGATAATTTTTCTTTGGTTTGTTCTAGCTTCACTACAACAAATTTGGCTTTTAGCGACGGCAGAAACCGCCGCTAAAGACGCCAATTCTGTCGCTATAAATCTTTAGCGACGGTTTTACACCGTCGCTAGCTCTGTTGTTATAGGTGGCGCCGCTAATGACTTAACGACAGAAAAAGGGCAAACCGCCGCTAATCTTTTTGCGACGGTTTGTAGCGACGGTTTTTGTCTGTTGAAGTTGTATCTATCGCGACGGTTTTTGTCTGTTGAAAAGAGTATCTATTGCGGCGGTTTTTTACTGTCGCAAAAAATGATTTATGACAGATTTTGTCTTTCCGTTAACCTTGACGGTAAAAACTATAACGACAGATTTAGTGACATTTTCGACGGTTGGTTCCGTCGCTACAAAATTACATATTTTTTTAAAAAAATTATTTGCAGTTTTTTTGGCCTCTAATAAAAGCTATTTTAATATATATAAAAGAAAGAACAATAATAAATAATTTTATATTGATAAATGACAAACTGTACAATGTTGCAAAAAAAAAACCTTGACAAAGTTGTCATCTTGTGATCTTATAGTTGTGAAATTTCGTTCTTTATGCTGTTGTGCTAAATATAAATAACAAGCATTATTCATAAATGCAAAAGATATTCTCATATATTGTTGATATAATTAGTACCACATTGTACACATAAACTTGTTATTCATACTGAATGGGTACATTTCACCAACAGATGTGATACATTTTTTCTTCCACTGGGACTTGAAACCTGAGACATCAGACCATTTTGCTGGTGAGGAAGCAAGCTAGTTCTCTCTCCACGAGCAGTTATTTCGTGTGTGTTCTGTGATCCATTTATTCCTAGCAAATTCAAAGAAATTTGTAAGAAGAAATGATTCACCCCCTTCTCTCTAAAAAGATAAAGTAATCCTACTAAAATTTCTTGTGCCATATCACATCTTCAACAAACCATTAGATGAAAAGCGTTCTTAACAGCTCAATTCTGGACAACAATATTCATGTAATTTTCATATCAACTATGAAATGAAAATTAGAAAGCTCAATTCTGGACTTTCTAACAATTGTGGTGACAATGATTTGACCCAATTGTAACTTATAATGTGTAGTAACTAAATTAGTGCATTTCCATGTCTCTTTACCTCTGTTATCTCTCTCACCATGACCCGAAGAACAGGGACAATGAAAGCACCTCCTTCAAAGATTTTTTTTGCTTCTAAATGAAAGGCAAAAAGAGAGCATTTTCTCCTATTGTATCAGGGAAGACTGGATGCTATGGTAGAATGAACTTGTACATATTGCATAGTTAGTCCGCCTGGTGATCTTATCCTATCAAAATCACCTATATGTAAAACTCTAAGTTCATATAAAAAGAAAGGTCAAACCGAAAGATAATGAAGCTTGCACACCTGTGTATTACTGGCATGATGATGACCTCGTATGCCTACAACAAGCAACAAAACTTTAGACTTCTGAAATGACTAACTATAGGTGTACTGATTTATGTAAGATACTATTCCTAATGCATTGTCTACTTTTACATGCCACACAATAAATGAATAAATTTAAAACCAATCATTTGACATAATGATCCTGAGAACATTTCACTTAGAAATGGGAAAAACCAACCATTAATTTTCAACCTGATCCCTGTTTTGAGAAAACTGATACACAGAAGCATGCCAAAGTGCGTCCCATTCCATCTGAAGCACCTTAGTGCTTCCAGTTCTAGACATATTGAGTGGACCAAGTTCATAATAGCCTTCACACTGTCCAACAAAAAGTTTTTAAAAAGTGAAATCAATGACAGAGGAAAATGGTCTTAATGTTAAGCTCAAGCAGAACAACAGCACCCACATTTCTCAAGTAATACATGGCAGATACACATTAGAATAAGAAAAAACTGCCTTACAATAAACTACATTATGCGACAATAGTATAATTACTGGGAAAATCAATAAACAACAGCAATTGTCAGACAGAAGGTACTCCAGTGGCACTTCCCTTCTTCTCCGATCACAACCGAAGGTTAACAGTTGTTTTAGTTTTATATCCAGGTATTGGAACATCATATGCAACAACTTCTATGTTTTCACCACCAGTCCAGTGTTTTCTCCCATAGAATTTTATTGGGTATGTCACATCATTTTTCACCATCTCCCAAGGGTTTCCCATCTGCAATATTATAATTTAATTCAATGATAGAAATTAAACCAGCTAAATATTAGACATGAACACAAAATAGAAATTTTTCGGACTCCGAAAGTATATACATGAACATGCAATGTGTGTTCGGACTCCGATAGTATATACAAACCTGCAGCACCAGTGTTACACCATAATAGAAATTTTTCTAAAAACCGGTCCACAGGGTTCTCAATGCCTGATGTATCAGCACCATGATCAAATTGAAGAAATTTACCTCCAAAAAAAAAAATTCTTCCGTGGATAGTCCATCAATGAAGAATGGACTATCCACAAATGGGATTTTACCAGTAATGTTTGGCTTAGCCAGTGACTTGAAGATACACCAAGTTCTACATACAAGGACCAAGAGATTTCCATCACCTGAAACTGATAGGTCACTAGTTTCAGATTGAGCTACAAAGTTCCCCTCGGATGATGCCTCCATGCCTAACCTGCATTCCTGCTTAACACTTGTGCCTTTTCCATCCTGATCACAGTACTGATTTAAAGAAGCAATTTTACGTTTCCAAGCACATCACCTAGAGTGATTAACGGTTTACCTTTATCCTCCATAGAGGAAAAATTTTCCACACTTTCCATACATTTGACAGGTCCAATAGACAAACTTCCATGGAAGACAATCTTAATAATGTTGAGGGTGCATGAATCAACAATGACAACAAAATATTTTGCAGTACCTTTAAATAGTGAAGTTTCTGTATTCAGGATGTTGTTGTCTTGATTATCAAATGTATTAATCTCATGAGAAGCTGCTTACGATGCCGTTTGAGAACTTATGTCATAGACAGAGTTAAAAACTATGCAAACATATTGTGGAGATGATGGCAACAATTTCATTTTCATGGGTATGCCCATCCGTGATGGAAATTTTCTTCTGAGTTTGCAATGGCCACTACTTATGCTCCAAATACAAACCACACCATCAGTACAAGCACTCATTAGTGCAGCACCATAGCCAGCCGGTTTAGAGTTCACATCACTTGTCTTCTCTCTCCCCCCCAACCAACAATAGGCAAGCAAATCTCCAAGTCGGCCAAAGCAGATTTATGGCCACAGAAAACTGCTACTGGCCATATCTCCTAATATCATAATGCAGAGAAAAGATTAGTGCTGAGTTACTATAATGCAGTAAGGATATACAACAACCTTGACATATTTAAAGCACAAATGAAGAAATGACATAGAGATGATCTCAACATTTTGGTTATTAAATGACTTGAAACAATATTCAATCATAAGGAGATCCAAACACACTCCAAAAACAAGCAACATGCCAACTTCCTTCTCAAGCATTTTGTCGAACAGCAACCGTGCAATAAAAAAAATCATCAAGTAAACACAAAATCCAGCTGCAATTTAAAGAATGACCCAAAAAAGTAAAAAAACAAGGTCAACCTGATTCATCTACTTTTCTGGACGCTAAGCTGAGCCCTGTGCTGTTGGAGAACGTCCTCCACCATAGATGCCACCAAGAATGACAAGAGCCCCCCCGTCGCCATTGTAGACGAATTACACGAAAAAATGAAAACCAAGATGAACAACAAAAGCAAGACACTTTTACACCAAAGAAGTGACACCTGAACAAGAATTTTGTCAAATCCACTTCAAGCACAAATTATAAATCCTTCCAAGTAAAAATTGAAGAATAAATGAAGAAAAGAGAGGAAAGGTACAAACTTTGAGCTCCTGCTCCTCCTTGAGGGATGCCTGCTATAGCATCTGCTCTTCTTCGAAGCCTCGCATTTTCGCCAGAGGGGTCGATCGACCAGAATAAGAAACAACCCGGGAAACAGAAGGGAATAAAAAGCTCACGGGAGGGTTTTTTTTATCGACAGAATTTTATCTGCCACAAACATCTGTCGAAACAAGCAGGTTTATACCGGCGGAAAACATTCCGCCGCTAATATCAGTCGTAATAAATGTAAATACCGACGGATTAATTTTCGACGAAAATAATCGGCCGTTAATGTTTCTCTTTTTACGACAGATTTATTTCCATCGCCAATGATAGATATTATCAACAGATTCTTGTCCGTCAAAAATAAATCCGCCGTTAAAAGCCAAATTTGTTGTAGTGCTTGTAGCTATAAACATCTATGTCATCCACAAATGTGAGCATAATTTTCATAATAGACATTGTTATGATTCTATTGGTGAACTCATGTTTCGATCCAAAGATATTCCCCATGTAATCACTTTTCATATTGCGTACTTTCACACTAGATCTAGTTTTAAATCAAAAACAAGTTTCCCTTGAATTTGGTAGATAATTCACTCAATTAACCCATGTAGTTTGGTACTCACTCTAGTACAATACACTGGGTGCACTTGCAAAAGTTTTATATTTAAGTGATCAAGGGACTTGTGCTATTTTCATGCACTCCATGTATCCCATATAGATTGTTTGGTAACCTTCGCCTATTACACTTAATTGACTTCTTTCTTCTCTTGTGAAAACTGTAATACATCCACCAGAAGAAAACTACAACCAAAAGAAGTTACAAGCATCAGAGAACACGGAGCACCCATGGACAAAGCCAAAAAGGGGAGATAAACCATACAAACACATGTATATAAGTTTCAAATGGACCTCCCATCCTACCTCCAACCCGATTGAGTACCCTCAACATAAGAAGCTCCCTTGGAATTCCACATCCTTGTGCAAACAAACTCGCCAAACCAGAACATGGGGAAAATGACCTACGAAGGCAACCAATTTTAGTAACCACGGAGTCGTTACCATGGACGAGCCAACCAAATTTAACCCTGAGGAGAAGAAACCAAAAATAAAATGCAAACAACCCACAAAACATAATTGCCTACAATACGCAGCTAATCTATTTTGGCTCCCACGGACAGTTCTACCAATCATATTCCAGCTGCTTCTAGAGCTTGAAAACGAAAAAGCAGACCATTATTTGTAGTGCATGCACCAGCGCCAAGAGGGGATCGCAATTAAGGATCTTGTCAGGTAACTTTATAAGTGTTGTTTTAACCTTTGTGTCTTGATGCTGCAGGGTATGTTCGTGTTCAATCAAACTATCACAGTAAACCCAAATATCCAACCAAAGTAAATCTTCTCTCTACCATAAATGTAAATTGCCCATTTCAGATGTCGGTTTGCCAAGACAAACGAATTGTGCCTAGTTTTGATATGACAGGCATACTAAATCCTATCACAACAGTATTGGACACAACCTGGACATATGGAAGAGTAGATGAGTGGAAAGGGATAAGGGTCACATGCACTTTTGACTGGGTCTTTACCACCCAACTTCTCTGACCTTAAATTCTCCATTCCAACGGACTTGGGAAAAAAGAAAGAAGAATCAGACATCATTTTTTTCATGAGTAAAAAAGCATCATTCATCATTGAGAAAGTTTGTATTAATAGAAAATCATTGACAGCCCTAAAATCTTTCATCCTTTTTTCTAACACATTGTAAAGAGCCTTTTCGGTGGGCTGACATCAAACACGTTAAAACTTCAAGTAATGTACCGTAAAAGGGCTAAACTTTAAGTGATATTTCCCTGTGTAGAAGGGAGCAATCTTAGGTTCGAACACAATCTAAGACAATTTGAGGTGATTAGAGTTAAGACTAGTTTTCAGTGCTTATGTGTGCTTGTGAATAAAAAATACTCCTTCCGGTCCAAAATACTGTGTATATTTTGAGAAAATTCTTATTTTTTATTAGACCATGAAGCTCACAAGGAAGTCACTTGACTTCTTCTCGTTGATATCTCATCCAACTCGTATACTCGTTCACCAACCAAGTTCAAGTCAATCATTCCAAGTCTCCTCCAATTTTGGAAAGAGGAAGTCGCGTGATTTGGCAAAATATATATACTATTTTTGGAGCATTTAATATTTTCAAATGTACATAGTATTTTAGAACGGAGGGAGTAGTTAATACTCATGTTTTCCATAGAAAAAAGTGAATATGTCATCGCATATTCGTGATGGCATATTAATAGCTACATACGAGAATACTACCATTTATTTTTATTTCTTTATGCAAGGGTTTATGCTTTATGCATAAATTGGAATTGTTAAAATGCCTTGTGTCGTTCTTTGTCATCACAAATGTAATAATAACATTACTTGTGCGGACAACTGAGTACCAATGGCCCTATCTTAAAAAGGCAGCAGATAAAGGATTACTACATTACAATCAAACATGATTGAAAAAGCCCTTACATTGCTTGTCCCTGTGCACCTCCTGTAAGGACCCTTTCTTGTGAAATGACATAAAACAAAAAGTCTAACCAACACTTGAAGTAATGTAGGAGAAGGGATCAATGGCTAATATGATAATAGAAGAGTGAAAGTTTTACGAGTATTTCTGTTAGAGGTTTGTTAGATGAACACTTTTCTAGAATTAATATCATATTCCATTATTCTGTATAGACATTTGTGCAAGAAGTTGGACTCACCAAAATTCTTTGTTTTTGTTCGTTGTCATTACAAAGGAGTAATACTATTACCTATGCCCACAATTGAGTCCCAATGACCCCATGTTGAAAAATGAGCAACAGATGGACTAGAACACTAGAGTCTAGGATTGGAGTAGAGATACAAAAAGTTAACAAAGGACAATGAATCTCGTTTTTTTAAGCCACGTATCTTGCCACACCCATGACCCATCAATTCTGTCTGTTATGGAGGAAGTCAAGAAAAGTAGAATACAACCTCAGAAGAGAACAAAGGAAACAAAAGCAACCACATGGTTTCATAAAAGAGGTCTGCATATGGGGGAACAATAGTATAACACACCAAAAGTTACAAATCTTCAAGAGCCAATAAGATATTCAACGTTATTTCAATTCTCAGTCACTGGTCTCCACATCCAAAACAAAGTCAGTAGATGAAGAGGGCTTACACACAATCATAAAGGCAACCAATATACATATCATCCATGCAAAGAAAAGATAAAAGAGAAGGCAACAAAAGAAATACAACATTGGTAATTGTGAATCGTCTTCTTTTACTATACCCAGAAGATGATAATTCTTTCACATTTCAAAATGGTTGGGCTAGGGATAATGTTTAGATGTCTCTGTCTCTTTTGCACTCAACTGGCATTGTTGGGTACCTTGACCTATCAGTGCAATAGTTGTAAATGGTATATTTCTGCCTGACCCAGCTCAGCTTCCTGTATTGTAGACCATCAAGGTCTTGGAACTCCCTCTGATCCCACCAGCGCTTGCCCTGGGTGGCACAGAACTTCTCATTCACTGAGGCTTCACAACCATCAACGTGGAACCCTCTGTAGGCAGCCACAAATGGAGCCTTGCTCCAGTCTGTCTTCTCCAGCCCTCCCCTTGTGGCCCAGTCATCTGCATTCCATAGGCTGGAGTAGATCTTCATTGGCTGGTTGAATGGGAACCTGACTCCCAAATCCTTGCTGTTTTTGAAAATTCTGATTGGGACATCATCTACAAAGAATCTGGCAGGGGAATTACAACATATATATATTAGTTTCAATTAGACATGAAATTCAAAATTTACTTGTATCCCTTTCAGTTGCAATAAAACAGAAAAATGAAAATTTAAAAGTGAAAATGAAAATGAACATTAAAATTCATGTGTTTTAGTCTCAATGAAACATGATAATGAAAAAGGTGGCAGGATTTTAGAGATTTTTCTTAGTCACAAATAGACATGAAAAAGAAAGTTAGACATGAGAGATCCATTTGATGAAAGGGGCAATATAAGATTTCTCAATAGATAGATAAATTGGTTAGAGAAAAATGAGAGCTTACACAATCTGGTACATGTTCCATAGAACAGAGTAGCTATGGAAGTTTGTTGTTGGATCAAACCAGAGGTAAACCCTCTGCTCTCTGTCACCCTTCCCTCCAGTGAAGACATTGGTCTGAAGAATGTAGGGCTGGCCAGTCCTATTGCCCAAGAACTCAAAATCTATCTCATCATGCTCTGAGTTTTGGGAGGAGAGCTGAAGAAACCCCAAAATGTAAATAGACTGTAAAGACTTATTCTAGTCTTATTTTAATCGATGTAGGAATGTATACTTACATAGAATGCAGTAACAGTTCCAGCTGAATCTCCAGGAACCATCTTGATTCTCATACTAAAGTGGCCAAACAAGTATGAACCCTTGGACTGAAAGCCAGTACCTTAGAACCCCAAAAACCCAAAACCCCAGTTCAGAATGAGTGAATATGGGAACTGAAAGAAGCAAATTTTACTCGTCTGCCTACATTCTTCTTACCAGTGTATTTATCCAAAACAAGGTGGATTTCTGTGCCACCATTAAGGTATTTGATGTGATCAAAAGCCCAAGTAGGCATATAGTTTCTCCCAAATGAGACATCTATTGGCGTCCTTGGTGGAGCAGCCCAAGCAGCAGAACAAACACAAAGAAATGCTAGCAGCTGAAGATTGATAAAAGAACCCATGTCTGCAAGAGGGAAGATAATGAGAATCATTTAGAGAAACAAAAAGGTTACTTGTTTTTGAGATAGTGAGAGCCATTGAATGGAGTGTGAAGTGGCTTGAGTCCTTCCTACCTGACTGAAATATGTGAGAGACTTGTGTGATACCTATGATGGGAATGAAGACTACTGGGGGGCCTTTAAATAGGCATAGAACTACTTGTCTTTTTTGTCTATTTCCCTCCTTTTTTTAATCCAAATTGGAGGTTTTATGTTATCTCCTAATTGGTTTCTTGCTATATGCTCAAATTATTATGACCTGTAGCAATCTCTATCTCTGTCTGCAGGGATTCAATTATTTTTTTGGAGGGATTTGTAGGGAGTGGGTGGGTTACAGATATGGAAATGAAAATGTCCAGTTGATGTCTCTCTGTCTCTTCCACGAATCCTAATCTGAGCTGGACCTCTGCCATGGCTCATAACAGCCAACCTCAATTGACTCCCACTCAGCCAAGATTCTTTAAGGACTTTACAAAGGAAAGATCAGTGAAATTATTATGGCGAAAATAACGCATGAAAAAGTTCTGCATTACTCTACATGGTAGTATAACCATGATAACTCTACGCAATGAATGATGAGTGTCATGTACCATGAAGTTGTTGTTTCTCTAATCCTCAGAGTACACCATCAATATAGGCAAGCACTCATGTCATGGAATGGTATGTTTGTGACCTAATTAGCAAAACAGGCAAAGTTCATTTACTTCATGCTATTCATGTAGTTAGAGCTTACTTTACAGCCATTTATGAGTTTTAGCAACATCATTCATGTTTCATGGCCTTCTTTGCTCCAAAAATTAACACAAAATTGAGTTATGCAACCTTTTCTTTATAAGGAGGGGTGTTTGATGCTTTAGGCCTCGACTAGAAGGGGCAATGAAACCGGCCTCTTAGAGCACCATATCCCCTTGCCAATCCGCTCTGGCACGTACAAAGCCCACCCTTCGCAACTTCTCACAATATGGACCCTACAATGTACTATATTAGTGAAAACGTAAGACGAAATGGGAACCTACACATGTATTATACAAGTGAAAACGTGCTTTTAGCTGAACCTGAGAAAGTTTCTCATGTTGATTTCAAAATAGGGGCCCTACCATTATTTGTGGAGGGGAGGACCAAGGGGAATCGACACCAACAACGATAATGGGGGGGCCATAATTTCTTGACCCATTTGGATATGTGTATCCTGCATCCTCTAGTACTTCAGTCTCAGAGTTAAATCAATGGTCGAGATTGCATTTTCCATACTTTTTCTTTTCTTAAAAGAGTGGAACCAAATAGTATGTGATAATCAACTTTGGTAATGATAAATTATTTTGTACAGTGGCCTGGTCACGTCAGTTTTATGCTAGGGCACCTAGTAGTTGTCGATCTCCAGGGTCGATGGCGTACACACTTACTTGTGCGCTCTAGCTGTTTAGTGTCTGGAGTATTGTGTGACCGACGCCCAATATTTTCTCCTGTGATAAGAGGGTATCCTAAATTCGGGTAATCCTAGTATGTGGGACCCACTAATTTAAAAGGGTCTATCAATTTCAGATGTTGATATGGACCAGCCTTGATAAGTTGGGTTTTACTCATCACAAACTTCACAAGGAATAGCCACAACTTCAGTCACATAGCCCCAAACCATATAAAAGTATATTTTATATATATATATATATATATAGGAGAAATTTAAATGAGATCGCTCTCATTTGGCTTATATTTAGCGGTTGGATCTTGATCTGACATCTACAAGGGTGAGTGATGGTCACAATCACCTACCAATTAATTTGATACCTACCGTGGGATCAGAATCCAACGACCCAAAAGACTAATCTTATCTTATGCTCCTTATATAAGAACGATATCATATAAACCAATATATATATATATATATATATATATATATATATATTTATGTGAAAAAATTTAAATGAGATCGCTCTCATTTGGCTTATATGAAGCCAGTTCAACTTGTAGCCGTTAGATCTTGATCTAACGGCTACAAGGGTGAGTGATGGGTTGACACTCACCTATCCATTAATTTGATACCACCGTTGGATTGGAATCAAGGAATGACGTATCGGATATCGGTAAAATATCGGCAGTCTAAAACTAGTTTTTATTATATATTTTCATAATATAACTTCTAAAATTAGTGATACTAATTTTAGATAAGCATAAATTTAAAAATATGCATAAAAATGTATATATAATTCAAAATATGTGTTTGCATTTTAGACCTGTATCCTTCCACTTGGCATAAGATAGGAAACAAACAGAAAAATTGATTTTTTTATTTTTAAAAAAAATTATTTTTTTCAAAAACACCGATATATTGTCGATATTTTAAAAAATTCAAAATCGAGATTACAGTGTATCGTTTTATCGGTTGAAGGCCGATATTGATATATCGCCGATACAACATTCCATGATTGGAGTCCAACCACCCGAAAGACTGTTCTCATGCCCTTATATGAGAACAATCTCATATAAATAGCTCTCTCTCTCTCTCTCTATATATATAGATATATAAATTAAATGAGATCGCTTTTATATAGCTTATATGCGGCCAGTTCATGTCGTAGTCATTGGATCATAAACTAACAGTTATAAAGGTGAGTTATAGTTCACACTCACCTACCCACTAATTTGATACCTACCGTCAGATCGGAATCCAACCACCTAAAAGATTGACCTCATGCTCCTTATATGAGAACGATCTTATATAAACCGATCTATATTATATATATATATATATATAGGGAAAAGTTTAAATGAGATCGCTCTCATATGGCTTATATGAGGCCACTTTAAATCGCAGTCGTTGGATCTTGATCTAATGGCTATGAATAGCTATAATGATCTCACCTAACTCCTGATGTGACACACTCACCTACCTATTGATTTGATATCCATCTTCCGATCGAAATCCAACGGCTATAAAGATTGACCTCATGCTCCTTATATGAGAACGATCTCATGTAAACCCCTCCTATATATATATATATATATATATATATATATATAGGAGGGGTTTACATGAGATCGTTCTCATATAAGGAGCATGAGGCCAATCTTTATTGCCGTTAGATTCCGATCGGAGGGTGGATATCAAATCAGTGGATAGGTGAGTGTGTCACATCAAGGAGTGGGTGAGATCATTATAGATATTTGTAGCCGTCAGATCAAGATCCAACGGCTACGATTCAAAGTGGCCTCATATAAGCAATATGAGAGCGATCTCATTTAAACTTTTCCCATATATATAAGGGACACGAGAACAGTTTTTTGGGTCGTTGGATTCCGATCCGATAGTGGGTATCAAATTAGGGAGGTGAGTGTGAACCATCACTCACCTTTATATCTGTCAGGTCAAGATCTAACGATTACAACTTGAACTGGCCTTCGTTTAGAGAGTTTTGATTAATGGATCAGTTGGAGTGATTCATATCTTTGAACTTCATGAAATTGTGGGAGCATGCGTTAAACTTGATTTCAAATAGGGAATTCTACGGAATCGTGACGAGCTTCTGTACTTTTTTCCTATCTAGTTATTGGTACAGACAGTGATAACTTGAGCGAGAGAGAACTGATTGGCGCTCGCTTGGTGCGTGCGATCCACATTAATGAACATAAGAAAGTCGTAAATTATAGTAAACTTCATTTCGTGCAGGGTATTGTGTGATTCTAGACAAACTTCTGTGGTTAGTTCCTAAATTACTTCAAAAAATTAGATGGTCATAGACTTAAAGGATTATTGGGAGGACGTTCAAGTTGTGCAAGGCATTCTGCGGATGTCAAGTAACTATACTGTCTTTTGGTGTTCTTCTTCCTCCTTAAATTTTTCTCTTGAATGTCCTCCAATCAGTCAGAGCCATGACAAGTAACAAACTGATACAATGTCTTTGGTTGTTTTATGCTTCGATGTTTTTCATTGAAAATGTTTGCTCTGAAATCAAGGCCAGCTTGTGTCTAATTAAGCCTGAGTCATTGGACTGGTGTTTTTGGCTTGGTACGTATTAAATTGGCTACCGGCAACAGACCAGGAAGGATTATTGAAGCGGCGGTTGTGCTCCAGGAAGGATGATTGGAACGGAGAACTGATTCATGCATTGCACTCAGCATGTGATTGGTTTGCTCCGGTGTCAACCCCTGCACATGCTGCAGCTTCACAGTCCCTTAGCTGGTGAGCTGGCCTCATGAAAACGAAGGCCCAACCACTTTACGCCCATGCCAGCCACGTAACTTCTTCAAGCAAGTAAAGATTTTTACTTCTCACCTTTGTATTGTCGTTTGGGATGAAGAGTTCACCACCCCACGGTTTAGCTACCCCCACATCCCCAGCTTCAGATCCTCTGCGAGGACTTCACAGCCACTGTGGTGTGAGGCACTAGTAAGTCAGAGGCACCTTGGAAATTGACATGCGCATTTAAAGTCCGGTTTAAATGGAACCATTGATTTTTCCTAAGTGTCTCTTTAGTTATTGGGCCTCACACCGTAGTGGCTGTGAGGTCCTCATAGAGGATCTGAAGCCCTATACACAGACGGTGGACAACAATGGTCTGTAAATACACGGACGGTGGATATCTACCCACCGTGTAAAAGGCTGGCTGGTAAAGCGGTGGCAAGCTGCTCGTCCTTGAGCCTCACTTATTATTTTGTTTTTTCTGATACATAGCCTCACGCATTATTTCCTTTGCTGGAAGTATTCCCAATTTTGCGGTTCTTCAGGCCATTGCATAAGGCGGAAAGCTTTTGACTGGAATCCCACCAAAACGGGTACAGTCCTCTTCATATGATAGGAAAAACTTCTATAGCTTTTTAAATTTACAATAAGTTCGTTTAAAAAAAAGTTTAAACTTTTTGTGTCGATGTTTTTTTTTTAAATTGTGTCGATGTTACTTGCACTAATTGGATATTTAATGGTCAAGGGAGGGTCCCACAATTAAATCACATTGACATATAGTGTGCACTAATTGGATATTTAATGGTCAAGGGAGGGTCCCACAGTTAAATCACATTGACATATAGTGTGCACTAGTTGTATATTTAATGGTCAAGAGAGGGTCCCACTTAAATCACATTGACATATAGTGTGTGATAATCTGAAGATGTTGTGCCTTACCTACAGAGAAGCATAATAATCTCTTATCAGTAAATTAGAAATTGTGTTTAGTGCCCAAAAGAATGGTACAAAGGACAGCAAAGGGAAACAGAAAAGAAAGAAGCCCCAAACGCCTGCTGGTGTGATGGTCACTCTCTCCACCTTTGGTGGGGGCGTCCCAGGTTCACGTCCGGATCTAGTCACTTATGAAAAGGGGCACCTTAGAACTTAGATATGGGATATTGGTATGTGTGATTGGGTTCACTGCCTATGGCGGTTGTAGTCAAAAAGAGGTAAAAAGAAACGCTCCTCAAAAGGCAAAATACGAAAAAAATAAGGTCATAAGAAATTAAGACAACCAGAATAAGGTCCTAGAAATTTTTGTTCTTCATACGACCAACCCTCTTGTTCACTTCTTGTTTTTCTTGTCAGAAGTATGGGCCAATTGATCAATAAAACTACGCAATGTAACCTTGAATTCATCATTTCATTGGAATCCAAATTGTGTTCTTAGGGAATCGGTTCCCATAATTTGTTAAAAGAGTTCGAAGACTCCCTCAACGAATATTTCCAGTGACCTATGCCATGGGACCCCTGCACTAGGCTCATTGTGGTGGAACACCAAGGAACCTTCCCGACTGCAAGAGGATTGGCTAAGTTGGCAGAACACCAAGTTTAAACTTCGCACTGTCTAATATTTACAAGTTGAAAAAGAAGAACGGCAAGCGGGAGAACAGAGTTTCAGCCACTAATGCATCTACTCTCTCAAGTTTTAGTTGGTTATGGAAAACCTTATGGTGAAAATAATTCTAGACGGAGGGAGTATATACATTAAGGATGAGTAGTTCACCACCCCACATTCTACCTAAACCCACCCCTCCACATGGTCCGTGGGTGTCCACCATCCGTATATTTTCAGACAGCCATCCACGGGGTACTCCGGCTGGTCCCCAGCCCACTTGAGCAATTCGCCATTCTCCACATATGGCTCCAGATAATTTGTCATGAAACTACTACCTGTGTGCCAAAAAATAGGCAGTGTGCTTATTTTTGTGTCTGCAAAAATAGGTACAGTGCTTACTTATGTTTTAGAATCCTTTTCTACTAGAGGGCCAACATTATCATGTTCCCTCTCAGCCAGCGGTCCCCACTTGCTTAAAAAATCAATTTTTTTTCCAGTAGAATATTACTCCCTCCGGTCACTTTTAATAGATACAGTTTTTCAATTTTAGTTCATTTGAAAAAAACTGAATCTATTAAAAGTGACCGAAGGGAGTATAATTCATCAAAAAGTTATAATGTAGGTGAGGGAAATTTTCACACATAAAACACGTAATTAGAAATAAAAAAAGCTGTAATGTAGATGACAGAAAAATTTACATATAAAACACGCAATTAGAAATCAAAATGCTGTAATGTAGGTGACAAAAATTTACACATAAAACACGTAATTAGAAAAAGACAACTTTTCCAGTTTTTTTTCTAGTCCTCACTATTGACTGACTTAATGGAGGTATATATGCTGTAGTGGTTCATCCCGGCAATAACATCATCATTAAATATGATTATATACTGAGGGTGCCTCCTATAGAACCAGTTAGTCTAACTGTCTTCATCCACTCCACTTTTTCATTTAAGAATTAAAAGGAAAATCAAAGCTTTCAAAATCTCAGTGACGTTTCAAACCTAGTTATCTAGCAACCTTTAAAATTAAGTAACTTCAAAATAACCAATGCCCAAACTATCAGTTCCCAATCTAAACTGGAGCATTTTTCATTAAATAGCCAAATCAAATTCATGCAGAAGTTTTGGGATCAATAGGAGAGGTTTAAAGAACAGCAATATGGAAAAGGTAAAAATACAATCAAAACCTGTTTAAAAAGACAGCTTCTCATAGTAAAGAATAAGATCCAATATAAGAGAGGGAAAAGAACTAAAAAATCTAAAAGAAAAAAGTATAACACATATTATTTAGGAATCTTTTGCTGTTCCGGGATAACGTTTAAGATTTTACCGGGGACATAAATCCTCTTCTTTACTGTCATCCCATCTAAATAGCGACTGAGCTTCTCATCTAAAGAAGCAAATCTCTGAGCATCTTCCTCGGTGCATGTCTCCACTACTTGGATGGTACCCCTTGTTTTTTCCATTAATTTGAATTGGCAATACCACTTGAGAATCTTTCAAAAACTCAACCTTAGCCTGCAACAGAGAAAAAAGGTGTCATGCCCCGAATTCCCATACCTCGATCGGAGTGTGGAAGTCAACCAATGAGATACAATTCGAAGTAGAGATCCCGGGCACGCGACTGAACAGTCGATTTTTCAACCGATTACAATCATCTCAAAAGGACGTGTAACCGATTATGCCCACAATCAGTGTAATACAATAATAGACATCAATGAATACTATGAAATGAATTTACTTAATAATAATCCATTTAAGAAAGTCAAATAAAAATAATCCTAAAAGTTTTTGGCACACAATTGCCAATAATGTCATAAACATCAATAAAAGCAAAGCAAATAACTAAATCATCTTTAATCTCTTCTCGGTACCTGCAATCCGCCATTCAACTACTGCACTTCCTGATCTCACTTTTCGTTTGCGCCTGCATCAGAGGATGCATGAGTATTTCATAGAAATACTCAGTAGGATGTAAAAACCCACTGAATTAAAAACAAGCAGTATGAGAAGAATAAGAATAACAAAGGATGGTGAACATCTCACAACATCTAAACTGAACCGAGGTCTATACACCTGCAAGGTTAGTCAACAACAATTCCAACTCGCAAGTATAGGAAACATCAATAAGACTCCGAACAAACATATGTATAAGGAGAGAATAACAATTATGTCAAAAGCTCCAGACATCTAAAGTGAAAGGAGTTACAATTTCTGCTCGCTACCAAGTGACTAAAATTATATACCAGAACCACCCTAGGGGTCCTCTCTTTGGAACCCTGCCATGCGTCTAGGATGCTGGCCCCACCAGTGCTTACGGACACGATGGGCGGAGACTGAGGACCTTCCGTAATGTCCACAATCTAACGTACGTATAGTGCCTCCCTTCGGGCAGTATGGAATTGCAATTTCATAAATATAAGTGACCTCGCAAGATCTAGCAATGGCTTAATTGATCATACTATGAATCCACCATGGGGAGAGTCTCGCGAGGTCTCCAGTGGAAGAAAACAATCATGTAATTAATATGAGCAATATCTCAAAAGAATAGAGGTCACAACACTCTTAGATCATAAGGTATCTCTTACCAGAATAGACTCTCTTATGGAGTATGGATAGAAGTATCAAAGTCTTTGGTCAACACATAACTCACTCATTGGAGTAACATAGAATAACAAGATAACCCAAACACTTCGAATAATAACAACTCACCCAAGGAGTAACATACAATCAATACATACCTTTCATGCTCAGCCCTAGATAGGAATTTCTCATACACATTTGAATTTTATAATATAAATATCAGAGATAAGAAATCAGAGAATCTTAGATGATTTGAATTCCAAGTAGAATATCAAACCGACATCAACGCTTTTAAAATAGATAGTTATGAATCACTTGTTCAAAGAACTATCCCTCCTAATTAGATTATTTCTAACCCAATTCTTATTGTGATATTCCATAAGTATATAGTCCAATTAATGGTATAGACACATTAGACATTATCATATCATATTTCATGATGTTATTTATATACTTAGTATTTTCTCTCAGATTTAGCTCACTGCCTCCTGCACAACAGTCCTCTTCCGACGGCTACTGTGCTCTGTACAGTAAAACTTAACCTCTGAAATTTTTACTGATAATACCCTCATGAGCTAGTTTCTAACCCCACTGATTTTATATTTTTCTGATTTTATTTGAATTAGTTATGAATTATTTACCATCGACTGTCAGCACAGAAACTGTTCTGGCCGAGATTAAGACTCTTAATTAAACTTGATTATCTTACTTAATAACACATTATAAATGATAATACATCATTAACAGACTATATACTCCCATCCTAGATCAATTACAGAACCTAGGATTATTTGGAATTACAAAAGTTCACTCCTTTCTTATGTTCTTCTATATATAACATAGTTTGTAATCATTAATACACCCCAAACAAAACAATTAATGTAAGACACACCTTAAAGGCACAAACTCAACGCGGATCATCATCAACCAAACAATATCAGAACTTCTAGTCTCTGGAAAATTAATAAAGCATTAGACTTTTGATGCGAATTCCCATCTAGAAGTGAAACATGAATGCACATATGATTTATGATGCACTACGCATAAAAATAGTGATATAATACATTCATCTCACAAGAATCCAAACAATAACTAAGGTGCTGAATCAAAACACTTATCAAAAGCATAAAATCAGAAGAGAGAAGAGGAGAAAAACCATCCTACTTAATTCACCAAGGATTTTGCCTCTCTACGCGTTGCTTGTCTCCTCCGCTTCCACCAACGCTCCCGCTCCAAGCTCTTGCAAACTCCCACAAGGAGAAGCCTTAAGGAAGATGGGTGAACGTGGGAAGGAGAAGGAAAAAGGTCGCTGGACGTTTTAGGGTTAGCACAAGCCAATTCTCTAGTGTTTATATAGAGTTGGGGGAGAGTCCATTCTCAAACTAATCTTCCAAAACATGGACACTTTCAACCAATGGGAAGACTTCATAATCCTCATAGAGACGTGTAAAACAAGTCCAATTGGGATTTGGTATCTTTTCCAAGCAAATCCACCCCAAAAACACGCTTGAAATCGCAAAACCGCAACCGGCGATCGATCGGCTATACGGCGATCGATCGTCGTATGCGTTGTTTTACACTACCGCGTTACAGCCGATCGATCGCCATTATTGCCGATCGATCGCTTTACGAGAAACAAAACATTCACAAATCACAGTAACTACGATCGATCGTTTTGATAAGGCTTCGATCGGTTCAGCTTGCCGATCGATCGGATCTTATGGCAATCGATCGCAGTCACGATCAATCAAAATTCAATTTCTCATATCTTTTTACTCCGAACTCCAAATCGTGCATAATATGTGGCGTTGGAAAGCTCTTCTCACCAATAGGAAAAATATGACCAAATCAAATATTAAGAGGGTGAAATTTGGGTTTTAAATACTTACTAATTTTTTGGGTGTTACAAAAGGACTAAGAGTGCAGACCTTTACATACGTAATATTTTGCCATTAATGATAGCATGTTAACGCAGTCTACGTACATTGTAAATTGAACGATTCCTCATAGCAACATTACTTTTAGAGGTAAAACGGAAGGTTACTCCAGCCAGATGGTCCACATTTCCCAGCCGTGTATACACAGTAAACAAGCTACAATTATTCTAACTCTTGTCCTATTAAGAACAGCTAAACTTGTACACATCAATAATAATTTTGGGGTTAAAGCAAAAGGGCACTTCAGTCAGGTGTTCCACTTTTCCACATCCATATAAACAGCAAACAAATGCTACAACTGTACTAACCTTTGTAATTCTAAGAATTGCAAAATCGCTTACACTCTGATACAGCCTCTTATGCTTAATGTTCTATAATCATTATTTAACTCAAAATTTCATAGGACTAATTACTGAGAGCAATAATTGAAATAGAAAGTTGAACCATCATGATCAATGCTTCTTGTTCTATTCAAGAGTAGCTTTATGTTTTCACATTGTCACTTTCTTGTTGTGACCCAGAAGGATCACAAGGTACCAACTTGTCCGAAGAGAAGGAAAGGGAAAAACGAGAGAAGAAGGAGATTAACTTTCAATTGCATAAAATCCTAAGGAAGAAGAAGACCCCCTTATAACAAGAGAGGGCACATCTCCTAGGGAGGCGCACCAGCTAATGGGCCATGATTCACGATTACAGCCCGTTACAATATATGTTTCCAATCAGGCCTTTATTACAATCACTAATTGATACGAAAAAGAAATAAACCACTCCTGCCTAATTTAGGTCTACTCCGATGTTGTGCTGACGTACACAATACTCTACTACGCTCCGCTTCCACCTTGTCCTCAAGGTGACCAAGAAGGGAAGCGCGTCAACAAGTCATCTTCCAGCAGCCATTCAGCATCCTCCAAAGGTTTACCCTGCCAAGTCACAAGTACTTTGGTCACAATTCGCCCAGAACGACGGACACGTCGTTTATCAATAATAGCAGCAGGAATAGGCATCTCAGGTTCCACAGGCCCCATGAGTGGTGGGGGTGGTAACCAACTTTGGATCTCCCACGAAATGGCGTAGATGCGACACATGAAACACAGGGTCACCAATGATCCAGTCGGTAAGGCAAGTCGATACGCCACCTGGCCCACGTGCTCCATAATAGCATAAGGACCATGATATCGGGCTGCAAGTTTAGAATGTTCCGTCCGAAATAAAGAGGTCTGACGCTGAGGCATGACGAACACATACACCAAATCCCCTACCTGAAATGCCCGATCAGTGTGCTTCTTATCATAAACCTGCTTCATATGGTTCTGCGCCGAAGCCAGGTTGGCCTTAAGCTGTCGCAGAACCTTATCCTGAGTCTGAAGCAGATAGGCACATACGAAAGCACAAAAAGAGGAGGGCGGCCATATACGACCTCAAACAGGGTAAAGCCGGCTCACGTGTGATAGGCCGTGTTATACGACCACTCTGCCCACTGTAGGAGTTGGAGCGATCGGCAAGGCTGATCCCCCACAAAACATCGTCGTCTACAAGAAGGGTTCGGAGAACACCGTGGCTGATGCCCTTTCGCGCAGATCCACGGAGGGAGCATGCACGGCGTTGTCTGTGCCTAGCTTTCCATTCCTTCCAGACCTGCGGCACGCATATTTGGAGGACTCTTATACTGAGGACTTGGTCGCGTGCCTTCAGGGGGACCCATCAGCTGAACCGTCGTTCATCTGGAACAACGATCTCTTATTTTGGAAGGGATGGTTATGGGTGCCCGACACTTCAGACTTGCGTTGCAGTATCTTATCACACTTCCATGATACCCCGTTTGCTGGTCACGAAGGTTCATTTCGGACATATAAACGGGTGAGTCAGAGTTTCTTATGGCAAGGACTCAGGAGAGCAGTCCAGGATTATGTTGCAGCATGTGACACCTATCAATGGGCCAAATCGGCAACCACTTCACCGACAGGTCTACTTCAGCCCCTTCCCAATTCCTAACAGAATTTGGGAAGATGTTTTGATGGATTTTGTGGAAGCATTGCCAATGGTCCAGGGCAAATTTGTTATTCTAGTGGTGGTGGACCGCTTATCAAAATATGTTCATTTCTGTGCCTTGAGCCACCCCTTCATTGCCCGAACTGTCACTGAAATCTATGTGAAAGAAGTGGCCAACCTGCATGGCATGCCCCAGACCATTGTATCAAAAAGGGAACAGGTTTTCATTTCCCATTTTTGGTGTGAGTTCTTTGCCCTACAAGGTACAACGCTACACGTGAGTACTGCTTATCACCCCCAGTGAGACAGTCAGACAGAGGTGGTCAACCGGTATTTAGAGCAGCTCAACAGCTTGTTGACCCATCACTGCTGAGACGGGGTAGATCACACAATGTTCCAGAAAATATTTCAGAGGTTGGTGATTTGTGCAGATGAGGAACCGACAGCCCAGCAGATAAGGCCGCCACTTTGTCACGGCATGCACGATGGAAAGCATTTCCTTCTCATAAGCAGATAAGGCCAGTGAACGTCCTGATAATGACTTACTGAAAAAAGCAATGGGTCGTTCCTTCTGCAGTAGAACTGCCCCAAGACCGGTATCTGAAGCGTCTGTCTCAACGACAAATGGAAGCCCAAAATCGGGCAGAACCAGTACGGGCGCCTTGGCCATGGTTTGCTTCAACCTGTCAAAAGCCGTCTACACCTCCTCAGTTCATGTGAACGCCCTTTTTTTAAGCAAGGCCGTGAGTGGCCCAACAATTAAACCATACTGACTGATGAAGTATTGGTAATATCCCGTAAGACCCAAAAACCCGCGCAGTGCCTTTACACACTGCGGTGTCGGCCAGGATAGCATGGCCGTAAGTTTGGATGGATCAGTAGCCACTCCATCTCAAGATATAATGTGACCCAAATATTCCACTTGTGGACTGCCAAAAGAACATTTCAAACACTTCAGAAATAATGAATTAGCACGCAAGACTGAGAAAACCAACCTGAGATGTGCCACATGTTCCTCCCAGGATGTGTTATAGATTAATATGTCATCAAAGAACATCAAGACGAACCGGTGGAGGAAGGGCCAAAACAAATCATTCATCAGACTCTGAAAGGTGGTCGGTGAATTGGTCAGTCCAAACGGCATAACTAAAAACTCAAAGTGTCCATCGTGTGTCCGTAATGCGGTTTTGTGAATATCATGGGGCTGCATTCGAATTTGGTGATAGCCCGAACGCAGGTCAAGCTTGTTGAAAACTGTAGTCCCTACAAGCTCGTCCAATAGCTCTTCGATCACCAGAATAGGATATTTATCTTTCACAGTTATGGCATTGAGTGCACTGTAATCAACACAAAACCTCCAAGTCCCATCCTTCTTTTGAACCAGTAATACAGGAGACGAAAAAGAACTAGTACTCGGCCAGATAATACATGATTGCAGCATTTCATTCACTAATCGTTCGATTTCAACCTTTTGGGCGTGAGGGTATCGATAAGGCTGAACATTGGTGGGCGAGGCTCTTGAGGTAATAGGAATTTGGTGGTCGTAGCGCCTTGCTGGTGGAAGGCCGGAGGGCTCTGAAAAGACGTCCTCGTGCATAGCCAAGAAAGCGAGCATATCGTCTGGCATATCAATCTGACTAACCTCCATTGTGGCACGTTGTTGAAGGAATAACCCATGGGGTGTAAAACGGAAAAGAGAACTGACATCCTGGGCGGTATACAATGTGCCAGGCTATGACCCGTGGAGGTGCGCTCGTTGTCCCCCCACCTCAAAATCCATAACCATGTCTCGGAAATTCCATACTACGACGTCCAATTCCTCGAGCCACTACCAACTCAAATAGATTCAGAGGCATATACTATAAAACACCATATATCTTCTCTATTTGGGCAAAAATGGGAGATAATTTAAATCACTAAGGTAGATTATTGAGTATACAATCTATTTCTATATTTAGATGCTAGTAAATCTGTAAAAGTCAAACATGAAATTTGTTTGTACTGTCTGCAGCCCAAACAGGCATACAAAGAAAGAATATAGCCAACATAGAAGGAAAAAATATAGTAGGGTAATATTCAATGACCTTTGCAATGCATTTGTGGAGTAAAAGAAGCTGTCCCAAAGTAGGTCTATCATCAACCACAACTGTTCCATCTTTGTATGATCCATCAGGCATAGGAGGACCAACAATCAACCTCCAAGTCCATCCCAGGAAACGATGTACACCATCAATACCAGTGGAACTCCAAGGCTTTGAGTCTCTAAGCCATCAAGAAAGGAAAATATTAATCAAGGTTTGGAAATCCATAAGTAAACATTGAGAAAAAACTACCCCAATGGTCCCATAAACATTTCATAAAGTCGGAGAGAGTCAGCACATATTCTGAGACCACATCATCAGGATTAACGACATTTCCCCTACTTTTACTCATTTTATGAGCCCGTGCTATAACGTGAATGCCTGGATTGTCTTTTAAAGCAAAGAAGTCACCTGTAATCTCCTAAAGATGCAAAGTAGTCAAACTCACCATTATTATGGTCAAAATATGAACATTATTTTGAATTTTATAAAAGAAACAACCTTCTCGTCTGGTACTCTTTCTTGCGCTAGCTCGCTCATGCTTTCATCAGAATCATCTGAAATTGTTCGACCTTCTTGATCTTTGTATATTGTGTACTCAACCTGCCTTTCAAACCGTTAACAAATATCACCTTTACTGATAGAAAGTATACACCTTGCACTAAAATTAAATGCTTACCTCCCTAAGTATAAGCCCCGATTTATAAGACATTGAAATGGCTCTCTTGTTGAGACAACACCAATATCATACATGTTGGTTATAATATATGGGTTCGGCCTATATTGCATAACCTTATGGTTAGAGAAGTTGGCCCTCTCATGTGGTGCATGGACATGTAGAGAGGCTAAGCTTCCATGGGCCCGGGTGGGTCTACCTAATATGGAAGAGACACCAATTAATGGACCGTTATGGGAAGAATCATGGGTGGTTATGGATAACCATCAATGAGAGTAATTAGGGGAGAGTTACACCCCAATTTAGTAACCGACGAGAGAGAGAAAAATTGGGTTGTGAACAGTGCATGAATAGTGCTTTTGGGATTGACTCTCTCTTTTCTCTCTGGTCACACGTCTCTCTCTCCCATAAGTTCTCTCTCTTGGTTTTGGCTTTTGGAGTAAGCCTTGTTAGTCGATATCAGGCTAACCCAGGTATGCAACAGTGGCAGGCTATTAAGCGGTGTTTAGATATCTGTTGGGTACCAAAGATATGAAACTCACATATCAGGCTGAGAACCTGTCATTGGAAGGGTATAGTGATTCAGATTATGTCGAGTGTAAGGATGACAGGAAATCCACTGTCGGGTATGTTTTTATGTTTGGTGGCGGCGCCGTAGCGTAGGCTAGTAAGAAACAAAAGTGCGTTACTAAGTCTACAATGGAAGCTGAGTTTATTGCATGCAGTTTAGCAGCTTCCGAGGCAGTGTGGATTAAAGAGTTTCTAGCTGGGTTGCAGCTAGAACAATGGATTGATGGTCCTATCTAAATTTATTGTGATAATTTGGCAACTGTGTCGACACTCCGTAATGGGTAGATCAGTTCCAGAGCTAAACACATTGAGGTGCATTATTTTATATATTTGACATGCTACAAGGGGGAAAGTTGATTGTGAGTCATCTTCCTACGTTGAGATGTTGGTTGATCCGTTAATGAAGGCCTTGACAACGGATCTATTTATGAAACATGTTCATAGTTTTGGATTACGACAGGGCTAATGCACGAGTCACTGTTGAATCACATATATAAGCACTGAACCCATAGTGGGGGATGTTGGTTATAATATATGGGTTCGACCCATATTGCATAACTTATGGTTAGAGAAGTCGGCCCTCTCGTGTGGTGCGTGGACACATGGAGAGGTTGGGCTTCTATGGGCCCAGGTGGGTCCACCTAATATGGAAGAGACACCAATTAAGGGACCTTTATGGGAGGAGTCATGGGTGGTTATGGATAACCATCAATGAGAGTAATTATGTGAGAGTTACACCCCAATTTGGTAACCGACGAGAGAGAAAAAAATTGCGTTGTGAACAGTGCATGAATAATGCTTTTGGGATTGACTCTCTCTTTTCTCTCTGGTTACACGTCTCTCTCTCCCCCTCAAGTTCTCTCTCTCTTGGCTTTGGCTTTTGGGGATTAATCTTGGAGATACAATCAAAGCGAAACGTTGGGAGAAATTGAAAGAGGATATTTCTATCTCGTGTGGAGAATAGCAAATCCCTGTCCATGCACGAACGGTTTGGTGGTGATCTCCAACATACACCTATTTTCTTGTGAATATGAAAAGGGTTAATTGTTGGCGCAAAGGTCGTAGGTTAGTAGTAATCACTCATGTGTTTTATTTATTTTGTGCTTGATTTAATTAATTGTTTATCTATATTGTTTAATCTCTTATATACAATTGTCGTTGTTTGTGAGTACAAGAGAAAATTTCTTATCAAAGGCAGATTTTGGAGGATTTGACATCACAACGGACGATTTGATTCGCTTCCGCTGCGACTCGCAACCCTTCAATACAGTACCTGAAATGATTACTCACTTTTGAGAACATCCAACAAAATGATTAACCTTAAAAAATTAACCAATTAGTAATTACATAATGATTAACCAGGCATTGAGGAAAACCCATATGCACCTAGCATTAAGTAAATGCAGGACTGAATGTTCTGCACCACCAACATACACGTCCACAGGTCCCCCCCCAGTACCTGCAAATTTGACATAATAAGAAATTTATAAAAGTAAATTCAGTGAAAGCATATAAGACTTTCCAAAAGTAGATGAGAGAGAGAGAGAGATGAATAGTATGAAAATTAGACAAAAATTACATGTGTGAGTCTGCACTAACCTTTCTTTCGACTTATCTACCAATTCCTTGTAGTTCTTTGGGTCCATAAACCGCAAGTAAAACCTGTGCCCGTGTGAACCATGAGCATTTTCATTAAAGAACCGAGAGCTCTAATACGTCCATGATAATCTTATTTTGGTTTGTTAAATATTACAAAATACCAGCAAGAACCAGCCCACTGTGGCATTGTGCTAGTTTCTCTTGATGCTGGCTTCCCGCTCACGGAATCAAGAGTTTTAACCTGATCAAGATTAACTGTATATGCTTGAGGCTAATTTTAGCTATTAGAAAAGGAAAAGGTATGTATGACCGACAAACAAATTCCCGGATAACAATATAAATATCTTATTCTTTAGACTCACCAAAACAAAGCACTGAAGGACCATAAACCTACAGAGGCCAGAAAACTACAGTCCCTTCAGATATATAACGCTCCTTTATCTTGTCAATTGAAAAGCTTAATATCCGCATTACTGAAATTCAAGTGACCAGATGAAAGGGGGCAATATATTTAACTCGAATAAATTTGTCTGGCCGTAGTTCAATTATCTTCTGTTTCATATTCCATGGTCAACTGTGATGCACCACAAAAAGGGAATTCACGTGGCCCTATACTGCAGTACACTTGCAAAAGAAAAAAAAATCTTGCAAAATACTTTTCATAGGTCAATACTGATAGCTTATCAAAAAGATTGTCAATACTGATTGTCATCAGTCTTACTGGGACAGAAAATGCCATTTTGAAGCTATATTATGGTATGTCATATTACAAACTCAGTTTTGCATTGGCAGCAGGTACGAAAGGGCCGAGGAACCGATCACCCATAATCCATTCATTTAGCACTTAAATTACATGAGATGCAAGTCACATGTTGGAAAAAAACATAGAAACATAGAATCATTCTTCATTAGTTATGCAACGAAATTCGGGGGGGGGGGGGGGCAAAAAAAGGCTTACTTGACATGGAACAGTAAAAAAAAGAGAACCAGAAATCAAGATTTGACTGTATTATGTATTTTGAACAATGTGCCATCAACAGGAAAAACACAAAAAAAGAACCTTCCGATACATTATATGGCACAGTAAAAGTAAGGGGACATTAAATTAAGATTTAATTGAAATATGTATTGTGTTCCATATACCCAATTAACAGCCTTTGCTAGAGGAGGCTCCCCAGTGCCAGTGGGAGAAAAATCATCCAACTCAGACAAAGTGATAGGTAGCTCACTGTATGGAAGAGGAACCATTTCACCAGTATCATCCAGAAAAACAACCGGGAAAGGTTCTCCCTAATAAGCCAATCTCGCAACTTGTAATTTATCTACGCAGGAAGGGAGGGCACTTCATCAGGAGATATGCCACAGTTCACTAAACATAGTTAGTCGACAACCCAAGTACCTTTTTTTCCATATCCGCTATACTTTCAACCCATTCAATGACTTTGGAAGCAGCTTCTTTATTAGGCAAATCATTGATATTAAGACCAGATGCTGTACAAATTGAGTTGATGATGAAACCTTCTCCAGTATAGGCCCCTTCAACTTCACCGCCATCTCTGTCCTTTGGCATCACAACCTTGCGAATTATATATCATAATTCAACCGCCATAACTGTAGAAAAAGAATGAAGTGTCAAATGGTGTGCAGATAGACAGAAGTGACTGTTAAGACACATAAAATAGATGCATAAAAACCTTCCCAGCACATAATCTGCAACCCATATTGGGATAGATTCACCAGTAGCTGGATTTCTTGCATATGAACCAGAAAAGACTCCAGTTTTTTCCTTCTGTAGTTCAGTTCTCTCTAGATCACTTATCCTTGATGCTTGCTCACTGTATTCCTCCACCTGATTGTAAAGATTAGTATTTTTCTAATGGGGAATTTATTAAATAATACACAAAAAAAATGTCATTCGGAAACACTGTTCAAATTAATTCCCGAATAGTTCCTGAATAGGGTATCTGACGAGCCCGCAGGCGCCAGCGTGGTTTTTTTTTTTAAACCGACGCCTTTCATGTTAATTGAGAGGCGTCAGTTTAAGACTCTTCGCCTATTTCTCATTAAAAGTGAAAGGCCTCTGTTCAACCGACACTTCTCGTTTCGTTTTTCTATCGGGCTCGGGCACACACACCGAGCCCTAGCCATCTCTTCTCTGGCGGCGATCGATGTCCAGCCACTCCCTCCTCTCCCCGCACTCGGCCCGACCACCTCCTCCTGCCAGCTCTGCCTCCCCGTCAGTCGCCCCCGGCCACCTCTTCGCCTCGGCCAGCTCTGCCTCTCCGTTGCTTGCCCCAGCCAGCTCTTCTTCCCCCCGTCGTGCGCCCCGGCCAGCTCCTCCAACCACCGCTAGCCTCGGCCAGCTTCTTCTCCGGCCACCTCCATGCCCCGGCCACCTCCTCCTCCCCCCCACCTCCTTGCCCCGGCCAGTTCATCTGGCCACCTCCTCGCCTCTCTGATCCGGCCACCTCCTTGCTCCGCCGTCGCTCTCTTCTCTTGTGTCCCAGCCGCTGGTTTCTCCAAACAGCCAGTACGCGACTGCACCTCCGCCTTTGTGTCTTCTACAGGTAATATATTTGTAATCTCTCAATTGAAATTACAAATACATATTAATTTAGTTTTAGCATTGTATGAAATAGATGGTGTAATATTTGAGTAGTATTTTCTTAGTGTTTGTTAAAGGTTTTGTGAATAGAGATGGTGGGAGAAATGGTTTCATTTGTGCTAATGCAAGGGGGCAGAATTGATAGAGGTGAATACGAAGGTGGTGAAATCGTAGAATTATTTATTAATAAGCCAAGTACTTACGAGGAACTAGAGATGAAAGTGGCCAATAAAATTGGATGGGACTAAAGATTTTGGAAAATTCGTATTAAGTGCAAGATGCTTATTTTTGGAACAACGACTATCGTACTACCAATTAACGATGATAACTCTATGCAACAAATGCTCTATCTGGCGCCTCATGTGTATACCTTCGAGCTATTTGTAAAAAAAAAGGTGTGCATGCCTAGGTTTGCAAATGATGGCAAAGGCGGAAGTAGGAGTACTCGCAGAAATAGGTCGAGTGGAAAGTTGAAGGGAAGGCGTGTAAAAGATAATGAAGAAGATGATTTGTCTATATCACTAACGTGCAATGAACCCCAATTTTTGCCTACTTGGAGGTAATTTTATTTAAAAAATGTAGTTTAGCCATTCAACTTACGGTTAAAGGATTGGTTTTATTCATAATGTTAGTTTTGTTGTGAATAATTTAGGCACACATCTCATGCTCATGAAGCGTTGAATCTTGGGATGGCACAAAGTGGCACACAAACATCATTTCAGTACCCCTATACTTACACTGGTTCAAGTGGTTGGCAAGAGGGAAATGTGAATGATGAGGAAGACGAAGGGGAGAATGAAGAAGAAGATGGAGTCAATGATGAGCAGGTGCCTAATTCGCCTGCTATTGATGTTGAAGACGTATGAGGAGAAGATAGTTTGCAAGAGATGGTTCATAACAAGGGAGATGAATTGGAGGACATTGCAATTGCTACGGATAACTTAGATGACTTTGAGGAGGAGTTGCCATATGAGGAGGAGCCGCCATGGGCACGATTAACAGATGATGAAATAAATGGGGCAATTAATCGGTGTTTGATCTACACATGAAAATATGCATTTTATTATCTCCTAAGCTTATGATTATGCTAGTGTTTGATTAGAATAACTGCTACTTTAATATAGTTTTTGGTTTTTATAGGAAACAAAAGTAATACACAGAAATGAGGAGAAAAGTAACTCGAATAGTTAAATCATCATAACTTCGTGTACAAATATCGGATTGGACTGTTCAAGTCTCATGTTAAATTTCAAGAAGTAAGCTTTCCAACGCCACCAACCACGCACAATTCGGAGTTTGGGACAGAAAGTTATAGCCATTTGAAGTTTATGAACAGTAACAACGATCGATCGGCTATCAAAGCGATCGATCGTCAGAGCCGCAAAAGCAGTGTATTGAAGGAAACAATCGATCGGACCTCAAAACGATCGATCGTATCTACTGAAATTTTTCAATCGCCAAAGACAGTAACTACGATCAATCGGTATCATACGGCGTAGATCGGCAAAGCGATCGATCGGAGGAAAATAACGAAGGAATTGCGATCGATCGGAGAGCGAACGATCGTCAATACGGAGCGATCGATCGCCGTATGTGGCAAACCGAAATAAGACCTACTTCGACTTGGATTTGGAAGGGGACTTCGTGGTTTCTCTTCAAACTTATAAATAAGCCTTATGGGAGAACGTTTTGGGCACCACATATTCAACCTTGGAGAAACCCTTGGAGGCTAGAGCAAAGGAGAGAAGAAGATGAAGAACATGAAGAACACAATAATGGATTCTATTCCAATGCAAGGCTAAACACCTTTCCAAGGCGTAGATGAAGCCCAATAATCTGGTTGTGTAGTTTCTTTTCTCTCATCTTATATTTTTACTCTAGTTGGTGTATGGATTTTATTGTGTAATCACCGTTAATTCAATAAAGGTTTGTTCTTTGTACTCGAGAGAGACAAGAGTGAATTCTTGTGAGTTTTAATCCGAAGAATACTTGCGTATCCGAGAGGAACGTGAGTAGACTGAGGTGTTATATATCAATAAAATTTCATTGGTTTATACTCGAGAGAGATAGATCACAATTCCATGTTTTAATTGTTTTATGTGTTACATCCGAGAGGAGAGCACTATATTTTGAGTTGACAAGTGTATGTCCGAGAGGAATATGCTAGCCAATTGGAAATCTTTATTCAAAAGAGAGAGAGAAATGATACACTAGTTATTGTGGTGGATTCGAAGCCTTGGTCTTCTCCATATTGATTAAATCTCACTTAGTTTAGTTTAAAGTTCATTGCTTTCTTAGTCTAAAATCAACACTACTATTTTCTCTTGAATTTGGTAAATCATTAATCCGTCCCTGAGGTTCGACAACCCTATCAATATTCACCGTAGTACAATTGCCTTGTGCACTTGCAAGGGTTTTATATTTAAACGATCAGTGTTTCATGAGGAGACACGCTATGACGAAGGAATATATGTGGGGCAAATATTCCCTAATAAAGATGAATTTGTACACTCATTGAGGGAGTTTTCAATAGCGCATGATGTTCACTATAAAGTGTTGCGCACAAGTCCGACATAGTACACAGCAAGATGTCAATTCCTTGACTGCCCATGGAGAGTACATGCATCATTGAGGAAGATGATTAATGATTTTAAAGTGAAGACATATGGTGGCGAACACACTTGTAGAAATGCTCAACTAGACACTGGCCATAGACAATGTGCTGCGGCATTTTTTTGTCGACATATATTACCCTCTATTAGAGCAGAAGTAGATATCCCAACAGTGGTTATTCAAGAGAGGATTAAGGAGACTTTTCACGTTGATATTTCATACAAAAAAGCATGGATGGCAAGGAATATGGCCCTCAAGGCAGTGTATAGTGATTTGGTTGAATTTTATCGATTGTTGCCAATGTACTTGGAGGCAATAGTTAATGCCAATCCGGGAACCATTTGTAAGTTGGTGACAAACCCAATGGAAGATGTCGGATGCTGACAATTTGACAAGGCATTTTGGGCCTTTGGGCCATGTATTGAAGGTTTTAAATATTGTCTCTCAGTCATAAATGTTGATATTACTTTCCTATCTCGCAAGTATGGAGGAGCCCTTTTAGCGGTGACTGCTAACGACAGACACAAGTGTTTGTTTCCTCTTTCATTTGGCCTTTTTTCAGGTGAGGATTACCCTAATTGGAGATGGTTCTTACGTATGTTGAATAAGCATGTTGTCCTTCATAAGATATCTATCACTATCATATCCAATCGACATAAAGGGTTGCAAAAAATTGTGCCAGAAGTGTTTCCACTTCCGTATTTTTGTCACCGATATTGTATGTAACACATCAAGGCAAACTTTCATACGAAGTTTAAAAATGATGTATTGACGAGTTTGATAGGGGAAGTTGCAACGGTGCTTACTGTCGACGAGTTTGATAAGAAGATGGAACTTATCGGTGCAAAAAGTCTATGAGCAAATTGGCTACTCAGTGAAGAAGGTGGATTTTCACCTCAATTGTGGTCTCTTGCTCACGATGGTTTTACAAGATTTGAAATGACCACAACAAATATGGTTGAAAGTCTAAATAGCGTGTTGAAGGGGGCTTGATCATTACCCGTGAAAGCCTTAGTGTCAGCCACATTCTACCGGATAGTCAAATTCTTTATGAAATGACATTCGGCCAGGCTGCCCCATGGTAACCCCAAACACCCCCACTATTGAGTGGATGATTAAACAACAAACGCACGACTGTGGCATTGACTGGAATGAAGTATATGAGCACCTTCTTGGACGGGTACCTCCATGTGATGCATTAAATGGACGAACTAGGGTTAGTTTTTTGTGGTAGAGAGAGCAGTTCAGTCACCTGCCGAAGGATGCCACAGAAGGTGTTGTGTACGTATGCACAACTCTGGAGCATTATCTATCTTAGGCAGTATTGGCTGCTTTTCTTTTAGGATTAGTTTCATTTGTAGTTATTATTGTAATAAGGCATGATTGGATTTGGAATAATGTAACGGATCAGATAGGCTGATGGCCAGAGCACGTGGCCCATTAGCAGGCATGACTCTGGCCCATCAGCGGCACGATCATGGGAGACGCCCTTCTTTATAAGGGGTCTTTCTCTTTCGTTCTAGGGTATGGAATAGCAAAGTTATCTTCTTCCTCCTTGTTCTTCCTCTTTCTCACGCATGATGATGGTTACTATTCGTGTTCCCTACTGGGACACAACATTGGATTCAGAGCCTTAATGATCCACCGTGTGTCATGCTGAGTTGATCTCCATGTGTGAAGCAAATACCGCCCTGATTCAACAACTCACCCGGGCGGTCGTCCAATGTCAGGCAGCCCATGCACCACCCCAAGTGGTCGCCATCGTCGTCGTCGTCCAGCCGCTAGTCTTTGTCTAGCCCCTTGAGAGCGGTTTGGCCACAGACAGATTCAACACCGTTCCCCTCCCAGATGTCATGAAGGCCCCCATCCGGCCACTGTATGCATCTACGGGGTTGGCAAGGCCCTCTCACCGATCTCTGGCTGTAGGTCTGTCTGCGATGGATATGGCAGCAATTAGTCCCTTGGCTTTGGGTGGTTCCTCGATGCTGATGCCCTCCTCATCCACCCCACCGATGTCGTTGTTTCCTCCGCAAATGGAGGAAGCCCTGTCAATGGCGCACACGAAGCAGATCACGGCCCGGAAGTCCACCGGCGGAAAGGCTTTGTGGAAGTGGTTAGCCACCAAGGTCGGCCGCAAGTCCGTTTCGGCCACCAGCGACGTCAAGAAGCCCCATCGTTCCCGCCGCGCCACCTGCGCCTTCATCTCCCCCGGTATCACAAAAGCGCTTCGCTTTTCTGGATATTTGGATGAAGTAGAGTGCTTCGCTTGTCCCTCGATGTTGTCGCCAATCAAGCAGCCACATCCTCTATTGTCTCGCCGGCGACTCTTCTCCGAGGCCTGGCCTTGCTCCTCCTCCCGCCAAGTGCTGATGCCCCCATAGACCTGCCAACCATCGACACGTTCCCCGCCGTGTTCCTCAGCTGGCCGCCTCTTCTGCTCGTCCTCGCTCTCCCTCCGCGCAGCGGTCATCGAAGATGCCTCTCCACTGCCTCTGGACTCCTCCGTCGCGCTATCCATCTCCTCATTCCATTCATCCTCCGTCGCTGTCGCCATGGACTCTGTTAATCCCTGGGGCAACACCCCCCTCCACGCCGTCGACGAGGAGATCTACAATCTCATCGGGAAGGACAAGAGCACGACCCTCCACTGCACGACATCTGGCATATCCGTCCATGCTGTCGAGGATGTGCGGCTGCTGCTGGCTGCCAGGACAGACCCGATCGCGGTCGATGCGAGCGGCCATCGCCCTGTTGATGCTATCGTCGCCCCGCCCAAGGTCCCTGCTCAAAAGCTTGCCCTGGAGAAGCTCCTTGCCATAGATGCGGCTGAAACCAAGGGCAACTCCGCCTTCTCCGCTGGCAAGTTCGCCAACGTCGTGGGATTCTTCTCCGAGGCCGTCACCCTTACACCCTCCAACCATGTCCTGTACTCGAGCTGCTTCGGCACCGCCTATCTTGGCCTTGCCCATGATGCCATCCGGCTATTTGATTCCATGAAAGCCTCTGGCTTGAGCCCAAACTGCATCACCTTCAACTCGCTCCCTGCTGTCTATAGCCGCGTCGGCCTATGGCAGTCTGCGTGCGACCTATTCGACCAAATGGTCTGAGGCAGGGACTTTCTCCAGCTGTTCGGCAGAATGCCAAGGAATTGACCTCAATTCCTTTGCCTACCACGTCCTCCTCAACTTCGTCGTCGAAGAGCGCTGCTTCGGCATGGCGGACGTCCTCCTCCAGCAGATTGTGTCCCGTGGCTATAAAACCTCATCACAACCTACATCAGACTCAAAAGTTTGTGCTTGCAGAACCGAGTGGACGAGACCGAGGAATGTCACCGGAACCTTGCCGTCTCGGGGGTCGCTATCCACGAACACATGCTGGGTGTCGTGGTTGATGCCCGGTGCAAGCAGAGGATGTTTGACAAGGTCATGGGCTTGGTCGAGGAGTTTGGGGATGCCTCTATGTCACGGACTTATGGGCTCTTGATTGGCAATCTCATCCGGGCAGGAAACGTCGAAGAGGCATACCAGGTGCCCAAGTTAGTCAAGAAGCATGGCTTCTTCTTCAACAAGGATGCTCTCTATAATCTATTTCGTGGGTTTATTGAGTTAAAGAGAGGTGATATGGCTTCTGAGCTGCTAGTTGAAAGGCGAAATCATGGTCAAACTCCACCTCGGTGTAAAGCCATTGTACATTGTCTTTATGGTGTGGGTGAGTGGGAGTGTATAAGGGAACTACTGGAGAAGAACTTGACTGGCAATGAGTCTACTGATCGACGTTTCTATACCTATTTCATTGATGGGGTTAGCCACGCGCATCACCCAACGTTTGCAGAAGAGTTTTTTTCGAAAATGATAGTGGAAGGGATCAAACCTAGCGTGCGCACAAAGATTGTAGTGCTAAAATGTTTCTTAAAGAGTGGATATATTTGTCATGCAAGGAAATACTTCGAGATAAAAGCCGTCGTATCGGCTAATGATGTCATAATGTCAGGCGAAACTGATAAAGGTTGAGAAGCATCAAAATGATGACCTCCAATCCTGGAATCTCTTTCATAACTGGCTGAAGCAATGATAAACTCGTAAGAACATGTCTAAAGATATCGTGTATTGTCTGACATGTCGCTAGCAAGCTCTCGTAAGATCGGTCTACTAAAGCTCCATGAAACTGAGCGAATGTCTGTCTCACACAAGTAAGCTAGAAAGGAAAAAGAATATATGTTACCTACAAGCACAAAACAATGGTGAATTAAATCAAATATGAAGTCTAGAGATACTAACCAACGTCCGCTCAGTGTCGCCCCTCGGTTGATATAACATCTCCGCCTCATGCACGGGTAGCATGATAAGTCTCCTAGTGATCCTCAAGTACCATCTCATGTATGCGTTATCCGCACCTCGCTCCATCATGATAGGCTCCCTCTAAACGAGAGTGGTCGTCCGGTAGTCCCGTCTAGTAAAATAGGCCGCATGATGAACCTCCAATCAAAACTCCCTCGGCCTCAACGTGATGGTCGTTCAATGAACTCCACAACAAGAGGGGGAAAACCTGCTCTAATCCGAATTGTAACATAACTCGATCCGAAACATGCATCTCGACGATGTCAATATATATAAGTGGCGTCCTAGATAGCCACACATGTGCTCCATCCATACATACTCGAGGTAACTGAGCTAATACCTTATCATGATATGGCTGCCATGTTACCTACACAACATATGAAGATATGACCTTACTTTTTGTGAAATGTGCATTCGTTATATTCATAACATGTGCAATATAAACGACCAATACCTGGCCGGATCATTGATAGTTTAATTCAAATATATACATCATCAGGACATTGTGAGGATTCACAGTTTTTTTTCTTCTTAGCAGTCCACCTAACATAAAAAAATAAAAAATAAAAAATTTAAAATATCAATATAAGATCATCAAATAACTTAAATAGATAAAACATACTGAACTCCAAACGGAGAAAAACCATCTAGTGAAGTGCTTTGAATGTGAATGTTTGGACGTCTAACATGCAATCTCTCCCATGACCATATCTGTTTGACACATACACACCCAACATGAATCAAATGTTATACTTGTGGTAAATACAGTGGCAAAAGATTATTGATGGTTTACCTAGATGAGGGTGATGCACCTGGCAATCCCTAATGTGCTGGGTTGGCAAGTTTTTCCCAACTCTCTGTACAGGTAGGCAAGGGTGGCATTGCCCCATGCATACTCTCCCGCAGTGTACAAATCCTCTAATAAAAAGAGATACATGGGGTACACATGGCTACTGCTGCTATCGGCAAATATAGTGCAACCAAGCATATAGAGTAAATATGCTCATGTATGTTGCTCGATGTCCATCTATTGTGTCCCAATAGGGAACACGAACAATACCTATCATCATGCATGGGAAAGGGGAAGAAGAAGATAACTTTACTATTCCATACCCTAGAACAAAAGAGAAAGACCCCTTATAAAGAAGGGTGTTTCCCATTATCGTGTTGCTGATGGGCCAGAGTCGTGCCAGCTAATAGGCCACGTGCTCTTGCCATCAGCCTATCCGATCCATTACATTATTCCAAATCCAATCATGCCTTATTACAATAATAACTAGAAAGGAAACTAATCCTAATAGAGAAGCAGCCAATACTGCCTAAGATAGATAATGCTCTTAAGTTGTATTGACGTACACAACACTCCACCACGCTCCGCTTTCACTTTGTCCTCAAGGCGATCAAGTAGGGAAGCGCTCCAGAAACTCATCATCGAGCATCCAAGTAGCATCCTCAAGAGACAGAATGCATGCACCGTTGAAGCCCGAGTATGTGGTGATGACAAGCTCGTACTCGCGACCAACATCGATATTTTGAGAGGCCTCTTTCTTCAAAAGTATATACTATGCGACATCGTGCACTTCGTGCTCTATGTCAGGCACTTTCGTCTTCAGATGCTATACCTGACGTCGAACTTGAGCATATTCCAGCTCGAGCATGAGGAAGGGGTAGGAATAGGGGAAGGAGAGTTGATTGAACACTTGTAATTTTATGAGTAAATGTATTATATATTGTATATTATATTTTAACTTTGTAATAGATGTATTAATTTGTTTATGTGTAAGTTTAATGAGGTGTTTTATATAATAGTTTACTTGTATTGTTTTATCAGGTGTTAAAAAAAGTTGTATTTCGTAATACGGTAAGAGGCTATAGAAAGCTATAAGAGAAGGTGTCGGTTGGACCGATGCCTCTGTCTTCTGTAGAGAGGGAAAAAACGTGGGAAAACTGACGCCTCTATGTAGGAGGGAAAAAATGTGGGAAAAAAATAGCAAGGGGCTGAAAGGCGTCGGTTCAACCAACGCCTTAAGTAAAGCCCCAAAAGGCGTCGGCTGAACCGACGCCTTTCAATTTAAACAAAAGGCGTTCAGCCGATGCCTCTCTCTTAAGTTGAAAGGTGTCTGTTGAACCGATGCCTTTCGAGTCAGTTTGAAAAAAAAAAAGTCACGCCTGCATGGCTTGTCAGATACCCTGTTTGGGAATTAATTTGAACAATGTTTCCAAATGGTAATTTTTTTTTGTATTATTTAATGAATTCCCCTTTTCTAATTCCTGAGAATTGTTTGGATTAGTTCAATGTTTGACCAATAGAATTGAAAATGAGAAAAGCGTGAGCGTACACTTTTGAGCTGGGCATTAGATATCAGAGATGGTAACAATGAATGCTCAGAGCAACCACTAGATATCTGCAAGAGGAGTGGTGAAAAAGGTAATTTATGCAAAAAAATGAGGAGAAATTATTAGGTACGCAGTGCGTAGGGGGGATAGTTATGCTCATCACAAATGGGTTATGGACACGACTCCCTGCTTGTCATGATACCACAAGGGTCCCACAAATTGGAAATTGTGTCCATCACCCATTGATGATGAGCATGACTATTCCCCGCGTACCTAATAATTTCTCCAAAAATGAGTCCTGGAACAAACTTTTCACATTCAATAGGAGAAGATTAAATTGAAAATTAAGACCATACGTTGCTCCACGGATGGTATCTGGTTTGGTGGTAAAGATCGTCACCTTTGAACCATGTCCTTCTCCATCTGTGCTGAGATCTGGAAATTTCATCTCAGCCCCCTCTGACCGACCTATCCAACTCCTCTGCATTTCTTTGATTCTCACCGACTAGTCAAGTTCGTCCAAGTCTTGGAGAAGCTGATAAGCATATTCTGTAATTTTCAGCATCCATTGACTCATTGGCTGATTGTATAAAGGCAGGAGAGAAAACAAAGTAAGAGCCAAGGAAAGAGGAATACGGTGTCACTAAAATAGACATTATCATCTTTCTCATCATTAATATATGTAGAAAAAAGCTACAGGATTCAACAAGCCATATCACTCTTTACCTTTCACCACCTCCTCGTTTGCCAACACAGGACAGGGCATCAATTAACTGGCACATCAGCCTGAAAAGATCAAGCAAAAAGAACCAAAAATATCAGTGAACAAAAAGTCTACAACAGAGCTAAAAGTGCACCAAAAATTGAAGCTGACATAGCAGCAGGTTTTGTAAAGAAAGCAGCATTTAAAGGGCAGATGATTGCCTGATAACAAGTCCTCTCTTCAGCAGCAGAAGAAAAATCTATTGTGTCCACTTATAATACTCAGGATCTGTCGTAGAGATTTCTTGTTCCCAATCATATGAAAAACCCAAGGATTTTAGCTGTTCAAAGTAGCAACATATGACATCACTATTATACACAACCACAGAGCTAAGATTGCTTATGACTTTAACTAGAAATAATTAAGAAGTCAGATAAAAGCTAAGAAAAGCAATATTCCAAACTAAAACACTTAACTAAACAGTTCTCCAATTAAGAGGCATTACAGTGAATTCCACACAGTAAAACTAGCTATCAAACCAAACGAAAACATGGAAAGAGTTGAACCTGAGAACGAAACTGCGCAATATTCTTCAAGGTAGTAACTTTTGGATGAGTTCCCGTCTGTACAGAGCAGTTTACAAACTAGTTCAAAACAAATACTAATATTAGTTTCGATATTATCTTCGAAGACTATAAAGCACAAGGAAAACCTGGATGGCATATTGTTCAGCCGGAAGGCCAAATGCATCCCATCCCATTGGATGCAGGACATTGTAGCCCTTCATATGCTTGTATCAAGACTGTCTGTGGCAGTGTATCCAAGGGGATGCCCCACGTGCAGCCCAGCCCCACTGCGGATTTCACAAAGCAAGCAATTTTTCATACATAATGCACCATAGCAGAACAAATGTAGATGTCCGTATGTGATACTCTATGCCCCATATTAATTGTCCACACATGAAAATTTGTGATATTTAAGAAAACCCACGAATAATAATCCACTAACTCTTTTTACTCCATCCAATAATTGCTATGAGAAGGATAATATGCAATGGACAATTAACCTGTGACGTACTCCCTCCATCTCACATTAATTGTCTGGATTGAAAATCCAATAGGAATATTTCCTTTCTGGTTTCTAATTCATGCAATTAACAGGGACTGAGAGAGCATATTTTTATGAATCGAGACTATTAATGAGACGAGTGTAAATATCCAATAGTAATACCAAAATTCCAGCTCACCCAAAACTCACTTTGAAATTTTAACTAAAATGCTAGCTTCGATTTGTCACACCAAGGCCAACACACAAACAAAATGTTAAGCGTTTAACTTTATCCAGTGTTCCAATTTGCCAAAAAAACAGCCTAGAAGTCCCTATAAAAAAAACTACTTCCAATCTATATTAATTAGAAAGATGTAGAGGTAGAAATGATTGGACTTGCCCCTCTTTTATTAATTAATTAATGATAAAGGTTCACTTCTTCTTTATCTCATTAAGGGTACAATCGTTACATGAGACATTTAGTATTTATATAAAATTTGCCTAATTCAAACAGGCTTAGGGGTTGGCTTTACAAAAATTTAAAGGGGTGGGCATTACCATAAGGTCACACTTTTGTTGTGCTATAATAAAAGCGATTTGTCAAAAAGTTGCTTTTCAACAAATACAAAGCGGTTACCAAATGAGCTCCCAGTATGTAGAATCCTAAAAAAAATATCATCAAATAGAGTATATAGAACGAGTCATCAATCCATTAATGTATTTAGAGAAATAGACCATGGAGGTTCAGTGCTAACACTGGCTACCTTCCCAAACTAGCATATTTGGTTTTTGTTGCCAAAAGAGTTGGCATCTCTGGCTTGGACACCCACTATACAGCTAATGAGCATCCATGGAAATGGAGTGGAACAATGAATATTAAAATTCATGCATTTGTCATGAATGAAATGATATTATTTTCTAAAGATACAACAGTGTATCACGCAACTATAGGATCATAGTGAATCCCATGTTATGGATTCTTTTTATTTTTAAATATGATAGAAATTAGTTATCCTTTGTGCTTGATTATGGATAGACCTATTGTTGGAACAAATGTGTTTACAAAAAGAAGTAAAAGAAGAAGATAGAAGATGTAGAAAACTCCTAATTTATGCTTAAATCATCAAGCTTTCCTTAAGGATTATTGGCCCACTATTGGCCAATTGCCAATTTGTTTTAATCATCTCAATGCCAATTTTATCCTAGGAAATACAACCCTTATGATAGTAAGCTCCTAGTAATGGAGGACACTACTTTGATCACTCATTGTGGCAACAGTGAGTTGGGTCTCAAAGCAAACAGATAAAAAACTTGTAAAACTCTAGAAAATATACAAAATATATAAAAATGGGTTAGAAGGACGTTAGGCTAGATCTGTGTTAATGCCCAATGGGATTTGGGCCTTAAATGGGTCAAACTAGCCGTTATTAGTCCGAATGGCCCGCTGGAAAACTGCAATTGAAAACCAAAATAAGACCGGTCGACCGGTCTCCAACATCTCTATGATGCCCGTCTTCTCTCTCAAAGACAACACCGAGGACGAGGAAATTTAGGACTTCAAACTAGTTGTTGTGCAAATTACGTGTGTGCATGTATGGGATTAACTTATTAACAAGATGGATATGTAAAATACGTGCACTGAATTACAAAGGACAAGCACTTGCATGTTTTTAAAAAAAGACAGTTGGTTCTTGTATATGCTACTAGCTCATTTTTGTTTCAAAGATTCTGAAAGGTGCTCCAATCAGGTATAATTGGTTCTTGTGAAGCTTGTCTGCATTTGTAGTTTGTCTAAATTATTTTCATTTAAAAGTCAAACCCCAATGTGGCTTGAGCAATCCTTGTGCTGTTTAATTAAGACAGAAAGAAAACAGAGTATATGACAAGAAAGAGGATGCTCATATGAATCAGCACCCCCAACTACCGCATCCCATGCACGTCTTCTACACTTTCCCACCACAGAGAGAGAGAGAGAGAGAGAGAGAGAGAGTCCAGCTATCATCTATTCGGCCCCTAGGTCAGCTCTCAGTACCTACTCCTCCCATCTCCAAATCTTCATTTAATAAATTTTTACTATGTCAAGCAAGTTATCATCAGATGACCATTACATGATAGTACTAGTTGATGCCTAGTGTTGATTGAGTAGAGAATAATCTAAGTTGATGTAGAAAGAGTAAACAAGATTTGGTTACATGTAATTATTTAGTCACATAAGAATCAGAAGACTTGGCTTCATTCAGACTCATGTCAGCACCCCCATCTCCTCCGAGAACCTTTCAGCTTATTCATATTCTTTAATTCATAGTTGCTACCCTTCTTTATTCAGACAAGTGAGAGACTTCATCAAAGCAAACCTTGGCATTTGCTGTTCTCTTCTTCAGCTATTTCCATTGCCAAAGTTTCCTTCTCAGCTTTAGAAAAGAGGAAGAAGAAACTGTAATTGTAATTGATAAGGAGGAGGAGGTGGTGGTGGTGGTCGGAATGCAGAATATGGGCATCGGCGACGGCAGGGGAGCGCCACCGGGCAGGGATAGCCATTCAGACTCCGAGAGCCCGCATGTGAGCTTCTCGGGGCCGATTAACGAGCGCAGCGGCAGGATGAGTAGCCGCTTCAACATTTCGGAGAACATGGGCGGTGCGGCTGAGGAAGAAGCCTACGTCGAGATCACACTCGACATCCGGGAGGACTCCGTGGCAGTGCACAGCGTCAGGCCAGCTGGTGCTGCCGAGGTGGAGGATCCGGAGGTGACCCTCCTCGCCAGGACGCTGGAGAGGAGGGGCTCCTTCGGGTCCTCGCTCTTTCGGACGGCTTCATCAACGTTGCGGCGCCTAACTTCTTTCACAAACCGTGCTGCACCTGCACCGGTCGGCCGGTTGGATCGTTCACGTTCCGCAGCCACCTATGCGCTGAAGGGACTTAAATTCATTGCTAAGTCAGACGACGGCGCCGGGTGGCCGGTGGTAGAGAAGCGCTTCGACGAGCTGACCGTTAACGGTGCAACCCTCCCTCGGGCGCTCTTTGGGCAATGCATTGGCATGAAGGAGTCCAAGGAGTTCGCCGAGAGGCTCTTCGACGCGCTGGCCTGGCGCCGGAACATCACAAGGACGTCCATCACAAAGGCTGAGCTGTATGACTTCTGGGAGCAGATCTCCAACCAGAGCTTTGACTCCAGACTGCAGACCTTCTTTGACATGTAAACAGAATTCAATCTCTTTCATTTCCATCTCATGCCACATTCTAATGCTTCAGACTCTCAAGTCTCAAGTGAAGAACATTGCAAAATTCCAAATTGTCTCTTTCTAATTCAATGGTGTTGTATTGTTGTTAGGGTGGATAATGACGCTGATGGAAGAATTACAGAAGAGGAAGTCAAGCAGGTTTGCTTCTTTAATTACCAGTCTAAGATTGAAGAACCATTCAATTCAATCTTGATTAAAGTTTATTATATTAGTTGAAATTTTGGGCATTTTCAGTTTCAGTTACAATCAAATCCTTTTGACATCGAATTTCAGCTCAATCAATACCTTGATTTTAAATTCAATTCTAATTGGAGGTTGTGAATTGCAGATTATCACCTTAAGTGCATCAGCAAACAAGCTGTCCAAGATCAAAGAACAGGCAGAGGAATATGCAGCTCTGATTATGGAAGAGCTGGACCCAGACAATCTGGGATACATTCAGGTGAAATTGATAAAACGCATCTCCAATTTTCAATTTCCAACTATTTACCATCTTTTGCTACATGACTTGTGGGATTTTGACTTTTGGCTCTATGCTGTTAGATTCAAAATCTTCAGACTCTTCTACTGCAAGCCCCCAACCAGTCAAGGAGGGTCGGTGGTGTCCCCAGCAGTAAAAACCTGAGTCAGATGCTGAGCCAAAAGCTAACAATTACCAAAGAAAGAAACCCCATCAGGAGATGGTACCAGAAGGCCAAGTACTTTGTGGAAGATAATTGGAAAAGAATTTGGGTGCTGGCCCTGTGGCTGGGCATTTTGGCTGGCCTCTTCACCTACAAGTTCATCCAGTATAGGGAGAGGGCAGTCTACCATGTGATGGGCTACTGTGTCTGCACGGCCAAGGGTGCAGCTGAGACCCTCAAATTTAACATGGCCCTCATCCTCCTCCCCATCTGCCGGAACACCATCACTTGGCTCCGCACCCGGACCAAGCTCGGCGTCGTCGTCCCTTTTGATGACAACCTCAACTTTCACAAGGTAGATTGCATTAATATGTTGATCCAATTGCACGTATTACATTGAAGGAGATTTACACATTCGATTAGTGTATTGGGTAACGACAATGCGCATCCTAAATTAATGGCATTTAGGTGATTTACATCAATTTCATACTTGGTTAATGAGATTAATGGTTCCCTTATCAAACTACAAGTAGCTTAAATGAAATACACAAATATAAGGACGTGGAGGTTCATGGCACTGAGAATTGTGTGTTTTCTATTTAGTAATTAGTAGGTTGATGAGAAATGCCAGTGATCATATGAAGAATTTCAATGTCATGTGTGGATTCAGGTTATAGCTGTGGGCATTGCAATTGGGGTGGGGATGCATGCCGGCTCTCACCTCACCTGCGACTTCCCACGGCTCCTGCATGCAACAGATTTGCAGTATGAACCAATGAAGCCCTTCTTCGGTGATCAGCGGCCACCGGACTATTGGTGGTTTGTGAAGGGTCCAGAAGGGTGGACAGGGATTACAATGATAGTACTAATGACCATTGCCTTCACCCTTGCCACACCATGGTTCCGGCGCAACCGGCTCAACCTTCCCAAGCCTCTCATGAAGCTCACTGGGTTCAATGCCTTTTGGTACTCACACCACCTCTTTGTGATCGTCTATAGTCTCCTCCTTGTTCATGGGTACAAGCTCTACCTCACAAAGGAGTGGTACAAGAAGACGGTGAGTCTCAATCTTTCGAATTTTGGTGTCGATGGATCACTTCAATTCTGATCCTTTTCTTTTGGAAACTTAGTTATGCTTTTTATTGCATAGACATGGATGTATATTGCCATTCCTGTGCTCCTATATGGCTGTGAGAGGTTGATTAGGGCTCTCAGATCCGGCATTAAACCAGTAAAGATCCTCAAGGTAATTGAGATGCTGTACAGCATTTGACTCTTCTCATATTGTTTATTCTCATTTTTAGGACTGACCAGCCTGATTGCTCTGTTTTCCTCCAAAAAGGTTGCTGTTTACCCGGGCAATGTGTTGGCACTGCACATGTCTAAGCCTCAGGGGTGGAAGTACAAGAGCGGGCAGTACATGTTTGTGAATTGCGCTGCAGTCTCCCCCTTTGAATGGTATGTTGAAGTTGTTAAACATTAATATTCTCACTTGTGTTTTCAGTTACTTCATTTTACGGAATAAGACATAAATTATCTGTCGAACTGTGGTTGATGGTAAAAAACCAGGCACCCATTTTCGATCACGTCGGCACCCGGCGATGACTACCTCAGTGTTCATATCCGTACCGCCGGGGACTGGACCCTCCAGCTCCGGACCATTTTCTCTGTGGTAAGTCCGTTCTTAACACCACCTCTAATTAATACTAGAATTGAAATCTACATAAGCAATGAGCATGGTTTTATAAGCTTGAGATGTTGACCAATTTGTTTTTGAATTATCTAAGTTCAGGTGTGCCAGCCTCCTACAGAAGGAAAGAGCGGCCTTCTGAGGGCAGACCAAATGCAAGGGAACTCCCCAGTGTAAGTGCCACTCCCTCCGTCCCAAAAGATAGGTAGTGTAGACAATTGAATTTTTAAGCCACAGTGAACTCCTAAGTGGGAACTCGTAAGCGCGAAAAGGCATTTGTGGCTTAGAAATAAGCATCACGGTATCTTTTCTTATTAAGAAGCATAAAAAGGGAACTGTGCCTATATTTTAGGGATAAAAAATTAATCAGTCTCTATAATTAGACTACTAAAGCCTCAACATTTTGTTAATGATGAGGGTGTGTTTGGTTAGCGATAAAGGAAAAGAAAAAAACAAAAAAGTTTTCCTTTTCCAGTGTTAGGATAGCGAGAAAAGAAAATAACAACAGAAAACATGTTTTCCCTCGTGTGGGGTCTATAGGAGTAGTGTCTTTGCAGCATTTTCCACTTTTTCTTTCTCAAGCAGTAAGAAAAAGATAGAAAGCATACAATGAAGGAGAAAAGTATTTTCCTTTTTATTCTAGAGCATGAATGAAAATCTAATTCTCCTTTTCTTTCTATCCATACACACAAAGGAAAAAAGTACTCCTTTCTATTGTTTTCTTTTCTTTTCCAAAAATTATGTCTTTTCCGTTTCTTTCTTTGTCCAGTTAACCAAACAGACGAGTGTAGCTCATCATCAAGGCGCGCAGTGAATGAAATGGTTCAATCAGATAGTGTAAAGATAGAATTTTCGTTTCTCATCTAATGATAATCACCTTAGAATGTAGATAAGGAGGTAATTAACTAGGTCACAGTCCCACAGGGTTTGCTCTGACCTGCGGGCTTGCAGGCGACCTGTGGAGCGGGCTATTGCCTAATAGGGTCACCAGCCTTATACATTTTTTCTGATAATTGTCGTTCATTAATACTTGACACTGACTCGGTGAACAATACCAAGCAGATTTCCAAGGGTGCTGATCGACGGGCCCTACGGCGCACCAGCACAGGACTACAAGAAGTATGATGTGGTGTTGCTAGTGGGGCTTGGCATAGGAGCCACCCCATTCATCAGCATTGTTAAGGACATTGTGAGCAACATGAAGGCCATGGAGGAAGAGGAGGAGTACGTGGCAGCAATGGCCCATGGGCTCGAAAATGGTGGTGGTGGTGGCCTGTGGTCCGGCGGGAAAAAGGGCCAAAACTCTAGCTCAGAGGGAAGGGGCAGTGGTGGTCATAGTAGTGGGTCTATGTTTAGGACGAGGAGGGCCTACTTCTATTGGGTGACGAGGGAGCAGGGAAGCTTCGATTGGTTTAAGGGGGTGATGAACGAGGTGGCGGCAGGGGACACCAAAGGCGTGATTGAGCTGCACAATTACTGCACAAGCGTGTATGAGGAAGGGGATGCCCGATCAGCGCTCATAGCAATGTTGCAGTCTCTCAACCACGCCAAGCATGGTGTGGACGTAGTCTCGGGCACCTCTGTCAAGTCACACTTCGCCAAGCCCAACTGGCGCAATGTCTTCAAGCGCATCGCCCTCGACCACAAGGGCTCCCGCGTTGGTTAGTAACACTTATTATGCAATTTCTCCTGATTTAATAGATAATACATGCTCCGTCCTATATTAAATGTTCTAGTTAATTGGACATACAATATGGAAGAGAGGGAGATAATCTGGAAGTGTTTGTTTATGTTTGGTCAAATGGGTGGTTTGGTTTTGGCCTTCTATCATTTTCTTTGTGTCTAGAAAAGGTCTTCTTTATACCTTTTCCCGGCCTTTGACGACCTTCGACCCAGTCGGATTACAGGACACGGTTCTAAGGTAGAAAATGTTGCCCTTTCTACCTTAAACTAGCCTCTGGACTTTACAAGAAGGAAAGGATGGATGAGACATATTGGATTGAATAAAAAACCATAAAGAAAAATCTTTAACTTCGCTTAGGGAGTGCCAAACAGCTCTTAAGTTCTAATCAGCCTTTTTTAATCTTTGATTGTTCAGGTGTATTCTACTGTGGGCCACCGGGTCCTACCAAAGAGCTTCGCCAGCTGGCTTCCGACTTTTCCAGGAAGAGCACCACAAGATTTGATTTTCACAAGGAGAACTTCTGAATATTCATCCACTACGTAGTCCATTCTTAAATCTGTACAATCATTTTCTTCTTCTTCTTCTTCTTCTTCTACTTTTTGATCGGTATCTTTATCCCACAATTGAAAGTTGTCCAAACCACCACGACAAAAGGTGGATTGGCCTCAGGTGAAGTATGGGACCCATGAACTCGGTAATTTACTCTATGTTTTTGGAAACGGTAGCATACTTTCATATTGAAATTGCAAGAGGGAGGCTAGGTTTTGTTTTTTTAATTATCATTCATTGTAATTACTTGTAAGCAAACATGGAGGAGATATAGTCTTATACAAGTTAACTTGCATAACTTTTATTATAATAATTATTATTATTATTATAAAAGTTGTCAACTCTCATCGCACATTGTAGAATTATGAGAATCTTTTAATATCTTCTTTCCTGTTTCCATAAACTAAGGGATTGATTGGCTACCCTTTCAAAATTAAAGAATTTAAGCTTAAAGACCCTTTCTACTTAACTCCTCGAGGAGGGTTGGCCCTTTAAAGAAGGAGATGGACAATGAGACGTTTGAACTTGGGAGCAAAACCTTAAAGTATTTTCTTTGTTATTCAAAGGACGTGCCAAAGCCTTAAATGATAGTCCATCCCTTATCGTATCATATCACACTGCTTTCAAAAGCACCGACTGTACATATTTTAATTCTTTGACTAGAATTTCAAGTTAATGACTCCCTAAATTTGTTTAAGACTATGACTAATTGTTAACTGTGATTAAATTAATTAATTTGTTAGGGGATAGACATGGTATGTCAAGAGGATGAGATTTTTTGCCACCCCTTGGTCAATTATGCCCTTGTTTAGATGGAATAAATATCAGTTTATAGGAGTAACTTTGGCCAAAAAAAATAATTATAACATTAATTAGGGATAATCAATGGCCTTATTTCCACCCATTCTCCATAATAAAAGTGGTGTTTATGGCTATAAATGAACTTTTAAGATTCATATATTCCACTTCCTCCATGTTCAAATTCCATTTATCTCATACCTATTGTCTTATAATGGACTAGCCCGTGATTTTTGCACGGGCGAAACTACTAGTTTTGATCAAAGACAACTTTTCCATTCGAAAAAAAACATTACATGAGACCCAAATCCTTTTCAATTAGTTCAAAAGTGAAAGCCTTTTGACTTGCACGTCCCATAGGGATTATTGATAGGGGAAAGGTGATCAGTTATTTGAAAGAGAGTATAATGCCACGACTGGTCAATTGTAGGACAAATACCATTTCTTTTTCAACCTGGAGTTGTAGGTTTTGTTTATTCATGACTTTCAATTATCGAACTCTTGCCATTTACCGATCCAACCAAAGAAAAAAAAAAGAAAACGACACCACTGCTTGTCCGTAGGGCTCGTCTAAAGTATGCTAGGATGACCATGTTGGGTGAGGCCTAGAGTTTGGTAGCATTTCCATTTGAAGGATATTAACTGCTTAAAATGGTGATACCATTTCGTGTCAGAGTAAGCCTAATTTCATAAGACCATAATCTCCGTTTTCTTTTTTATAAAAGGAATATCTTCATGATTGGTTCACAATCCCCTGGGTATAATAATCCCAATTGGAAAAAAAAAACAACTAGAAAATATTAAAATGAAACTTGTCTCATGCAACTTGCATGAGCCCAAGTAATCTCAAGCGATGCGATCTTGATCTGATAGCTAGAAGGGTGGGTGATGATTCACACTCACCTATTCACTGGTTTGGCATTTGCCATCGGATAAAAATTCAATGGCTCATGATGACTTGGCTCATGTAAGCTACATAAGACAAGTCACATGTAAACGGGACTCTTATTAAATTGAGATATTATATACATAGCCAAAAAGTGCTGATTTGTTAAATTTATAAACAATTATTAATTTGAGTATAGTTTGGGAAGGCAATGATATAAGTTAACCATTTCGAAAAAACTGTGGTGTTGACCTCGCACATGGAACAACGTGGGTGCAACCAAAAGGTTTTTTTTCTTTTCTCCAAAAGGTTTTTTTTTTCGACGTTGGACAGAGTATTACTATTCTTGCTTGGCCTACCCATTGATGGTGGAGGTCCAACATGAGCCCAAACATACAATATTACTTTGGGAAATTTATTAAATAATATAAAATAAAATAAAAAATTACCGATCAGGAAAGAGTAAATCTTATTTCCCGATCTAGTTATCTAACATGCCACGCAGGTACCAGCATTGCGCTAGCCCTGCGCGGTCTTTTGTTTTACCTTGATCCGAAAGCCTTCCTCTTTATAACGGGAAAGTCGTCGTTTTAAGAGACGTCTTTGTTTTGTTCATAAACAAAAAAAACAAACAAATACGTCGTTTGATTTAAGGTTTTTGTTGCTAAAAAATATTTTTATTTTTAAAATAATAAATAAAGACGTCTTTAAAATCCTTTGAAACAACGGCTTTATTTTTTAAAACTAAAAATATTTTTTAGCAAAAAAATAAGACATCTTTAAGGTTTAACAATTTTTTTTGTAAAAAAGAAAAGAGCTCCCGACGTCCTAGTTCTACCCTGCCTCTTGACATCCTAACTCTTCCCCGCCCCTGGCCTACTAGCCCCTGACGTCCCAGCTCTGGCTTTGACACTAGGCCCCTGACTTACGTGCTCCGCCTTTTAAGTCAAAGGCGAGGCGGAGCTGGGATGCTAAGGGCGGGACAGAGTTGGTATGCCGAGGGCAAGGTAGAGCTAGGATGTCAAGGGGCCCAGCGGAGTTGGGATGTCAAGGGGCAAAACAGAGCTACAACGGCAAAGGTGGGGCAAAGCTAGGATGTCGTGGGTTCTTTTTTTACCAACAAAACTGTTAAACCTTAATGATATCTCATTTTTTTTGCTAATTTTTTTAAAATAAAGACGTCAAAAGACCTTAAAGACATTATTTGAAATGACATTTATTTTTTTTAACCAACAAAATGAAGACGTCATTTGAAACGGCGCCTTTCCGGGAAATGCTTAACAAAATGTAACGCGTTAGTTGAAACGATGTATTTCCTGTTTGTTTACAAGAGGGAGGCATCGCTTCAAATGATGCCTTTCATATCATGGTAAAAAAAAAAGACCGCACAGAGCCAATGCCATGTTGGCACCTACATGGCATGTCAAATAACTAGATAAGGAAATAAGATTTCCTCATTTTCGATTAGTAACTTTTTGTTTTATTTTTTATTATTTAATAAATTTTCCTATTACTTTTGTTTGCTAACATTAGTATCTTCATTGTGCATCATCATGAAAATAATCATGTAAAAAAAGAATAAAAACATCAACTTTTGGCGCGTTTGGGAATGTAAAGCGCTTTGCTAGGAAGGTGCTTCTTTATATATTTAGAGAAAGGGGAGGTGGCTTTAGAAGAAGCCCGAACGCGTCTACTAGTGAAAAATGAAGTTGGCCACCACCTATGGCAATAGATTGGCATTTTTACAACCCATTTTCTATCTATCCACCCCACGACACTGTATCATGTTTGATTCAAGTGTTTTCAGTGATTGTTTATTTGTCTCAAACAAAAAAAGTGTCCTCAATAATGAGGTGCCTTGTACTAAAAAGGATTTAGCCTATAGCAATTTTCAAGTCCCACCATACCGCGGATGAACTCACCTCTCCCCTTACCGTGGAGTATGGATGGCTGATTTTTTCTAGGTGGAGCTACAGTACTAAATGGGCGGTCAAGATTGACTGATCAATGATATGGCCGGTCTATCCTGTGGCACTTTTGTCTACCAAGTTCACTGATGAAATCGCCATTCAAATTGCAGGTGATTGATTGACTTCGGCCTAAGTGTAGGTGAAATGGTGGTGTAAAAAGTGCCGCACATTTGTTAGATGCACAATATGGGCAGAGGAACAGTTGGATCCTTTTGGTAGGAAAGATGGTACTCATGTTCCAATTGTGTGATTTGTAGATGCCTTCACCTATGTAAAACACCAATTGAATGTCGAAATGGTAAAATGTTCGTCCTAGTTTGCAAAAGGTAGTTTTTTTATCATTGATCGTCTGCATCGATTACCACTGACAAATCATCGTTCCGAAAGACTACTCCAATGTACTCTCTCCATCCCATCTTAAGTGTCATATTTGGCTATTCAAAATTAACGACTCCCTCTGTTCAACAAAGCTTGTCTGGATTAAGAAAAGACGAATCCTACATTACATGGCAGACTTTGATCTTCAAAACCAAAAACACGAATGTGGAAGGATAACTCAGTTTTTTTGTACAACCTAGAGTCCAATATATCTATTCATTTCGCAATGCAGGTTAGCTTCATTGGATATGGAGAGTACATCATATGGTCCATAAATTCCAGCCAAACATACTCTTATTAAGCATTGAGGACGACCCTAACTATGTTTTCCATGCCAGAGGAAATAGATATTGTTGCCAAAAACAAAGGAAATAGATACATATGGTAATTAGTAAGGAGCTACTTTTCTACTTTTTTATGTTTTTTGCCTGTGTGGCTTCTTTACTGTGGCCTATTACAAGAGTATAACGATAAATATGAAGCAGAATAAACACATGCAGCGTGCTAATATGACATGCAAGATGGCATTTTATATGAATGTTGTTTGGCAAGTGTATAATCTATGTCTATACTTACATATACTACTGTCAAAAGCAAAAGCAGTATCACGGACAACTTTGTGTCATGTTCCAAAAATACCCTTGATAAAAATTTACAAAAATGATATGCAATTTTCAAAAATCAAGTGATTAACTTTAAACGAATTAAATTTTTATTTCTTAAATTTTTGTAGCACGTGCAAGATGCACGTGTGCATTTTACTAATCAAGGATGTAAGCAAATGATTACATGAACAAAACTCATGAGTGGCATCTTGATTTATTAGTACAACAACTTCCTCTGCCGTCTGAATTTCAAACAAAGGCTGATGTGTTGCTAGCTCCTTGAAGTTATAATTAGAAAAACCCAAACCTTGAGTTACAATTGAGTTAACACATGACAATAACCCAACCTTGCACTCTAGTGTAACCCAAAACCAATCAAACTTCAGCTGAAAAATTCCAAACCTAATCCTTGCCTATCTCTATCTACAAAATTACAACTTACAAGTAGTAATGAAAATTTTAGCAACCAAAATAATAAACGGTAATACTAATAATTGCTTATCCTTGTTGTAATGACTGTAGTTCTTTTGGGAAGAGACAAAAATTCAAGATTTTTCTGATCTGTTATACTGAAATGTGGTACATGACAGTCATACATTACACTTAGGGTGCGTTTGGCAACCTTGATTTAGATTTAGAGGTATGATTTTTTAAATCCCGTCATTTAAAGAATCTCGTGGGATTTTGTAAATGACAGGGTAGGGCTTGTCATTTTGGGCGACCCTCTTTTAAGTTATAATAAGAATCACGTCATTCTGGGGTGAGATTTTGGGGAAGAATCAAATCCCACCCAAAAATGAGTTGCCAAACACAGGATTTAGACAAATCACGTGATTCTTAAAATCACAGGGTCTAAATCCACGTTGCCAAACGCACCCTTACTGATTTTTCTAAACAGCATGAAGCGGAAAAAAGATTTTTCAACAGTTTAGTTACAACACATCGACAACGGGTAATCACATTCATACTCAAAATATTAACCTTATCAACTAGTCAAACGTTCAGCACAACCTCTTGCAAGCAAGGTTCACCGGTCGATCACAATCCCATCCCAATCAGCAAAAAAAACGACAGATCTGATCTTAGGAGATTAGAAATTTCTCAAGATCTCAAAACATGACATAAATATCACCAGATATACATATTACATTTTTTGGTATATATGTGCATTTTGCACCGTAAAGGTGAGGTCAATTGGATAATAAAATAATGCAACTTCTTCCAAATAAGTAATATAATATGCATACATGGAAGTATTATGCACTATGTGTGCATTATTGAATAATGTGATAAATAGCATGATGTCCACCAAATATAGTATAATCTAAAGTAAAGAATTTTTCTGAACTCTTTAATGCGTTAATGCAACTAAAGCTTTTAGGAGCAATTAATATGAAATTGAGTGAAAAAAACTTCTTTGCAGCATTTCATCAAGCATATACAATCTTTATAATTTTTTTAGCATATCACTAACAAGAACCAATTTTTCTGCAAAGTAAAGTTTTCCATTGATCCATCCAACACATTTATCAAATTGAATCATGTTAATGGCTGAAAGTAAATAAGTGATTAAAAAATCAAATTTTTATTTGCAACATTTCATCAACAAAAAATAATTATTCTACAAATTAAAGCCACTCAATTTTCCATTGATTCATACAACACATTTATCAAACCCAATCGTGACAAGTGGCTGAAAGTCTAAAAAATCTAATTTTTACTAATTGAAAAACTCACAAAAAAATCATATAAGGGGTGAAAAACTCACAAAAAAAATTTGTATTTGAAGGTTTTTTTATGTAAGGGGTGATCAAGATATGAGGGGAAAGGAGAACCTCGGAGACGGTGGTTGCCAGCAAGAGGAGCTCTGTGCACATGGGAGATGATGGCCGCCTTCTTTAGCTCGTGTATTGCCCTAATGCCAAGCCCAGCACTTGTAGATCTCCATGGCAAAGCGTCGAAGATGAAGCTCAGCCTGCAACCTCCCTAGCAAAGTGATAACTTTGTGGCGGAGAAAGGAACCTAAACCGCACCCTCCATGGCGAAGTGATCTACACATGAAATATGCATTTTATTATCTCCTAAATTTATATTTATGCTAGTGTTTGATTAGAATTATTGCTATTTTAATATAGTTTTTGGTTTTGTAGGAAAATGAGAGCAAAGATGCAAAAATATAGTGAAATAAGACTTCAATGGTTAAACCTTCATAACTTCGTGTACAAATATCGGATTGGACTGATTCAAGTTTCATGTTAAAGTTCAAGAAGTCAGCTTCCCAACGCCACCAACCACGCATAATTCGGAGTTCGGAGCAAAAAGTTATGACCATTGGAAAATTGTGCTACAGGATGAATAGTACCGATCGATCGGCTAAATAAGGCGATCGATCGCCTGAGAAAAAAATCGAAATTTTCGCGATCGATCGTCGCCGTTTGATCGATCGTATCTACTAGAAATTTGTCATGAACAGTACTGATCGATCGGTGAATAGTGCCGATCGATCGCCGTATACGGAAAACACGATTTTGACCTATTTCGACTCGGATTTGGAATGGGACTTCGTGGTTTCTCTTCACTATTATAAATAGGCCTTATGGGAGAACGTATTGGGTACCACATATTCATCCCTTAGAGAATCTAGAGCATTATTGGAGGCTAGAGCAAAGGAAGAAGAAGATGATGAACATGAAGATGATGGATTCTCTTCCCATGCTTGGCTAAACACCTTTCCAAGGCGTAGATGAAGCCCAATAATCTGGTTGTGTAGTTTCTTTTCTCTCATCTTATGTTTTTACTCTAGTTGGTGTATGGATTTTATTGTGTAATCACCGTTAATTCAATAAAGATTTGTTCTTTGTACTCGAGAGAGACAAGAGTGAATTCTTGTGAGTTTCAATCCGAAGAATACTTGCGTATCCGAGAGGAACGTGAGTAGACTGAGGTGTTATATATCAATAAAATTTCATTGGTTTATACTCGAGAAAGATAAATCACAATTCTATATTTTAATTGTTTTATGTGTTACATCCGAGAGGAGAGCACTATATTTTGAATTGACAAGTGTATGTCCTAAAGGAATATGCTAGCCAATTGGAAATCTTTATTCAAAAGAGAGAGAGAAACGATACACTAGTTATTGTGGTGGATTCGAAGCCTTGGTCTTCTCCACATTGATTAAAACTCAGCTTAGTAGTTAAAGTTCATAGCTTTATTTAGATTAAACAAAAACTGCAACTTTCTTCTCTTGAATTTAGTAAAAGATTAATCCGTCCCTGAGGTTCGACAACCCTTCAATACTCACTGTAGTACAATTGCCTTGTGCACTTGCAAGGGTTTTAATTTTAAATGATCACGAAGCGAAGCGACGAAGAAAGGAGATGAGGGGCAAGGGCAAAACACGAGAATGGCCTCTGTTATTTTTCACGTGTTGCACTGTGGCACGCTTCTTCAACAAAATCTCGTTATGAGGAGATTCTCAATGAAGTCGACTTTCTGGCACTACAAGGGGAGATTCATGGAAAATAACGCAACCAAATGCACTGGTGCGGAAAGTGCAAGATTTTTAAAGAATCTATAGTGGAAAGTCGCTACCAAACGGGGCCTAAATGTGTGTAAGCTCATGGAAATAGTTTTAACCATATAACTTGGCAGATAATTTTAAGTTTTTTACGATTAAATGGTTAAGAGATGATAAATGCATGTATGTGTTTTCAAATTTTTGCTGCATTTAAAATAGTATATACAAGTAAAAAATGTTTACGTTGTGTACATCTTATCTTGGTATACATGCTCATATATCTATAAAAAAATGTTTACGTTGTGTACATCTTATATTGGTATACATGCTCATATATCTAGACAAAATTACCTTAAGACCGTGTACTCAGAACACAAATGGGAGAAAGTTGTTCCCATACGAATTGATGATCTTAATTTTTATACCATGTTAAGCTATTTGGAAACATCCAATACTATTCATGTCATTAGCATCCAATTGGTAGCCTTTTTTGGTTCTCTTTTTTTGTTATTGATAATTGGTCACCTCCTTTAGCACAAAATAATTTGTGATTCTGAATGTCTTCTAACGGAGATCCATCTGAAAAGGCCGTAATTAAGGCTTACCTCTACCTAGCTTAATCAATCTGCATGGAAACCTCATTGGCTTCTTATGAGCTATGCAATAGTGGAAGTATGAAATACGATTGTTGGCATTTTTACCTTTTGCTAAGTTGTTGGCACATACCTATTATATACAGCACCAGAGACTGAAGGTTCCCCTTCCGATCTTCAAATAGGGCCTATTCACCTTTGCTTCCTTTTCAGCTTCCCAAAAACAGGCTTCATTGGTTGGCTCAAGCTCGTTCCAGAATCTTTCCCACTCATTGCATTAAACGGAACCAGTGGCTTCTTAGTGGGTGCAGATATTTCTGATCTCTGCGATTTTGCAGAAACAGGAGATGAACCTGGCGTTTTCCGCTGCTTTGGAACTTCCAGTCTTTCCAATATTCTTGAAGTTTTGTCGTCCAAAGGCTTAGGGTATGGCGATTTGACTGCGTTTTCTACTGTAGATTTGGGAATGCACATAGGGGAATAGCTGCCTCTGACCTCACTACTAACCAACTTTTCCCATTCTTTGGTAATATTTATACTTGAATCATCCGTGGTTGTATCAACCACTTCTGAATCATCTTCCAAAAATTCAAATGCAGAAACAGGTTGGGTAAGAGCATTTGATGGCTGTGCCGGAGGGGCCTTAGGTATTGATCTATAAACAAATTATAACGAACCAAAGCATTAATAGAAGTATAAAATTGACAAATTGCTACCATTTAATTATTGTCTAGATAAAAGCTAGTATAGAAGGTGTTTGGGCAACTGAGCGTTCAACAGAGGCATAGACTAGCTGCTAAATTAATGAGGTGAAGGGGATTAGAACATTTGTAGTTATATTTGTTAGACACAAGATTTTTATCCAATTGCAGATATGAATTAGAGCTCCAAGAGGTAGTCTATTGAAGGTGAAGGCCACCATTTAGCAGTATAACCACAGACAAAATTTTTGAGGGAGATGATACGTTACCCAAAGTGCAGGCTCTCTTTTACCAAACTGTTCAGCTTAAAATGGAACCCTCTTTCATGAAGAAGTGGATTGTAATCTCGTAATTTCATCTACAATCACAAATTAATAGAACTTCTGTAATTCAGCAGCTAAAAAAACATAGGACAAAATTTCTTTTAGGGGTAAGATTATGGATAGAAAAGAAGCAAAGGCACTAATATTTGAGAAGAGGCACTCTGTTTATCTGCTTAAAATCTGATGATTTCCCTGATTTCTATAGCAATGCAAATTTCAGATCATAAGTATACAAGGGTAGGAATGAAATAAAAATGTTGAGCATCTGCAAGAAGATCCTTAAAGGATGAAAATCAAACCTTCGACAAGGAAGAATGAATTGAGTCCTCAATATCGTTTGGCACTTGAAAATCCATCGACCCGATGGTATCAGGTGGGGGCAAAATTTCCTCTGATCCTGCAAGCCTCTGCAGCATGAACAATTTATTTAACAGAAGACAGGGATTCTATAGAGTTGGTCATGTGAAAATATAATGAATGTCCAGCACATTGGAAAAAATCAAGTCGACGGACAGTGTACACACTCTTAAAAGCATTTGCCCTTTATCTGAAGATTGAAGGATATAAAAGCACTGGAAAGTTGCCTCCTTCATAGTCTCAGTGTTACAGTTTGAAGAGCAAACCAGAGCTTGGTCTAGATAATAAAGTGCTCTTGAAAGGCCATGAAAAACTGATTCAAGAAAAAGGAGGCATAAGTTTTAAACAATCACTATGTGAACTAATCACTGGTGACATTTTAATCCACTTGAAATGAATACTGACGGTGAAAATTCATCTCAGAGTTCTCATGTTCATCAGAAGCAGCTTCCATCTCATGACATGCTGAGGGAGTTACAAAATAGGAGGTACCAACCATTAAACCTGTAGTTACATAAACATGTCTAGTTAACAGTTTACAACAACATAATCTAGAACTATAGTCCCTTGTGCAACAAAGAGATACATGACCTAAACTACAAAGATACTAAATTCTATCATTCAGCAAAATGTTATAGAATTGTCATTTGATCTGATTATAATCATGGTTCATAGTCTCAGTTCTCTTTCTTGTCTTGGTCGTCCAAAGAGAAGAGATCTCGGAAAGATCATGTAATGTGATCTTGCCATCTCATTTGCCTTAAGAAAAGTTTTTCACATATAATTTTGACAACTTAAGTACCTAGCTATATTTACAAAAACTAACTCCACTCTCAAACAAACATAATTTCATGTTAATAGAGATAATCATACACTAAGTAAAAAGTTCGGGAAGATGCATCTAAATAAAACAGAATTCAGCCAGTGACCTGGTGGAATCATTGCACCCTCCCCTTTAATAGTAAACCTATTATTGAACTTTTCTTTTGTGACTGATACAGCTGAGAAAATGCCGAGATCTCTCTGAGATCATGTAAAATGAAAATAGCCTTCATACATGGTTTCACACCTCACTTATTAAATCGAGACAGAGATCTCTCCGAGATCCCGCGAGAATGCAAATCATGCATTGTTTATAGCCTTTTTCTCCAAAAAGTTTTTTTCCACTAGAGAGATGTCATTGTTCTTACTTCTAATTAAGATCACAATGATCTAGGCAAGAACCTGCCAAAAAAGTGTAGAAAGTTCTTTAAAAATTGTCTCTTGTCTCGGTGAACAAAAAGAGACAGAGATCTCAAGAGATTGCAAAGCATGATGTTGTAGTTAGCCTTAAAGAAATTTCTGTATGGCACTGCGGCCAGGGCAAAACCAAGATGCCATCCCAAATAAGTTGAATGAGGTGTCAATGATGACGATTATAGGATCATGAACATGCGGAATGAGAAATATGCTCATGTCCGAATGCATTGCTGGCACAAAATCTCAATCACTGATCCAAAATAATTCGGCATTGTATTGGCCATGAAGCTGTTCATCCAACACTTGGATTTTATGTTTCAAACTCAAATTCTGAAAGTAGAAAATATAGAGCAAGATGACCTTCACTAACAGAAGCCAAACTCGTCCGCTCCATGATTTTGAAAGTAATAGGAGAAGAAATTGGTAGGGATGTTGAAAAGCTCTGGAATGAGGGAAGAAATAAGATCGTTTGTTCACCAATTCGGATCACATTATCAATCAGATTGTGGCACCCAAGTGCATGATTTGTGACTGGGCAAGAAGAAAAGCCTTTACTTTCACCTATAGGTAAGCCATGACACCTGCACCCCTGTACAAATTGATCATAATATTAGTGTCCCATATGAAGGACAAATCTTTGCGGATAAGAGTAGGTATATTGTTTCAGACAGGGTACTTGGCAAGGATTAAACCCGTCGATGATCGGGCAGGTAGAAGGTGACAAGTCGCAGAAAATCTCATTGATGGAGCCAGAAAGATCATTCTTGAATAAGAAGACAGCTTGATGGGTGCCATTTCCATCATCCTTGACTTCTTGCAGCCACCTTTTTACAAGGCCAGATAATACCCATGTATCCACTGCATGTGAGGAAGGTTCACAATATTTTTAACAGACACATAGATAGTTCATTAGGAATCAACAACAGAAGATATTAGCAGCCTAACCACATTGTACTTAATTATCCAAATAATCGACAGTAAGGCGTTGAAAGTAAGGGATCACATGTCCATGCAGAAGGTGCTAATACATTGATTTCCAAATGAACTTCCATTGTACAGAAGCAATAATATTTGTTCCACTGTTAGAGTGTTAACAACCCTCACCAGGATAATACTTCCTTAGGAGGCAATTTTCAAGATCGGAGATACTGTTTGAGAATTCCTCTTCTCTTCCACACATGTCAACAAATTGGTCCAACTCTTGTTCCATCAGTACAAACTCAACTGAAATACATTGCTCTGCAGCATCCTGCAATGAACAAATTGTTTTCCTCACATCAACAATACTGAGCAGGTAGTTAAAATACTTCATTGTTGTTTCCATGAATGCATTTTAAACTCATAAATGAATAGTTGATGTGGACACGAAAAAATGCAACTCTTTGTTGTACCATGAGAATCTTCTTTGCATCGTCAATCTTTCCCACTAAGCAAGAGCTAATATAAACCACTTTTCTAAGAACGTCACCACTACCCCATGAGTATAAAGCATCCTTACAGAAGAGTTTGGATATAGTAGTCTCTGCAAGCAACCCAACAACAACGGTACATAAATTGCCTGTTTTATATATATAGTAAAGAAAAAAGAAGACCTGTAGAAAACTACTTATAAAATGAAAGAACCAGAAGCCAATTTCCTACCTAAATCTCTTGTATTAGCAGCTCCAAACCCACTGGGTTCGAGTGTATAACTATCAGACGGTAAATTGCTAACAGAATGGTGAAAATCACGAAGGTTGAAATTCCCTCTTGGAATATAAGCAAACTTGAGCTGAACAGAATTCAGTTTTTGCACATTAAATCTCTATATTGATGAAAAGTATAGATCATAGCATCCTCCTAAATCGTGTCAAATTAAGCAGAATTTCCTTGCATAGGAGGTCTTAGTAGAAGCATGTGACCACAAATAACTCTACCATAACAAGTATGGCTCATCATAACAAGTAAGTAGTAGAGGAAGTCACCATCAAATAAAAATGAACCAATGATTTCCAAACTGCGCATATTCCCTCCCTGTCCCACTTAATTTAGAAGACTCTTCAATTAGCCCACACTCATCCAGCCACTTAAATTGAGCCAATGGAGCTACTAATATGGGACAGACTTTTTTTATTCAAATGGAGCTGGCATATATAAGTGTCTACTAAGACCAATTCCGAGTTTAGAAACTGCAATGCAATAATTTGTTTTGCAAACTAGTCCCTCAGTTCCATATTAATAGTCCCATTTGGTTTCTCAAAATAAACTGAATTTAGTTCATTTTAGAAAAACCAACTACGAACTTCTAATATGGAACAGAGGGAGAAATAAAAAACAGGAACTGCAATCTTACGATGTTTATGCAATCTAATATGACAAATCCAAGGTTAGGCAAAATACGCACCACGAGTAAAGGATTCAAAAAACACAATGCACACTTGCACATGCCTCGCCTATCATATTCTTGTAAAATTCATCAAATTTACATAATTCGCATAAACTCGGAGCAGTGGTTTGTGACTGTATATACATTATTAGATAGCATATAAGCTATTGCAAAGAAAGATTAGTGATTTTTCATAGATCATAATCAGATTTTGCCGCCGGTTCATACCCCAATTTCCTGAACAACTTTTGAGAATCAAAAATGTCAAAATGAGTGTTCTAGGCCGACAAGTGATGGAATTCTTCAGATTTTGCGTAAACTCGGAGCTTTCATATGAATTGTCAGATCGCATACGAAATTCCGCAAAGAATAATAAAGATTTCGCATTATATCATAATCAGATTTTACAGTCGATTCATTTCCCGAATTTTTCGGACACCAAATTGCTACAATTTCAGAGAGTTAGAAACGTCGAAGTTTCTAAACAAAAACCACAATAAAAGAGCGTTCTAGGACAAGAAGGGATGGAATTACCTCATCAGAGCTGGAAGCCCTGTTCCACTGGACGTAGCACAGACCGATCCGGTCTCTGAGAGTCCCCCCGCTCGAAATCGCGTACAAATTCGCGAGCTGCAGTAGCGACTACCAGATCATGCATGCCAAAAATAGAAGAAATCATAATGTCAGAAGCCAAAAAAATCCGAAAAAAAACCCGAAGAAATCAGACAAAATAGGAGAAATTACTTTCCGAAAAAGAGACAAGACAGAACCTGCTTAAGATCACGGAGGAGGGGAGGGGATAGAGTCGGGAGATGGAGCAAGAAGCACAAAATCCCCATTTTCGGTCGCTGATTTCAGAGTAGCAGAGGAGTCCGCAATGGTGGACAAATTTGAATTTTGAATTTTGTAATTGGAGGTAAAAAGAACTAAGTTTGTCCGAAGCGCGCGAAATCGCGCTATCTCACGCGGAGGTCGTTCCTGGGCCCTTCACTTGTAAATGAGCTGGGCTCGGGCCGGCCCGCAACTGTTCACCCACATATCGAGCCGGCTAAGCCCATATATCCTCCGCTGGTGAAGCGACGCCAGCCAACCACGTAATGCAAATTACATGAGAGCACGTGACTTGAGCGGACCCGGTTTCCTGCTCGCCAAAGTAATAAACAAACGGTCGCGCGCTGCTCAACGCATAGTCACAAAATTAACCGAATTGGGCCCTTCCCACACTTCGTGGCGAATGTTCATCGATTCGCCAGAATTCGGTTAATTCGGCGGAATTCAAAAAATTTCAGAAAAAATTGGCGGAGTTTCCTTCTTTTCTAATGAATTTTGGGAAGAGATTAGGGAATATAAGCGTGTTTTACTTTTTTTTTTTCACACGACGTGTAAGTTGTTATACGGCATGCCGAATTCCCCCCTTCCGAATAGTGCTGCCGAATTTTCATTTACCGAACCAAACTATGGCCCTGTTTGTGGTTGGCACATCTCATGGAGAAATGACGGAAAGGGACGAAACGACAGATTATACTAATTTTCTAAGCCTCAAAGGGCCTCCCAAACAGGGCCTAAGCCCTTGCCGAATTAAAGCCGAATTGTCACTATATGGTTCAACAGCCTGTAAACATATTTGAAATTTTGCTGATTCTTGTTCGACTAAAATCAATTTGGGCTGTTGGGTTTCTTTTTGGGTCAATTTCTGTTTCTTTACACTGGTTTTGTGAACTGAGATTTGCAACTGTGGTGGTCCCACTTGCTTTTCATGGGTTTATCGATTGGCGAAACAAAAACACTTTAATACCTTCAATACATACAAGTGCGATAGCAAAAAAAGTTATAGAAAAGATTCGAGAAATATGAGAAGGTCAAAAGCACATTCTAACCAGCATGGATAATAATTGTATTTGTTTCTAATTGAGACTGGAGAATAGCTATTAATTGGCTCTATGAAAAAATGCGACCTTTTTCTAATCCGTAAATGAGCCCAATGCTCCGTATTATTATCAAGCTAAAAGGAGGATTACAAGAGAGAGAAAATTACATGACAAAATAAAGCAAGATTGCAGAAGGAATGTGATCAATGTGCTTCTATGATATAAGATGTGAGATATACACCCGACCACTCATTGATAAAAGAAAATTCTACTTTTTTTTTTCCTTCGGAAATAATATTGCCAACATATGACAACTGCAAAAAATGTTCATGTAGCACTTAACGAACTATACCCATTCCTCAAACAAAACAAAAGTGCATGATAATCATAACGGCTAAAGCAGTTCTTATACAAGGCATCCTCTGTCAGGATAATAAAAAAAGGGGAATTTATTAAATAAATCAAAAAAAATCCATTCGGGAACACTATTCAAAATAATTCCCGATAAGGTATCTGACGAGCCACGCTAGCGTCGGTTCATGTTATTTGAGAAGGTGTCCGTTCTTTCAGAGCTTTTTGAAACTGACCCGAAAGGCGTCAGTTCATGTTAATTGAGTAGGCGTCGGTTGAACCGATGACTTTCAAAGCCTTTTGAAACTGACACGAAAGGCGTCGGTTCATTTTATTTAAGAGGCATTGGTTGAACTGATGCCTTTCAGAGCTTTTTGAACAACCCCTTAGGTTTTTCCCCTCATTAGTCTATTAAAGAGATAGAGGCGTGGGTTTAACCGACGCCTTCTCTTACCACCTTACCAAACCACTTCCCTTAATGAGAAATACAATTTTTTAACACCTAATAACAGAAAAATAAGAGAAATACATCTATTTTAACACCTAATAACATAATATACAAATCTGAAATAAAACTTACACTTATAAATGAATGCATCTATTACAAAGTTCTTTTTAGCTTTCTATTTTTTTAGTGTATAATTTCATTTCTCATTGGCCCTTATACTTGTTCTTTATTTTGTTAAAATGCTTCTGTCATCTTCTTTCGAATTTCCTCCGCATTTGGGTAAATAGAAGAAGCCTTGTTCGTATATTGCTTATTCTTCTACTTATTTTCTAGTTTTCACTTGTGAATTATTTAAGTACACATAAATGTGACGACACTACAAAATTTTAGTTTCTAGCGACCACGTTATAGTGGGGGCCTGTGAAAACCCCCACTTAAAAGGGTCTTTAGAGGTGGTTTTTATCGGGCCCCTGCGAATGGAACTTAACGAAATCGCGCCGGTTAAAACCGAGAATTTTTTTTTGCTTGGTGTGCCAGAAACCGTTGCGGCTTTGGACAAATCGCTACAAAAGTTCTTGCACAAAAAAATCCCGCCAATGGATCCCATCATCCGGATTTCCAGCTTGGTTGTTGCAAACGGTAGACTCCAGCGAGAAGGCTCGACGAGGCTCTGGTTTTCTCTCCCGGCGAAGCTCTAGTCTTCTCTTCTGGCAATGCTCTGGTTTTCTCTTCCATGGCGAGCGTGGATTCGATCTAGGTATTTCTTCCTTCCTGTATCTCTCCCCCTCTTCCTACCTCTGCATTTTCTCCCAGGCCTCCCACTTTTGACCCCTCCGACATTCTGTAGCAGGCACTTGGGTGAAATTAAAATCATTTCATACAAGCCCAAAGGCCACTGGTCTAGTAAGTTGTCATTGCATGTTGGAGAACTCCTAATTCCGTGCCTTTTGGAATGAGTTGATTGATCCGCCATTTTTCGTTTTACCAACATGATTTATTGTTTTTGATTGCCATCTACTGTATATGATGTTTCCATGTCCGAATGCTGCTATCTGGATCCTTTCGCTGTCTAAATTATCTACCGCTATACTATAAAAGAATGAAACTTTGAATATCAGCCATAGAAATTTATCCCTTATTTATTTTTATTTTATACCTGGAAATGAACAAGTGTTTGGTGTTTTTACCATGTTCTCTTCTTTTACATAGACGGTATTTGGTACTTATATACAGTTCATATCTGATCTTTATCTTTTTTTGTATGCGCATGTTAAATCCCCACACAGAGTATAACTTGACACTCAGTGTGACTTAGTTTTACACAGACAGAACCTTCATCTCTGTATGAAGCACATGTGATTTTGTCACTCAATATTTATGTTAGTACTAAATATATGGCACTATGAGAGTCAATGTTTATCTGTGTATGATATACATGTCATTAATCTTAGGCTGTTGCAGAAAGGTATTTGATTCTAGTGGAGTTTTTTGTTGTGTTTCTTGAATGGGTTGATGGATGTGATTGATGGTATTATGAGACTTTTGGTTTTGATGTTGTCATGTAATTCATGGTGTCTTGATCTAGTTATGGTGTTGATTTGATATGGGTTTTTTCTTGTTCTTTCTTCTTTTTTGCAATTCTGAGGTTGGGCTTTTTTGTTGTGATTTTTGAATAGGTCGATGGATATGGTTGGTGACTTAAATGTGTTTTTGATTTTGATGGTGTCTGGGTATTCGCTCTTTCTTGATTTGCTTTTGAAAATATAAGATGAGTTTTTTCTATTTTTTTATGTTTTTTGCAATGCTGAGATTGGAATTTTTTTGTTGTGATACTTACTCTTGGACAAAAAGTTGCTCTGATGCAATAAAAGTAACTCTAATATTTGAATCTTCATAACTTCGTGCATATATATATAATATTGGATTGATTCAAAGTTCATATTAAATTTCAAGAAATCAGCTTTCCAACGCCACCAACCACGCTCAATTTGGAGTTTGGAGTAAAAAGTTATTGTCATTTGAAAATCGGGCTGTAAATCAAAACCGAGAAAATGATCGCGGGTCATCTCTCCCATTTTCAAAATTTCAAAAAAAAACGAGACTCTATTAACACATCTTGAAAGCTTAATACATGCCTCAAACATTAATAAAAACCCATCAAATATTTCAGAACATATCCACATATCATTTTAGGATGAAACCCTAAGAAATCATAGTAAAAGATTAGCATTTATTAAACCCACCATTAAAGCCCTAAACAAGAACACTAATTCAAGTAAAAACTCTTAAAACAAATCATTCACTACCCAAAACTGAGATTAAAGAACCCATTACCTTGATTTGATGAGAGAAACCTTAAACCACCTTGAATACCTTTCAAATAAAATAATTTTATATTAATACTCTATTAATCATTATTAAGCTTTGAAAAACAAATGCTAAACCTTAGATCTAGGGTCTTTTAAAAACATAGACATGTGATTTTGAAGATTAGGCTTAGTAGATAAGTATGAAATAGCAATTTTTATGCTTTCAAAATAGATTAAAACATTGAATGAATCAAGATTATAAAATGATTAAAAGATTTTTAAAGAAAATAACAAAGATTAGGCTAAATACCTTTAAGCCCTTCCTCTTTAAGCAAGGGGAAAGAGGCTCCTAATTCTCTCAGCCAAGCCTTATTCCCAAATTGGGAAAGGGCAAAACACTTTCCTTTTATAGAAAAATTTGGGGTAGCCTTAATTAAAGTTTGGGGTAAAAATAAGGTTTTTGGCTAAAATTGGATAATTTGGCGATTGTAATACGAAATTAAGTCCAGAAAATGCTGAAAATTTTTGTTATGACTTTCTGTAATGTCTGAGCCATTTTGGTAACAAAAACCTAATTTTTAACGGCGGGGCCCGCCGGGGTCCCGTCAAACCCTAATTTTCGAAAAAAAATAGTGAAAAATTCCAAAAATACAGGTTTTATCTAAAAATCAATTGAAACTCATTATTGTAAGAACATTTTTGATTAAAACCTTTGTAAATTCATTTATTTTCGAAAACAACCGAGTTAAATCGGAAATCACTTAAACCACACGATTAACCAATGACTAATATTAAATAAACCGGTTCAAAGGTTAAGGTCCTTACATCCTCCCCCTCTTAGGAATTTTGGTCCCCCAAAATTCGCTAGAGGTTCGCGACAAAAAGATGAGGGTACTTCTTCTTGATCACGTCCTCTACTTCCTACGTGGCTTCCTCGATCCCGTGATTCCTCCACAACACCTTCGAAAGTGGGATCGCCTTACGTCTAAGTACCTTCTCCTTCCGGTCAAGAATCTGAATCGGTACCTCTTCATAAGAAAGGTTCTCCTGGAGCTCCAATGGCTCGAAATCTAAAACATGGGTCAGAACTGGCTCATACTTCCGAAGAAGTGAGACGTGGAATACGTCATGGTTGTCAGCCAATCGGGGTGGGAGTGCTACACGATAAGCTGTGGCACCAACCCGCTCCAAGACCTCAAATGGTCCAATAAAACGAGGTGATAATTTCCCCTGTTGTCCAAATCGAGCCACGCCATGAGTCGGAGAGATCTTAAGGAACACATGATCGCCCACACTAAACTCCAACTCCCGCCGTCTCCTATCGACATAACTCTTCTGACGGCTTTGAGCTGTTTGCAACCTCTCCCGAATGAGGCGTATCTTCTCCACTGACTACTGGATAAGGTCTGGGCCAGTGAGAAGATGCTCCCCAACCTCACTCCAACACAAAGGTGAATGGCAAGGACGCCCATAAAGCGCCTCAAAGGGTGCCATTCTAATGCTTGCCTGGTAGCTATTGTTATAGGCAAACTCAACCAACGGTAAGTGCTGCTCCCAACTTCCTTTCCACTGGAGGATGCATGCACGGAGCATATCCTCAAGAGTCTGGATGGTCCTTTCGAATTGTCCGTCCGTCTGAGGATGATAGGCGGAACTGAGGTGCAGCGATGTGCCCAAGGCACTCTAAAAGCTTTGCCAAAACCTCGAAGTGAAACGCGGGTCACGGTCCGAAACGATAGATACTGGAATCCCGTGCAACTGCACAATCTCCTTCATATAAAGAGCAGCTAAGGCATCTAAAGGAGTAGTCATCCTGATCGCGAGGAAATGAGCGGACTTCGTAAGTCAATCAACAATCACCCAAACCGCATCATTACCACACGGCGACCGCAGCAATCCGGACACAAAGTCCATGGTGACATGCTCCCATTTCCGCTCCGAGATCGGATGTGGTTGTAGTAAACCGCCTGGATGCCGGTGCTCTACCTTGACTTGCTGGCACACAAGACATTTAGACACAAAAACAGCAATGTCCCTCTTCATCGCTTTCCACCAAAATGTCCTCTTCACGTCGTGATACATCTTCATTCCCCCAGGGTGAATGGAGAACTTAGAATGATGTGCCTCCGATAGGATATGGTCTCTCAACTCCACGGAGTTTGGCACACACCACCGACCCTTATACAACAAACTTCCATCGGCCTTTTCTTCGAAACCCAACACTGTTTTCTCCTGAAGCTTGGCCTTAAGAGCTAGGGTCTCTTCATCATTTTTCTGAGCTTCGACCACATCATCCACCACACTAGAGCTGATAGAAAGGTTAGCAAACCAGCTCCGTGTGTCCTCCAAAGTCAATTCTGGCCTTAGCTCAATGGCATCCTCATAGAGGAGCCACTCACGAACCCGCATGCAAGCAATCGTAGTGGCTGATTTTTGACTCAAAGCATCCACCACCACGTTCGCTTTACCGGGATGATACGGTATCGTGAAGTAATAATCCTTCAAAAATTCCAACCATCTCCTCTGCCTCATATTAAGATCTCTCTGGGTGAATAAGTACTTCAAGCTCTTGTGATCAGTGAATACCTCAAACTTCTCACCATAAAGATGATGCCACCAAATCTTCAAAGCAAAAACCACGGCTGCTAACTCCGAATCATGAATGGGGTAATTCCGCTCGTGCACCTTAAGATGTCGCGATGCATAAGCTACCACTCTACCATGCTGCATTAGCACACAACCCAAGCCGCGAAGTGAAGCATCACTGGATACTACATATCCACCACTCCCATAAGGCAAAGTCAAAACCAGCGCTGAAGTCAACCTCTTCTTCAACTCTTGGAAACTCTCTTCACAAGCAGAGTTCCATCAACCACGCACAATTCGGAGTTTGGGATAGAAAGTTATAGCCATTTGAAGTTTATAAACAGTAACTACGATCGATCGGGAATCACTGCGATTGATCGCTAGAGCCGCAAAAGCACTATATTGAAGGACACGATCGATCGGCATCAAAACGATCGATCGTATCTACTGGAATTTTTGATCCGCCGAAGACAGTAACTACGATCAATCGGTATCATATGGCGTCGATCGCAACGCGATCGAACGGAGGAAAATAACGAAGGAGTAGCGATCGATCGTCTAGCGAACGATCATCAATACGGGCGATCGATCGCCATATGCGGCAAACCGGAATTAAGACCTATTTTGACTTGGATTTGGAAGGGGATTTGATGGTTTTCCTTCACCCCTATATATATGTCTTATGGGAGAACGTATTGGGCATTCAACCTTGGAGAACCAGAGCTTTATTGGAGGTTTGGTCATAGGACTCGCAATGCTAGAAAAGCCCTAGATGAAATGACGGTAATACCTGGCAAGTCCCAAGAACTGCACACACCGTCTCCCGATGGATTCTTCGGTTGTTCCCACTTCAACACGGCTTCAACTTTAGAGGGATCAACCGCCACACCGTCTCCCGATATAATATGTGTGACGACCGTAAATTTTATAGTATTTTCTTGGCTCAACGGTATGCATTTATTTAAATTTTTGAAAATCTTTTGAAAATTCAATTTCCGCCGGAATCGATCAAACGCCGTAAAATTTGTGATTTTTGAATTGATCTTAATCGGAGATTTTATTGGATTATATGATTCATGATTGGCGTGACATGTTGGTTTGACTTCATTTGACCTAAGATTATTGGATAGGTTTTTGTATGAAGTTTGTGTTATTTTTAGGAATAGAGTTAATTTGAGATTAATCAAAAATATGAATTAGATATTTCTTAAGTGGGTTAGTAGTGATTAATGGAAATTCAAAAAGAGAAACCCAAACCCAAACCCAAACCCATTTGTGCTTGGGTCGGGTTAGCCTTAGTGGAGGTGGTTGAGAGATGGGTTAATGGAAGTGGTTGATGGATAACATTAATTGACCCCCATTAACTCATTCCTTGTAAACCCAAGAGTCATCTTGAAAGTGGTAAAATCTGGAATTTTCTACTGAATCTAAGCCATTGGTTTAAGGATTGATCAAGGGTGGAGATTCATTTGAAAAGTCTATAAATAGGCTAGTAGGGGGGTGGTTTTGCTTAGTGCTCAAAGCCTTGAGCATTTCTCTCTCTCTCTCTCTCTCTCTCTCTCTCTCTCTCTCTCTCTCTCTCTCTCTCATTATCCGGCCGGCGGCAACCTTACTCCGGCGGTGGTCCGTGGTGGTCCGTGGTGGTTCGTGGTGGTCCAAGCAAGGTCGACCGGCGTGGTGTTGGTGCGGCATTGTCGAATTCAAGAGTGCTCGGGAAGTCTCGGTATTTACAACCAAGTAGGATGCCTTTTTCCCATTACACTTCTTTTTGATAAAATGAATTGTTGAATGTTGATGCCTTGATGTTAAGTACTCATTTCTGGAATTTGTATTGCCGATCCTAGAATTGATATTCGCTCTTGTTTCATGACTCTATTGTATTTCAACTCAATCATTTCTACGTATGTTGACCAATGAAAATTGGATTTGGATTTTTATGTTAAATCTTGATCGCATGTGATAATGCTATTTGTATATCCATGCTCACTCTCTTGAGTAAAGATTTGATCTTTAGGCACTTTGGTGTATTTCCGTATTTCGTGTTCTATATGTATTATCATAGCTATTACTACTTGTATAATATCAACTAAATGGGTAATGGTATAATGAATGATAACTATAAGATTATCCCTTGTAAGATCCTGTCTCTGAGATTTCAGTTCGTTTTATTGTCAGCGTGTTTTAAGATCTAATGTTGTCCGGGATTATATGATAGTATCACTTAAATAATGAGATAAGAAAGTGTTGTAGTAATCGGGTAGTAAAGATTACGAAAAGTGGAATCATAAACTGAGAATTTAAGAACTTATAAAGCTCTGTAAAAATCTTAAGAAAGACTAGATTAATGTATAAAAAAGACTAATAAGGAGTTACTACACTTTATACATTAGTAAATTATGTATGACATAGAATATTTGGTCTCGGCCAGGAGTATCCTGCGCAGACAGACTTCAGTAGAAAAATGATAACTAATTATACAGTAATCACAAAATTAAGTTCTTTATCAATCTGGAAACTAGACATCAGAGGCTATCTAAGATAAAAATTTCATAGATTAAATCAAATTGTTCAGATCGTAGTAACCTGATAAAGAGAGCTGTTCTGTTTTGGACAGAACACAGTTTCTGACTTTAAACGACTTAAAATCATAATAAACCTAAGAAGCTTGAGAATAATTGATAATTAAGAATCTAATCAAGTCTAATATGATTTTATAAGACTCTAAGAACAGTAACCTTAAGGTCTTAGAGCCAAATAAGGTGTCTTATAATAATAGTCCCTTTTGTTCTTCTCTTGGTCCATTTATGACTCAAGAGTAATCGAAGCTTGAATTCTAAGTCTCTGACGTGGTCTACCTGAAACGCGTCATTCTAAGTCGGGAATTATCAATTCTAGGGCTAGGTACAACTTTGTTGATAGCGAACTTGAACTTTTGGAAAATCATGTGCTGTGTCTCTTTTTAGTCGGGTCTCACTTGAGTTCCCAGACTAATTCATAATTTGATTTGGATTATGCTTTTCACTCCTATGAAGAGTCGGAACTTTAGAAAGTCTTGTTCTAAGCCTTTTGACAATAGGGCTAGTTGAATTGTTTCTCCACTAAGTAGCATTTAAAGCTCTTAGTCGGAATCATAGTATGCTCACAAGCCATTGCTAGATCTTGCGAGATCTCCGATTTATTGAACCTCTGTAGTTCAGCCGATGACGGCAACCGCGTGCGCTTAGATTGTATGACATTACGGAAGGTCTGCAATCTCCGCCCATTGTGCCCGTAAGCACCGATGGGGCCAGCATCCCTAGACGCATGGCAAGGTTCCTCTGAAGAACCTCTAGGATGTTCTGGTATTGATGAAGATTTGAGAGCAGAAATTGTACTTTGACACTTTGGTTGTCCAATGCTTATTATCTTACCTTCACTACTTTATGAAAGTCTTTGAAGTATCTTTGACCTTAATGCGTCTTGAATGGCAGTTGGTTCCAGGTAAGTGATCTTAGTCCTTGTTGAACCTGAGTCTGTTAAACCATACATCTTTGGAGTCTTCTCTTATTTTTCCAGTGTGGGTTTTCTGTATCCTACTGGGTATTTCCTATGGAATACTCACGCATCCTCTGATGCAGGATTTAAGGTGGAGCAGAAGTGATGTTTTCCAGCGGCATGGTTTGATGTTGGAGCTTAGAAGACTCATCTCTTATGTTTTGCTATATTTTGACATTTGAACTTGCGGCCTGCGTGCCATTTGCTTTATGTTAAACTCTGTTTGTGGTTGTTAAGACATTTTCAGATATTGTAATAGATACTTAGATTTCCTTTCCGTTATTCTACTTTTTGTAAGTAAATGTTATTTAAGTCATGACGATCCTGCAAGTCCCATAATATTTAAATGGGATAAGCGTAGACTCGAGTATTCGGTCCGTCCCAGGTTTCCTACCCTATAACCGTCATTGGATTGACGCTTCCGCGTAGATTGGGTCTTGGAAATTTGGGGCGTGACAATATGACCCAAGAACTGCACCTTTTTGAGCCAAAATTCACACTTGTCAAACTTCGCAAAGAGCTGATGCTCCCGCAACGTCTGCAAGACAACCCTCAAGTGCGTCTCATGCTCTTCCTCATTGGCCGAATAGATTAGGATGTCATCCACAAATATAATCACAAATCGATCAAGATACGGCCGAAAGACTCGGTTCATCGAGTTCATAAATGAGGCTGGTGCATTAGTAAGACCAAATGGCATCACTAAGAACTCGTAATGACCATATCGGGTGCGGAAAGCCGTCTTTGCCACATCATCAAGACGGATCCGAAGTTGGTGATAACCCGATCTTAGATCAATCTTAGAGAAAACCTGAGCCTGCTGCAACTGATCGAACAAATCGTCAATCCGAGGTAAAGAGTACTTGTTCTTGATGGTTACCTGATTAAGCATTCGGTAGTCGATACACAACCGTAGGGAACCATCCTTCTTCCGCACAAACCAGACCGGCGCACCCCAAGGAGATAAACTAGGTCGGATATACCCCTTAACCATTAGATCTTGCAGCGAATCCTTAAGCTCTTTCAATTCGGCTGGAGCCATACGATAGGGAGCCTTAGAAATAGGAGTAGTGCATGAAATAAGATCAATGCAGAATTCAATCTCCCTCTTCGGTGGCAAACCCTTCAAATCACCAGGAAAGACATCGGGAAATTCCGCCACAACACGAATGGAATCCAAGGCAGGTAGCTCCATATTCAACCCCGTAACACTAGCAAGAAAGGCTTCGCATCCCATATCGATCCACTTCTTGGCCTTGAAGGATGAGGCCAACATCTTGCCACTCGGACGCTTCACCCCTTGGAAGATAAAGGGTTTAGCTCCTGGCAACTCAAACTTCACTTTCCTCCCTCGAAAGTCCACATGCACATGGAACTTGGTCATCATGTCCATGCCCAAGATCACATCGAAGTCGATCATGGGTAGTAAGATCAAATCGACGTGCAACACATGCCCTTCAATCACCATAGGGATCTCCTCCACATACTCCTCCGCCCGCCGAGAGGACGAAGGCGTAGACACACACAATGGCACAAAGCCACCAAACAACCAAAAGCACATAATCAAGCAAACAAGCAGCAATCAAACAAACAACTAACGGAAATCACATCGCTAGTTAAGTCTAAACCTTGATCACCTCACAACCCTTTAACCCATAAGACTTGTCTTTAACTCAATATTTACTCTTGGACAAAAAGCTGCTCTGATACCAAAAATGATACATTAAACCTTAAATTTCGAGTCCTATGACCAAATTGACCTGGAAGAATGAGAGGTTTGAGTGGAACTCTGCTTGTGAAGCGAGTTTCCAAGAGTTGAAGAAGAGGTTGACTTCAGCGCCGATTTTGACCTTGCCCTCCGGTAGCGGTGGATATGTGGTATACAGTGATGCTTCACTTCGCGACTTGGGTTGTGTGCTAATGCAGCATGGTAGAGTGGTAGCTTATGCATCTCGACAGCTTAAGGTGCATGAGCGGAATTACCCCACTCATGATTCGGAGTTAGCAGCCATGGTTTTTGCTTTGAAGATTTGGCAGCACCATCTTTATGGTGAGAAGTTTGAGGTATTCACTGATCATAAGAGTTTGAAGTACTTATTCACCCAGAGAGATCTAAATATGAGGCAAAGAATATGGTTGGAATTCTTGAAGGATTATGACTTCACGATATCGTATCATCCCGGCAAAGCGAACGTAGTGGTGGATGCTTTGAGTCGAAAATCAGCCACTACGATTGCTTGCATGCGGGTTCGTGAGTGGCTCCTCTATGAGGATGCCATTGAGCTAAGGCCGGAATTGACTTTGGAGGACACACGGAGCTGGTTTGATAACCTTTCTATCAGCTCTAGTGTAGTGGATGATGTGGTCTGTTGTTGTTTTAATTAATCTCTTAATTTTACTCGCAAGTGTACGAATCACGTTTGGAGTATAGTCGCACAATTCTTACGAGGTCGAACCCACAAGGACTTGTGTTTTTGGAATTCTAATTCGAAGATCAGATTATTACCCTTGTTGAAGAATTAAATTGATTTGATTCACTACAACTACGACTAATCGAAGACTCAATGCAATTAAACAGCTTTAACTAAGAAATTAATCTAAAAGCAATTAAATAATTTATGAAAAAGAAACTAATTGACAAATAAAAATTAAAATTTTAATCAAGAATTTAAAACACTAGGGCATAAGAATCAGCACATGACAATCATAGGAATATTTCTTTTAAAATCAGCAATTGTTTTCACGATTATCTCGTAGAGAATTGGAATTCAATCTATTCTCCTACGGAAAATTTCAGCATTAAAGCATATAGATTTTTAAATAGAATTTTGTATTCTCTTGCATATCAACAGATGAGATTCAAATCATTACGTGTATCCATCATTTGATAAATCACAAGTAATATCTAAATAGCATGTTCAACATATAACCCAATGCAATTAATTTGAGAATAGCAATCGTTAAAACGCATTAATTTGAAATAGCAATTGCATCACATGAATAATATTCCTACAACTAATCATGGCTTCATCTCAGCCCTAGACAGGGATTTAGCTACTCATACTAAGGAATTTAACTGCAACAATAATGGAATTCATTTCGATATAACTAAAATCAACTTACAAGAATTTCTTGAGATTAAAGAAAATAATAAATTGCAGTGATTCCTTTGTTCTTCTGGCAGCCGTCCAATACAACCGATACAAATCCAACACAGCAACAGTGACAATAGCCGAAATGAACAGTACGAGAAAGAAAAAGGAAAAAAAATAGAAATTTTGGAACTGTAAAAAATATGAAAGTAGAACTGTTGATCGTCTTCCCGACTCGTGCAATCTACTGTTCGCACAATTCGTTACAGACTCAACAAAACAGTAAATTGAGGTCGTCTTCTCTGTCGAACTCCTCCCCTGTCGGCCGGTTGCTCTGTTTATATAGAACTGCCTCCAGTTCTTCTCCATCCCAAAATCAGAAATTTCCTTTTACTGCCATCAATTCAACCTAAACCCAGCAGTTTTCCCTTCGAATTGAGGCCCAATTTCAGCATAAAAATCCAAGTTTTCCTCTTCGAAACAGTGCCAAAAATCACCCCTTTGTTCTTCTTTCCCAATTCAAAGCCAAAATTGCCCCTTTTGAAATCTCAAATCGAACTGAAATGGGAACACTTACCATTTCGAAATTGAGTTGCAATTCGTCTTCCTGATTCGGCTTTGTTTCACATGTATTTCCAAATCGAGACTTTCCAAAACAGAGGTTGCTCTGTTCGCTCCGGAACCGCCGGTACCTTCTCATCGATCGCCTGAACCCTGCCGTCGCCCTTCTGCTGGTTCGCCGCCGTCCCGCTGGAACCTTGCAAGCTCAAGCCCATCATCACTCTGCTGTGACCGCCGTGACTCCTCCCGATTGTGAGCTCAGGACAGCCGTCGTCGACTCCACGATCGCGCCATCATGCCGTTGGTTTGACTGGACTTGCCGTGAACTGTCGTCGGCTTCGCCCAGCAGCCTCCGCCATCGAGCTTCACCGGGACCCAGCCGCCATGAGCGCTCGAGCAGAGAGCTCGAGCGCTCTCTGTTCTGAAGAACACCCAAGCTATCGCTCGGGTTTTCTCTTTTTTCTTTTTTTTTCTTTTCAGTGAACCGGCCGAACCAGTTTGGTTCGGCCCTTTCTTTCTTTTTTTTTCTTTTACTTGATTAAAACCCGTCGAAGCAATGTCGTCCACTTGATCAAATCTGAATGGCTCTTTATCTTAACTCAGCGCCCGTCTTCTCTTAAGTGACTCATCAACAGTTCAGATCTTCAATGCGCGTGATATCAGCTCTTGGGTCACTTTGGCATTTCACAACCCGTCTAATGGTTTCACTTTGGCTGCTCTGCAGTATGAGCACGCGAACCTATACAAAATAAAATATGTCCCAAATTAGATGCACCAAATATTTATAAAATTACGGAACAGTGTTAAATTGAGCAATTTAGAGAGCCTTATTTGTTTGATTCCTAATTACTAAACAAATGACTAAAATTCACTTTATTCCTTATTTTAATTAGAAATTATGACTAACAAACAGGTAAAAAGGCATATAAAAATGTGTATTTTTCATGCTTAACAAATACTCCCAAACCTAGATTTTGCTAGTCCTCAAGCAAAACACAAAAGAAAAATAATAAAACTACTCAAAAATAAATGCCACTGTCGTAGGGAATCATGATTGCATTTAGCATATGCAACAAGCCTTTTAAACCCCCAGGTGTCCCCGGCTGGACGAGTGAAGTCTCGTGAGGGTTTGCAGCCATGCTACCCACAAACATGTATTTATAAAATTAACCTTATTCTTTATCTAAATGAGAAAGAAGTCAACTAAACACTTCAACACAGAAAACCTATTATCCCTTCAAATACACACTGCAATACTTAAGAAAACTAACCACACGTACTTGCATTTATAATCAACTGGAATATAGAAGCGCTCAAGTAAGTGGTTTTATTCTACACCTTCATCTTGAAAATTTCTGCTCAATATAATATAGCATGATACTTTAAATAATAGAAAGTGTAGAACATTGTAGCAATACACTCTAAATCTCTGTTTCACACAGATCCAGTGTTACCCATTAACCAAAGAACATCAGAATCTACATAGTCATCGTAATCTTTAGGTTCATGATAGCACAGATGCTTGCGCGCCTCCTTCGGGTCCAACATTCTAGATTTGAGAGGATAATACACCATAGACTTTTTTTTTTCATTAGGACTGTGTAAGGCTTGACTTCAAGATGCTTAAGTTTAGCAATAACTCAGGCCAATGACTCCCAGCCAGTTGGCTTAGGATATTAGGTTTTAAGATGGACCGTTTCGGACCTGAGCATCAGCCTAAGTTAATCCTATAATACTCAAGCAGCCCCTTTCTTTATTTTCGTTTCCATTTTTTTTTCAGCATATATATTTTCAAGCACATCTTTATTCTGTCCAGGTTGTATTATACTCTCAACCTATTTCCGGTTCTAAGCCCTTGCCATAGCCAAGTAAATGGTCTATCATGATCTTTTAAGCTCAACAGATAACCACATATCAACCAATGACCCTGACTAAAGACATCCCACTGAAGATTAGTATTCAACAAATCTCTAGAAGGTATTACTTTATGTAACTGTTGTGTGTGAGTGAATTTTATTAGCTCAAGCACTTGATCCAAGAGGATTGTAACAGAATGCTATTTCTCAGTTAAGTGTCTCTATCCTCCAGTATACTTACTCACACTTCTAATGTAAATTAATCTCTTAAAAATTGAAGTATGCATCACGAAGGGATAAACTACCAAAACCTATAAAAATACTGAAAAATAGCCTAAAATCTACAAATTTTTTAATTAAATTTTTTTTTACAAAATTTAAAACAAACAAGAAAATAACTAAGATATCCTAAACAAATATCTTCCTATACCCCCAAACCTGCATGAAACATTGTCCTCAATGTAAAAAGCTATGAAATAAGTACTGAGGAAAATAAATAGACGAGGGAAGGAAAGATAGCACCTGCACTCCACTGAAACGTTATAGTATCTATCAAAATGAAAAGAACAAGTGAAGCACAAGAATAGCATTAGAAGAAATAAGCACAAAAATAAAAATTCTAAAAACTTGGGTTGCCTCCCAGTAGCGCTAAGTTTTACGTCTTCAGCCAGACACATCTATTAATTCACTCATTAATGGATGATGCAGATTCTACCAAGGATTTAGCGTGAGACCACAGAGATTAAAAATATGACCAAATGACATCTCTCAAATTGCAAATTAATGTTCCCAATCTTCTCTTCAATCTCTCCCACCTAGACCCTCTGGGGAACAAAAACGAATATGAAATGGGAACAACATTGACAGCAGCTATGGGTCCTTGAAGATCAAGCTCATCTATGGGTGAGTCATCCATACTCCCCGCTAACTGATGTGGTAGTAATGGTGCCCAAGGATAGACGACTGGAATATCTAAGTCTGGACTCAGTGGATGTTCATTCACTACTTCTTCTAACTGTGCAGGCACCACCCATAGGTGTAAGAATATGGCGGCCATCTAGATATCCTGTGAGAATCATGAACCTAAAAATGTGAGTGATAAATAATGAAAAGTAAAGCACGCAAAGAAAACTAAACTCACTATGCACAAAACAAATTACTGCAACTTTAGTCATTATAAGTCGGGTCAGCCAGACTCAATTCATCGATCTAAGGTTGCTGCAATTCCAAGAATGGTTTAAGACGATGACCATTAACTTTGAATATATCACCATTCTTGGGGTTTTCTATTTCAACTGCTCCATGAGAATAAACAACACGAACTAGAAAAGGTCCTGTCCATCGAGACTTCAATTTACCCGGAAACAGATGTAAACGAGAATTGTATAAAAGAACTTTCTGCCCCGATGTAAAAGATTTTCGTAGAATATTTTGATCATGAACCTTTTTCATACGATCCTTGTATGATTTTGCACACTCATAAGCATCATTACGAAGCTCATCCAACTCATTCAACTGCAGTTTCCTTTGAATTCCTGCTCTATTTAAATCAAAATTCAGGTGCTTAATTGCCCAATAAGCTTTATGCTCAATTTCAACAGGAAGATGACACGCTTTCCCGTAAACAATACGGTATGGAGACATTCCAATGGGAGTTTTAAATGCAGTACGGTAAGCCCACAAAGCATCGGTGAGTCTCAGTGACCAATCTTTGCGATTAGGATTGATTGTCTTTTCTAAAATATGCTTAATCTCCCTATTAGAAATCTCAACTTGACCACTTGTCTGGGGATGGTATGGGGTAGCAATTTTGTGGGTTATGCCATATTTCTTCATTAACTGTTCAAAAACCCTATTACAGAAATGTTTTCCCCCATCACTTATTATAGCACAAGGAGAACCAAAACGTGCAAAGATATTGTCTTTTAAGAATTGGACCACCACTTTGTGGTCATTGGTTTTACATGCTACGGCCTCTACCCATTTAGAGACATAGTCTACCCCCACAAGGATACAAAGATTGCCAAAAGAGTTAGGAAAAGGTCCCATGAAGTCAATACCCCATACATCAAAAAGGTCTATAATAAGGATTGGGGTTAAAGGCATCATGTTACGACGTGAAAGTGATCCTAACTACTGACATCTTTCACATGCTGAACAATAAGCATGACGGTCTTTGAAAATAGTAGGCCAATAAAATCCACACTGCAAAATCTTTGCAGCAGTCTTTTTAGAACTAAAATGGCCCCCACATGCTTGATCATGACAAAAAGAAATGATGCTTTGTTGATCATGTTCAGGAATACATCTCCTAATAATCTGATCGGGACAATATTTGAACAAGTATGGATCATCCCAAAAGAAATACTTAACTCTGGACAAAAATTTGGTCCTATCTTGGGAAGACCAATGAGATAGAATTTGTTCAGTTACCAGATAATTAACTATGTCCGCAAACCAAGGCAATTGGGACACTGCAAGTAATTGCTCATCAGGAAAAGATTCAGTTATGGGCAATGATTCATCAGTAAAATCAACTATCAACCTAGATAAGTGGTCGGCTACAACATTTTCGGAACCTTTCTTATCCCGAATTTCAATATCAAATTCCTATAGCAATAATATCCATCGGAGAAGACGAGGTTTATCATCTTTTTTAGATAAAAGATACTTCAATGCAGCATGATCCGAATAGATATAGACCTTCGATCCCAATAAGTAAGACCGAAACTTATCTAGAGCAAAGACTACTGTCAGCAACTCTTTTTCAGTTGTAGAATAATTAAGTTGAACATCATTCAATGTTTTACTAGCATAGTAAATCACATGGGGAAGTTTATTAATTCGCTGCCCCAACACAGCACCAGTAGCATAATTACAGGCATCGCACATTATCTCAAAAGGTAGGCTCCAATCAGGTGGCCGAATAATAGGTGCAGATGTTAACTCTGATTTGAGTTTCTGAAAGGCATTATTGCAAGCATCATCAAAGACAAATGGTGTATCTTTTGCAAGAAGATTACACAAAGGTCTTGAAATTTTACTAAAGTCTTTAATGAATCTTCTGTAAAATCCAGCATGGCCTAAAAATGATCTGATTTCTTTCACAGTTCGTGGTGGTGGAAGATGTGAAATCAAATCAACTTTAGCTTTATCAACTTCAATGCCTTTATTAGATATAATATGCCCAAGAACAATTCCTTTTTGAACCATAAAATGACATTTCTCCCAGTTAAGCACCAGATTCTTCTCTTTACACCTCACTAACACTAAAGATAGATGGTGCAGACATTCATCAAAATTAGAACCAAAGACAGAAAAATCGTCCATGAATACCTCTAAAAATCGCTCTACCATATCAGAGAAAATGCTCAACATACACCTTTGAAAGGTAGCAGGTGCATTGCATAGCCCAAAGGGCATGCGACGGTAGGCAAAGGTACCAAAAGGACACGTGAAAGTGGTCTTTTCTTGGTCTTCAGGGGCTATGGGAATTTGGTTATAACCAGAATAACCATCAAGGAAGCAATAATATTCATGTCCCGCTAACCTTTCCAGCATTTGGTCAATGAAAGGAAGGGGAAAATGATTTTTTCTTGTCAAAGCATTCAACTTCCTATAATCAATACAGACACGCCAGCCCATTTGAACTCGAGTTGGCACTAACTCATCAGCATCATTTTTCACTACAGTTATGCCAGACTTTTTCGGTACAACTTGAACAGGACTTACCCATTTACTATCAGAGATCGGGTAGATAACTCCTACATCTAAAAGCTTAAGGATTTCAGCACGAACAACTTCTTGCATTACAGGGTTAAGACGCCTTTGGGATTCACGAGAAGGCTTGGCATCATCCTCCAAATGAATTCTATGCATAACAACAGAGGGACTGATGCCTTTAATATCTGCAATGGTCCACCCTATGGCTTCTTTGTGCTTTATAAGAACATCAAGTAATTTACGCTCTTGAGCCACATCTAGGTCAGATGCAATAATGACAGGTAAGGACTCAGCAGAACCTAAATAGGCATATTTCAGAGTATCAGGTAATGGTTTAAGGTCTAATTTAGGTGGTTCAACACTAGATGGAACTACTGGTGATGATGATAAGGCAAGAGGCTCCACTTTTGGTTGCCACCGTTCAGTACTCATCAGAGGTACAGACTCAAGCAATGAGTTTACTTGTTCAATTGACTGATCGATATTAAATTCTCATCCAAAATGTGTTAAGCATGACTCTAAAGGATCTTGGGAATGTGTTTGAAGAAATGTTTCATGGACAAGCGTTTCAATCAGGTTTATTTCATTCACATCATCCATGTCAGGTAGTTGTTTACTGATGTCAAAGATGTTCAATTCCACCTTCATATTCCCAAAAGAAATTTGCATCACTCCATTTCTGCAATTAATGATAGCATTAGATGTAGCTAGAAATGGACGACCCAAAATGACAGGTATTTGCCCACTTATGTTTGGAACAGGCTGAGTATCAAGGACAACAAAGTCCACAGGGAAATAAAATGTATCAACCTTTATCAAAACATCCTCAACAACACCTCGAGGAATTTTAACCGAACGGTCAGCTAATTGAAGTGTCATTGTCGTGGGTTTTAGCTCTCCCAGACCTAATTGCACATACATAGAGTAGGGCAATAAATTCACACTTGCCCCTAGATCTAACAAGGCTCGCTCAATCTGATGTTTCCCTATCATGCACGAAATTGTGGGACAACCAGGGTCCTTATATTTGATAGGAAATTTACATTGAATGACAGAGCTGACTTGTTCTGCTAGAAATGCCTTTTTAGGAACATTATTTTTCTTTTTGACTGAGACTAGATCTTTCAAAAATTTTGCATATGAAGGCACTTGTTGGATTGCATCTAGAAAAGGAATGTTTATTTGCACTTGTTTAAACACTTCTAGAATATCTCCATATTGTGCACCTTTTTTAGGATTGACTAGTCTTTGCGGATAAGGTGCCCTAGGTACAAAATTCCTAGGTGGAGAATCACTGTCAACAATTGGAGAAGAATTAATTTCTTTAGTCTCTATTTCAGTCTTAGTGCTCTCACTTTCTTCTTCAGACATTTCAATTTTATTATCAATTTGCTTTCCAGACCTAAGGGTAATAACTGATTGAACATGTTCCTCATTCTGTGAAGAATTAGAGCTACTACCAATGGAAAATTGGCCCTTCTGGTTAGGCACAGATTGACTAGGGAATCTCCCTTTCTCTCTTTCTGCTAATTGAGTAGCCAATTGACCAACTTGAGTCTCTAACTTAGCAATTGCTTGAGTATTCATGTGTGTAGAGTTTTTCATTTCAAGCATGGCTTGGTTAGTTAACTGAATAACTTGGCTTGTAGATTGGATGAAAGATTTGAGAGTGTCCTCTAACGAGGATTGTTTTTGTGTAAGGGATGGAGATTGATTGGCTGGTTGTTGGTATTGGGTAGGAGGTTGAGACAAAGCTGGATAAGGTGGGTTGCTTTGCCTAAACTGATTATGCATGGGTTGCATAGGCTGCCCACCTACATTCATAGGTGGTTGATTTTGTCTCCAGGAGAAATTTGGATGATTTCTCCAACCTGAATTGTAGGTTTCAGAGAGAGGATTGCCTGTCGGCTTCCCATAATTGTTTAGAACATTGACTTGTTCTACATAACACTCTGGATAAGTATTCATGGAAGGGCAGTTCAGTGATGTATGCATCGGGCTAGCACACACAGAGCATGCTTCATTCATGTTGAGGGCATTGATGCTTCGGTTCAAACTCAGAGCATCTATTTTCTTGGTTAGCGCATCGAGTTTGACCTTAACATCTACGTCATCTTTGATTTCGTAGAGACCTCCCTTCTTAGGAGCTTGATGTTGTCTCCCCCTATGACCTGCAAAATCCCACTGTTGGGACCTTTCAGCTAATCGCTCTAAGAAGTTATAAGCTGCTTCACCTCCCAAGTCTAAGAAAGCACCGCCATTCATTGATTCAATCATGTTGCGGTGTGTTTGAGTTAAGCCATTGTAAAAGTATTGTATTAACCTCCATGTTTCAAACCCATGATGTGGACATTTTAGTAAAAGGTCTTTAAATCTTTCCCAACTCTCATAAAATTTTTCATTTTCATCTTCCATGAAGTCAGTGATTTTTCTCTTTAATTCATTGGTTTTGGCCATTGGGAAGAATTTGGCCAAGAATTTGCTCACCAGCACATCCCATGTTGTGACAGAGTCAGCGGGAAGAGAATTTAACCATGCCTTGGCCTTGTCCTTCAAAGAGAAGGGGAAAAGGCGCAGGCGAACAGACTCATCAGAGAAATCTGTGAACCTAAAAGTTGCACAAATTTCTAGAAAATCCTTTACATGCATGTAAGGATCTTCTCTGTTAAGACCATGATAATTGGGAAAAAGTTGAATTATCTGAGGTTTTAGTTCAAAATGCTTTGCAGAGGTTGCAGGCAACACTATGCAAGATGGAGGGTTGATTGTGATCGGAGAAAATAACTCCCTCAGAGATTTCTCAGGTTGATCTTCCATTTTAAATAAAAGATCAATTTTAGTTTCACTATTCTCTAAAGGATTAGAATTACTGCTAACCAGACGCAGTGTGTGATCACGTGTCCACATGGTCATACATTGTCAATCAATTCTCACGTGTTAAATTTTTTTTTATTTTTTTATTTTTAATTTTTAATTTTTAATTTTTTAATATTTTTTTGACCTAAAATTAACTACAAGGGTAAAATTAGTCTTAGAATTTGATTACCTACAAGTCCCCGGCAACGGCGCCAAAAACTTGTTGTTGTTTTAATTAATCTCTTAATTTTACTCGCAAAGTGTACGAATCGCGTTTGGATTATAGTCGCACAATTCTTAGGAGGTCGAACCCACAGGGACTTGTGTTTTTAGAATTCTAATTCGAAGATCAGATTATTACCCTTGTTGAAGAATTAAATTGATTTGATTCACTACAACTACGACTAATCGAAGACTCAATGCAATTAAACAGCTTTAACTAAGAAATTAATCTAAAGGTAATTAAATAATCTATGAAAAGAAACTAATTGACAAATAAAAATTAAAACTTTAATCAAGAATTTAAAACACTAGGGCATAAGAATCAGCACATGACAATCATAGGAATATTTCTTTTAAACTCAGCAATTGTTTTCACGATTATCGTGTAGAGAATTGGAATTCAATCTATTCTCCTACGGAAAATTTCAGCATTAAAGCATATAGATTTTTAAATAGAATTTTGTATTCTCTTGCATATCAATAGATGAGATTCAAATCATTACGTGTATCCATCATTTGATAAATCACAAGTAATATCTAAATACATGTTCAACATATAACCCAATGCAATTAATTTGAGAATAGCAATCGTTAAAACGCATTAATTTGAAATAGCAATTGCATCACATGAATAATATTCCTACAACTAATCATGGCTTCATCTCAGCCCTAGACAGGGATTTAGCTACTCATACTAAGGAATTTAACTGCAACAATAATGGAATTCATTTCGATATAACTAAAATCAACTTACAAGAATTTCTTGAGATTAAAGAAAATAATAAATTGCAGTGATTCCTTTGTTCTTCTGGCAGCCGTCCAATACAACCGATACAAATCCAACACAGCAACAGTGACAATAGCCGAAATGAACAGTACGAGAAAGAAAAAGGATAAAAAATAGAAATTTTGGAACTGTAAAAAAAATGAAAGTAGAACTGTTGATCGTCTTCCCGACTCGTGCAATCTACTGTTCGCACAATTCGTTACAGACTCAACAAAACAGTAAATTGAGGTCGTCTTCTCTGTCGAACTCCTCCCCTGTCGGCCGGTTGCTCTGTTTATATAGAACTGCCTCCAGTTCTTCTCCATCCCAAAATCAAAAATTTCCTTTTACTGCCATCAATTCGTCCTAAACCCAGCAGTTTTCCCTTCGAATTGAGGCCCAATTTCAGCATAAAAATCCAAGTTTTCCTCTTCGAAACAGTGCCAAAAATCACCTCTTTGTTCTTCTTTCCCAATTCAAAGCCAAAATTGCCCCTTTTGAAATCTCAAATCGAACTGAAATGGGAACACTTACCATTTCGAAATTGAGTTGCAATTCGTCTTCCTGATTCGGCTTTGTTTCACATGTATTTCCAAATCGAGACTTTCCAAAACAGAGGTTGCTCTGTTCGCTCCGGAACCGAAAGCTCTACCAAAACCTCGAAGTGAAACGCGGGTCACAGTCCGAAACGATAGATACTGGAATCCCATGCAACTACACATTCTCCTTCATATAAAGAGCAGCCAAGGCATCTAAAGGAGTAGTCATCCTGATCACGAGGAAATGAGCGGACTTCGTAAGTCGGTCAACTATCACCCAAACAGCATCATTACCACACGGCGACCGCGGCAATCCGGAGACAAAGTCCATGGTGACATGCTCCCATTTCCACTCCGAGATCGGAAGTGGTTGTAGTAAACCGCCTGGATGCCGGTGCTCTGCCGTGACTTGCTGGCACACAAGACATTTAGACACAAAAACAGCAATGTCCCTCTTCATCCCTTTCCAAGAAAATGTCCACTTCACGTCGTGATACATCTTCATTCCCCCAGGGTGAATGGAGAACTTAGAATGATGTGCCTCCGATAGGATATGGTCTCTCAACTCCACGGAGTTTGGCACACACTATCGACCCTTATACACCAAACTTCCATTGGCCTTTTCTTTGAAACCCAACACTGCTTTCTCCTGAAGCTTGCCCTTAAGTGCTTGGGTCTCTTCATCACTTTTTTTGAGCTTCGACCATGTTAAGCATGAAAAATACACATTTTTATATGCCTTTTTACCTGTTTGTTAGTCATAATTTCTAATTAAAATAAGGAATAAAGTGAATTTTAGTCATTTGTTTAGTAATTAGGAATTAAACAAATAAGGCTCTCTAAATTGCTCAATTTAACACTGTTCCGTAATTTTATACATATTTGGTGCATCTAATTTGGGACATGTTTTATTTTGTATAGGTTCGCGTGCTCGTACTGCAGAGCAGCCAAAGTGAAGCCATTAGACGGGTTGTGAAATGCCAAAGTGACCCAAGAGCTGATATCACGCGCATTGAAGATCTGAACCGTTGATGAGTCACTTAGGAGAAGACGGGTGCTGAGTTAAGATAAAGAGCCATTCAAATTTGATCAAGTGGACGACATTGCTTCGACGGGTTTTAATCAAGTAAAAGAAAAAAAAAAGAAAAAAAAAAGAAAGAAAGGGCCGAATCAAACTGGTTCGGCCGGTTCACTGAAAAGAAAGAAAAAAAAAAGAGAAAACCCGAGCGATAGCTCGGGTGTTCTTCAGAACAGAGAGTGCTCGAGCTCTCTGCTCGAGTGCTCATGGCGGCTGGGTCCCGGTGAAGCTCGACGGTGGATGCTGCTGGGCGAAGCCGACGACAGTTCACGGCAAGTCCAGTCAAACCAACGACATGATGGCGCGATCGTGGAGTCGACGATGCTTGGGCACATCGCTGCACCTCAGTTCCGCCTATCATCCTCAGACGGACGGATAGTCCGAAAGGACCATCGAGACTCTTGAGGATATGCTCCGTGCATGCATCCTCGAGTGGAAAGGAAGTTGGGAGCAGCACTTACCGTTGGCTGAGTTTGCCTATAACAATAGCTACTATGCAAGCATTAGAATGACACCCTTTGAGGCGCTTTATGGGCGTCCTTGCTGTTCACCTTTGTGTTGGAGTGAGGTTGGGGAGCATCTTCTCACTAGCCCAGACCTTATCCAGCAGTCAGTGGAGAAGATACACATCATTCGGGAGAGGTTACAGACAGCTCAAAGCCGTCAGAAGAGTTATGCCGATAGGAGACGGCGGGAGTTGGAGTTTAGTGTGGGCGATCGTGTGTTCCTTAAGATCTCTCCGACTCGTGGCGTGATTCGATTTGGACAACGGGGGAAATTATCACCTCATTTTATTGGACCATTTGAGGTCTTGGAGCGGGTTGGTGCCACAGCCTATCGTGTAGCACTTCCACCCTGATTGGCTGACATCCATGACGTATTCCACGTCTCGCTTCTTCGGAAGTATGAGCCAGATCCGACCCATGTTTTAGATTTCGAGCCATTGGAGCTCCAGGAGAACCTTTCTTACAAAGAGGTACCGATTCAGATTCTTGACCGGAAGGAGAAGGTACTTTGACGTAAGGCGATCCCACTTGTGAAGGTGTTGCGGAGGAATCACGGGATCGAGGAAGCCACGTGGGAAGTGGAGGACGAGATCAAGAAGAAGTACCCTCATCTTTTTGTCGCGAACCTCTAGCGAATTTTGGGGGACCAAAATTCCTAAGAGGGGGAGGATGTAAGGACCCAAACCTTTGAACCGGTTTATTTTAATACTAGTCATTGGTTAATCGAGTGGTTTATGTGATTTCCGATTTAACTCGGTTGTTTTTGAAAATAAATTAATTTACAATGGTTTTAATCAAAACTGAGTTCACAATAATAAGTTTCAAGTGATTTTAGATCAAACCTGCATTTTTGGAATTTTTCAGATTTTTCACTAATTTTCCGAAAATTAGGGTTTGACGGGACCCCGGCGGGCCCCGCGGTTAAAAATTAGGTTTTTGTGACCAAAATGCCCTAGACATTACAGAAGGTCATTTCAAAAATTTTCAGAATTTTCTGGACTTAATTTCGTATTAAAATCGCCAAATTATCCAATTTTAGCCAAAAACCTTATTTTTACCCCAAACTTTAATTAAGGCTACCCCAAATTTTTCTATAAAAGGAAAGTGTTGTGCCCTTTCCCAATTTGGGAATAAGGCTTGGCTGGGAGAATTAGGAGCCTCTTTCCTCATGCTTAAAGAGGAAGGGCTTAAAGGTATTTAGCCTAATCTTTGTTATTTTCTTTAAAAATCTTTTAATCATTTTATAATCTTGATTCATTGAATGTTTTAATCTATTTTGAAAGCATAAAAATTGCTATTTCATACTTATCTACTAAGCCTAATCTTCAAAATCACATGTCTATGTTTTTAAAAGACCCTAGATCTAAGGTTTAGCATTTGTTTTTCAAAGCTTAATAATGATTAATAGAGAATTAACATAAAATTATTTTATTTGAAAGGTATTCCAGGTGGTTCAAGGTTTCTCTCATCAAATCAAGGTAATGAGTTCTTTAATCTTAGTTTTGGGTAGTGAATGATTTGTTTTAAGAGTTTTTACTTGAATTAGTGTTCTTGTTTAGGGCTTTAATGGTGGGTTTAATAAATGCTAATCTTTTACTATGATTTCTTAGGGTTTCATCCTAGAATGATATGTGGATATGTTCTGAAATGTTTGATAGGTTTTTATTAATGTTTGAGGCATGTATTAAGCTTTCAAGATGTGTTAATAGAGTCTCGTTTTTTTTTGAAATTTTGAAAATGGGAGAGATGACCCGCGATTATTTTCTCGGTTTTGATTTACAGCCCGGTTTTCAAATGAGTATAACTTTTTACTCCGAACTCCAAATTGAGCGTGGTTGGTGGCGTTGGAAAGCTGATTTCTTGAAATTTAATATGAACTTTGAATCAATCCAATATTATATATATATATGCACGAAGTTATGAAGATTCAAATATTAGAGTTACTTTTTATCCCATTATTGCATCTTACTCTTTTTTTGGGGGACCAGATCAAGAAGAAGTACCCACATCTTTTTGTCGTGAACCTCTAGCGAATTTTGGGGGACCAAAATTCCTAAGAGGGGTAAGATGTAAGGACCCAAACCTTTGAACCGATTTATTTTAATTCTAGTCATTGGTTAATCGAGTGGTTTAAGTGATTTCCGATTTAACTCGGTTGTTTTCGAAAATAAATGAATTTACAATGGTTTTAATCAAAACTGATTTCACAATAATGAGTTTCAAGTGATTTTAGATCAAACCTGCATTTTTGGAATTTTTCAGATTTTTCACTAATTTTCCTAAAATTAGGGTTTGACGGGACCCCGGCGGGCCCCGCCGTCAAAAATTAGGTTTTTTTCACAAAAATGCCCCAGACATTATAGAAAGCCATTACAAAAATTTTCAGAATTTTTTTGGACTTAATTTCGTATTAAAATTGCTAAATTATCAAATTTTAGCAAAAAACCTTATTTTTACCCCAAACTTTAATTAGGGCTACCCTAAATTTTTCTATAAAAGGAAAGTGTTGTGCCCTTTCCCAATTTAGGAGAAAGAAGTTTGAGATATTGATATCATGTTGCAGGATTATGTGTTATGAATGCATGATATGATAGCATGTGAATGTGATACGGTTATGTCGGTTTATGTGTTGTACATGCATGACTATATAATAGAATAATCATGTCGATTATGGCTCCTAATTCTCCCAGACAAGCCTTATTCCCAAATTGGGAAAGGGCACAACACTTTCCTTTTATAGAAAAATTTGGGGTAGCCTTAATTAAAGTTTGGGGTAAAAATTAGGTTTTTGGCTAAAATTTGATAATTTGGCAATTTTAATACGAAATTAAGTCCAAAAAAATTCTGAAAATTTTTGTAATGACTTTCTATAATGTCTGGGGCATTTTGGTGAAAAAACCTAATTTTTGACCGCGGGGCCCGCCGGGGTTCCGTCAAACCCTAATTTTAGGAAAATTAGTGAAAAATCTGAAAAATTCCAAAAATGCAGGTTTGATCTAAAATCACTTGAAACTTATTATTGTGAAATCAGTTTTGATTAAAACCATTGTAAATTAATTTGTTTTCGAAAACAACCGAGTTAAATCGGAAATCACATAAACCACTCGATTAACCAATGACTAGTATTAAAATCAACCGGTTCAAAGGTTTGGGTCCTTACATCCTCCCCCTCTTAGGAATTTTGGTCCCCCAAAATTCGCTAGAGGTTCGCGACAAAAAGATGAGGGTACTTCTTCTTGATCTCGTCCTCCACTTCCCACGTGGCTTCCTCGATCCCATGATTCCTCCGCAACACCTTCACAAGTGGGATCGCCTTACGTCGAAGTACCTTCTCCTTCCGGTCAAAAATCTGAATCGGTACCTCTTCGTAAGAAAGGTTCTCCTGGAGCTCCAATGGCTCGAAATCTAAAACATGGGTCGGATCTGGCTCATACTTCTGAAGAAGCGAGACATTGAATACGTCACGGATGTCAGCCAATCGGGGTGGGAGTGCTACACGATGAGCTGTGGCACCAACCCACTCCAAGACCTCAAATGGTCCAATAAAACGAGGTGATAATTTCCCCCATTGTCCAAATCGAACCACGCCATGAGTCGGAGAGATCTTAAGGAACACATGATCGCCCACACTAAACTCCAACACCCGTCGTCTCCTATCGGCATAACTCTTCTGACGGCTTTGAGCTGTCTGCAACCTCTCCCGAATGAGGCGTATCTTCTCCACTGACTGGTGGATAAAGTCTGGGCCAATGAGAAGATGCTCCCCAACCTCACTCCAACACAAAGGTGAATGGCAAGGACGCCCATAAAGCGCCTCAAAGGGTGCCATTCTAATGCTTGCCTGGTAGCTATTGTTATAGGCAAACTCAACCAACGGTAAGTGTTGCTCCCAACTTCCTTTCCACTCGAGGATGCATGCACGGAGCATATCCTCAAGAGTTTGGATGGTCCTTTCGGACTGTCCGTCCGTCTGAGGATGATAGGCGGAACTGAGGTGCAGCGAGTTGCCCAAGGCACTCTGAAACCTCTGCCAAAACCTCGAAGTGAAACACGGATCACAGTCCGAAATGATAGATACTGGAATCCCGTGCAACCGCACAATCTCCTTCATATAAAGAGCAGCCAAGGCATCTAAAGGAGTAGTCATCCTGATCGCGAGGAAATGAGCGGACTTCGTAAGTCGGTCAACAATCACCCAAACCGCATCATTACCACACGGCGACCGCGGCAATCTGGAGACAAAGTTCATGGTGACATGCTCCCATTTCCACTCCGAGATCGGAAGTGGTTGTAGTAAACCGCCTGGATGCCGGTGCTCTGCCTTGACTTGCTGGCACACAAGACATTTAGACACAAAAACAGCAATGTCCCTTTCCAACAAAATGTCCTCTTCACGTCGTGATACATCTTCGTTCCCCCAGGGTGAATGGAGAACTTAGAATGATGTGCCTCCGATAGGATATGGTCTCTCAACTCCACGGAGTTTGGCACACACCACCGACCCTTATACACCAAACTTCCATCGGACTTTTCTTCGAAACCCAACATTGCTTTCTCCTGAAACTTGGCCTTAAGAGCTAGGGCCTCTTCATCACTTTTCTGAGCTTCGACCACATCATCCACCACACTAGAGCTGATAGAAAGGTTAGCAAACCAGCTCCGTGTGTCCTCCAAAGTCAATTCCGGCCTTAGCTCAATGACATCCTCATAGAGGAGCCACTCACGAACCCGCATGCAAGCAATCGTAGTGGCTGATTTTCGACTCAAAGCATCCGCCACTACGTTCGCTTTACCGGGATGATACGATATCGTGAAGTCATAATCCTTCAAGAATTCCAACCATCTCCTCTGCCTCATATTAAGATCTCTCTGGGTGAATAAGTACTTCAAGCTCTTGTGATCAGTGAATACCTCAAACTTCTCACCATAAAGATGATGCCGCCAAATCTTCAAAGCAAAAACCACGGCTGCTAACTCCAAATCATGAGTGGGTAATTCCACTCGTGCACCTTAAGCTGTCGCGATGCATAAGCTACCACTCTACCATGCTGCATTAGCACACAACCCAAGCCACAAAGTGAAGCGTCACTGTATACCACATATCCACCACTACTGGAGGGCAAGGTCAAAATCGGCACTGAAGTCAACCTCTTCTTCAACTCTTGGAAACTCTCTTCACAAGCAGAGTTCCACTCAAACTTCTCATTCTTCCTGGTCAATTTGGTCATAGGACTCGCAATGCTAGAAAAGCCCTCGATGAAACGACGGTAATACCCAGCAAGTCCCAAGAAACTGCGAACTGCCGATGGATTCTTCGGTTGTTCCCACTTCAACACGGCTTCAACTTTCGAGGGATCAACCGCCACACTGTCTCCCGATATAACATGACCCAGGAACTGCACCTTTTTGAGCCAAAATTCACACTTGTCAAACTTCGCAAAGAGCTGATGCTCCCGCAAAGTCTGCAAGACAACCCTCAAGTGCGTCTCATGCTCTTCCTCATTGGCTGAATAGATTAGGATGTCATCCACAAATATAATCACAAATCGATCAAGATACGGCCGAAAGACTCGATTCATCAAGTCCATAAATGAGGCTGGTGCATTAGTAAGACCAAATGGCATCACTAAGAACTCATAATGACCATATCGGGTGCGGAAAGCCGTCTTTGCCACATCATCAGGACAGATCCAAAGTTGGTGATAACCCGATCTTAGATCAATCTTAGAGAAAACCTGAGCCTGCTGCAACTGATCGAACAAATCGTCAATCCGAGATAAAGGGTACTTGTTCTTGATGGTTATCTGATTAAGCATTCGGTAATCGATACACAACCATAGGGAACCATTCTTCTTCCGCACAAACAAGATCGGCGCACCCCAAGGAGATACACTAGGCCGGATATACCCCTTATCCATTAGATCTTGCAGTTGAGCCTTAAGCTCTTTCAATTCGGCTGGAGCCATACGATAGGGAGCCTTAGAAATAGGAGTAGTGCCTGAAATAAGATCAATGCAGAATTCAATCTCCCTCTTCGGTGGCAAACCCTTCAAATCACCAGGAAAGACAACGGGAAATTCCGCCACAACACGAATGGAATCCAAGGCAGGTAGCTCCATATTCAACCCCGTAACACTAGCAAGAAAGGCTTCGCATCCCATATCGATCCACTTCTTGGCCTTGAAGGATGAGGCCAACATCTTGCCACTCGGACGCTTCACCCCTTGTAACATAAATTTCACATTTATGTTATTCAAATTAAATTTTTCTATAAAAGGAAAGTGTTGTGTCCTTTCCCAATTTGGGAAAAAGGCTTGGCTGGAAGAATTAGGAGCCTCTTTACCTTGCTTAAAGAGGAAGGGATTAAAGGTATTTAGCCTAATCTTTGTTATTTTCTTTAAAAATCTTTTAATCATTTCTTAATCTTGATTAATTCAATGTTTTAATCCATTTTGAAAGCATAAAAATTACTATTTTATACTTATCTACTAAGCCTAATCTTCAAAATCATATGTCTATGTTTTTAAAAGGCCATAGAACTAAGGTTTAGCATTTGTTTTTCAAAGCTTAATAATGATTAATAGAGTCTTTAAGCAAGGGGAAAGAAGCTCCTAATTCTCCCAGCCAAGCCTTTTTCCCAAATTGGGAAAGGGCACAACACTTTCCTTTTATAGAAAAAAATTTGGGGTAGCCCTAATTAAAGTTTAAGGTAAAAATAAGGTTTTTTGGCTAAAATTAGATAATTTGGCAATTTTAATACGAAATTAAGTCCAGAAAATTCTAAAAATTTTTGTAATTACTTTTCTGTAATGTTTGGGGCATTTGGGTCATAAAAACCTAATTTTTAACGGCGGGGCCCGCTGGGGTCCCGTCAAACCCTAAATTTCGAAAAAATTAGTGAAAAATTCCAAAAATGCTGGTTTGATCTAAAAATCATATGAAACTCATTATTGTAAAATCATTTTTGTTTAAAACCTTTGTAAATTCATTTATTTTCGAAAACAACCGAGTTAAATCGGAAATCACTTAAACCACACGATTAAGCAATGACTAATATTAAAATAAACCGGTTCAAAGGTTAGGGTCCTTACAATGAGGGTTCTTACATAACCAGCCTAGTGTTGGGGTTGTTTCGATATGGAATCCTTAGTAGGTTTAGGCCTGATTCAAGTCCAAATCTAACCATTTTGATTGGTTTTGTGCTTGAAGTAAGAATTCAATTGAATGAAAAATTTTGTTGAAAGGAGATTCTGCTTGTTCACACAAATTCCGATTCCCAAAATTTGCTATCCAAACATGAAGGCGTCAATCAGAATTGATTCAAGGGAAATTTATATAATAGGGTATGAAATTTTTTTTAAAAAATGACACACTGTAGAAATTATTTGCAAAAGTGGGTATCTGACAAGCCACGCAGGCATTTTTTTTTAAACTGACCCGAAAGGCGTCGGTTCAACTGACGCCTCTCGTAGAAAACATAAAAGCATCGGTTCAACTGACGCCTTTCGTAGAAATCTTAAACGCGTCGGTTCAACCGACGCTTTTTAGGAATACAAAAGCCGTCCGTTCAACTGACGCCTTTCTTGCCCTTGTCTAATTTTCTCACAATAGAGGCGTCGGTTCAACCGATGCCTTTTTCTACGTTTTTAGATCGGGCTCGGTCGCTCGACCAAGACACTTGCTTCATGAATTTGATTCCCTGATTCTATTGTATTTATGAGCCTTTCAATGTGTTGAATTAATAGTATACATTGCTGAGAAGATATTGATATTATGTCATGCGAATGATCTTATGATAAACATTGTATGCATGATGCATGATCGAAGCTGTTTTCTTTGAATGTCTCGTAAGTTGATGCTTCACGTGCAAAGTTTAGATGACATTCCCATGCCGTGAAATCACGTGCTTTGTGTCTTATTTTACTAATATACCCTGTGCTTTACTCTGTCCAACAATAGCTGGTCGTTGATCTAGCAAAACAGAGCAGCCATGCCTTATGATTCTAAAGTCCTGATTTTTGTAAATCATTAGGTTATGCTTACACTATTCCTTATCCGATCCCCATAAATGACCACACCTTACTTCTGGTATTCCTGTATGATCTTTAGTGTTCATATTAGCATCTGGTGAGATAGAATAAGGTCTGTGAGTACTTGTCTTATTGTGTTCATTCGGGTAGTGTTAGGCATATGGTGATATGCTCTATTAACATGAGAAGATAAGCAAAAAGAGAGAAAAATTGTATTAATCTAAGGTAGTTTAGGTTCTGTAAAATGCTTATAAGAAGTATGACTTGAGGTAAGTGAAGGGAAATAATAATTAATTACAAGTATGCCATAAGAAAACTAAAGAGAACTTAATTACTGCCCTCGGCCAGGATTATTCCTGCGCTGACCAGTGGTAGTGAGAAATTCGTAAATAATTCAATATAAATCAAAAAATTATAAATTTGATTGGGTTAGAAACTAGACAGTTTAGAGTACTTGGAGTAAAAATTTTAGAATTTAATTCATCGCGGTTGATCAGTGGGGGTGTCTTGAATTTGGCTGTTCTGCGTATGACAGAACCCTGTGTTCTTACTAAACCCTATTTCGGTTAAGTACTAGATACTAAAAATGGGTGAATACATATATCACTAGCATGCAATGAACCCCAAATTTCGCATAGTTTGAGGTAAGTTTATTTAAAACCTGTATTGAATACCATTAAACTTACGATATCATGAATTGTTTATAATATATAATGTAGGCACACATCTTATGCTCATGAAGCGATGAATATTGGCATGGCACGAGGTGGTGAATGGTTTGGCACACAAATATCATTTGATAACCCTTATTTTCACACTGGTTCAAGTGGTATGCAAGAGGGAAATATGAATGATGACGAAGACGAAGGGGAGAATGAGGAACAGGATGGGGAAAATGATGAGCAAATGCCAAATTCACCGGTTATTGATGTTGAAGATGTACGAGGAGAGGATAGTGTGCAAGAGATGGTTGATAATGAGGGAGATGAATTAGTGGACATCGCAATTACTACGGATAACTTGGATGATTTTGAGGAAGAGTTGCCATATGAGGAGGAGCCCCCTGATCGTTTAAATATAAAACCCTTGCAAGTGCACAAGGCAATTGTACTACAGTGAGTATTAAAGGGTTGTCGAACCTCAGGGACGGACTAATATTTTACCAAATTCAAATGAAAGCAAATTTTGTTTTAATTAATCTAGAGAAAGCAATAAAATTTAACTACTTTAAAATGGATTTTAACTAATATGGAGAAGTGCCAAAGCTTCGAATCCACCACACAATAAACCAGCTTATCGTCTCTCTCTTTTGAATAAATTCCTGATTGGCTAGTATATTCCTCTCGGACATATACTTGTCAATTCAAAATGTAGTGCTCTCCTCTCGGACGTAACACATAAGCAATTAAAATATGGAACTGTGATCTATCTCTCTCGAGCATAAACCAATGAAATCTTATTCCTTTATAACACCTTAGTCTACTCACGTTCCTCTCGGACACGCAAATATTCCTCGGATTGAAATTAACAAGAATTCACTCTAGCCTCTCTCGAGCACATAGAATAAATCTCAATAAATTAACAGTGATTCTATAATAAGATTCATACACCAATCAAGGTAAATTAAGATTAAGATGAAAGAAAACGATACAACCAATTTACTCGGGTTTCATCTACGCCTTGGACAAGGATTTAGCCGGCCATCGGACAAGGAGAACGATGTTGATTCGTTGGCGTCGTTTTGCACTATTCACCGGAAAACACTGTTCACGAAAACACTGTTCACCGTCTTCCTCGCGCAGCCGTGCACTGTAGCGTACGCCGGAGTTACTGTAGCAGTCCAAAATCTCAGCACCTTTCTTCCCTCTTCCTCTCCTCCGGCGACTCCTTTCTCTTCCCCCTTCTATTCCGGCTGAGACCACGCCGGATTCCGGCGAAAATCACGCCCAAAGCTCAGTTTTTATTCGGCCGGAAAACCTGTGAAAAGCTCTGTTCTTTCTGTTGTGAATAGCCCTCAAATCTCCTCCATATTGTTCTGGTTTTATAGGCCTCAGCCCCGTCCCAAATCCGGCACGATTACTAGTCCAATTTGAAGTGAAATCGAGCCCAAACCGGCACCCACTTTCCTATTCCGGCGGCTCTGTTTTTTTTATTTCTCTCCCGATTGAGCACGGCTCTTGTCGTGGCCACTCCGCCGTCGTCTTCGTCCAAGCCTAGCTCCGCCGTCGAGACCCATCATCTCCGGCCTCTCCTTCGCCGTCGGCTGTCTTCACCCAGCCCACCGGAAAACAGAGCATCGTCTGCTCTGTTTCCGGACGAACGGCCCGAGCTTCGGCTCGGGCCGGTTTTCCTTTTTTTCTTTTTTAAACTGAACCGGACCGGATTTAATCCTTTCTTTTATTTTTTTTTCTTTTAATCAAATAAAACCCGTTGTATCGATCTCATCCATCCAATCTCATCTTGACGGTTCTTCTCTTTAAACGCGCCTCTTTCGCGTACGATATTTCAAATGATCATAACTTTTTGCTCAGAACTCCGAATTGCGAACAGTCAGTGGCATTGGAAAGCTGACTTCGTGTACTTTAACATGAAGCTTAAATCAGTCCCATCAGAGATATGCAATCGAAGTTATTAATATTCAATCATTAGAGTCGCGTTTTATCCCATTTCTGCGTTTTGCTCTTGTTTCCTACAAAAACCAAAAACTATATTAAACTAGCAATAATTCTAATCAAACACTAGCAGAAACATAAGTTTAGGCGATAATAAAATGCATATTTCATGTATAGATCACACCCCCAAACCTAGATTTTGCTAGTCCCTAGCAAAACAAAAATAAAACAAAATCAAATCAAACAAACTAAGGAACTAATGCATAAAAGTAAACACCACTTTCGTAGGGAACACGATTGCATTGAGCGTATGCAACAAGCCGTTAAACCTCTAGGTAGCCCTAGTAGGACGAGTGTTGTCTCGTGAGGGTTTGCAGCCATGCTACCCACAAACATGTATTTATGAAACTAATTAACCTAAGTGTAAAAACAAAAATTAAAACATTGCAAAACACACAAACCTATTATCCCGACAAATACATATTACAATGCTTAAGAAAATCAACCACCTGTACTTGGTTCATAATCAACAGGAATATAGAAGCCCTCAAGTAAGTGGTTTTATTCCACACTTTCATCTTGGAAATTTCTGCTCAATATAATATAGCATGATAACATAAATAGTAGAAAGTGTAGAACATTATAGCAATACATTCTAAATTTCTGTTTATACAGATCCAGTGTTACCCATTAACCAAAGAACATTAGAATCTACATAGTCATCGTCATCTTTAGGTTCATGATAGCACAGATCTGCGCGCCTCCTTCGGGTCCAACATTCTAGATTTGAGAGGATAATACACCACATACTTTTTTTTTTTTCCTTTTTTCTTTTTTTTTCGCTAGGACTGTGTAAGGCCTGACTTCAAGATGCTTAGGTTTAGCAATGACTCAGGCCAATGACTCCCAGCCAGTTGGCTTAGGGCATTAGGTATTAAGAGACCGCTTCGGGCCCGAGCATCAGCCTAAGTTAATCCTATAAAGTCAAGCAGCCCCTTTTTCTTTTATTTTGTTTTCATCATTTTTTTTCGCATTTTTATTTTCAGCACATATTTTTCAGCACATCTTTATTTTGTCCAGGTTGCATTATACTCTCAACCTATTTCCGGTTCCAATCCCTTGCCATAGCCAAGTAAATGGTCTATCATGATCTTTTAAGCTCAACAGATAACTACACATCATCCAATGACTATGACTAAAGACATCCCACTGTAGATTAGCATTCAACAAATCTCTAGATGGTATTACTTTATGTAACTAATGTGTGTGAGTGAATTTTCTTAGTTCAAGCACTTTGTTCCAAGAGGACTGTAATAGAAAGATATGCTCAGTTAAGTGTATCTATCCTCCAGTATACTTACTCACACTTCCAATGCAAATTAATCTCCTAAGAATTGTAACATGCATCATTACGGGATAAACTATCAAAACCTAAGAAAAAGTACTAACAAACAACCTAAAAACTAATCAGAATTTTTTATGATTTTTCAATTTTTTTAATTTTTAATTTGTACAAGTAATATTCCCTCCCCCAAACCTATTATGAACATTGTCCTCAATGTGAACAAAAAATATAAAATGACAATGAGCATATAATAAAGAAAATCAGAGAAAGGAGAGAATACACCTGAATACGTGGGTTGCCTCCCACCAAGCGCTAAGTTTAACGTCTTCAGCCAGACGTAGCCACTATCAATCTGTAATTGTCGGATCATCCAAGTATACCATCATCACATCAATATCTGTCACAACCTCGAGATATGGTTTCAATCGGTGTCCATTGACTTTGAATGTAGTCCCATCCGTTGGATTATAAATCTCAACAGCACCATGTGGAAATACCTCTTTGACAATAAAAGGCCCAGACCACCGAGATCGGAGCTTCCCAGGAAATATGTGCAGCCTAGAGTTGTAAAGTAGTACCTTCTGATCAGGCTGAAATGACTTTCTGAATATCATCTTGTCATGTATAGCTTTGGTCCTCATCTTGTAGAGTTTGGCATTCTCATATGCATCAAAGCGCATCTCCTCTAATTCACTCAGATGGAGTTTTCGCTCCTCACCGGCTTTATCCATATCAAAGTTGTAGGCCTTAATAGCCCAATAAGCCCGGTGTTCTAACTCAACAGGTAAGTGGCAAGCTTTTCCATATACCAATCGGTAGGGAGACATACCAATCGGTGTCTTGAAAGCTGTCCGGTAGGCCCATAATGCATCATTCAGTCTTAAGGACCAATCCTTTCTATCGGGGCGAACCGTCTTCTCCAGAATCTGCTTGATTTGGCGATTTGAAACCTCCACTTGGCCACTCGTCTGAGGATGATATGGTGTGGCAACCTTGTGGGTGACAGAATATTTCTTGAGAAGAGCTGCAAAAGACCTGTTACAAAAATGAGAACCACCGTCACTAATAATAGCACGAGGAGTTCCAAACCTGCTAAAAATGTTAGATTTCAGAAAGTCCAGTACAACTTTTTGGTCATTGGTCCTAGTGGCAATAGCTTCAATCCACTTAGACACATAATCAACAGCAACAAGAATATATGTATGACCAAAAGATGGTGGAAAAGGTCCCATAAAATCAATACCCCAAACATCAAATAAATCAACAATCAAAATTGGTTGTAGGGGCATCATATTCCTTTTTGACAAAGCTCCTAGTTTTTGACACCTATCGCAAGATTGACAATAAGCATGGGCGTCTTTAAATAGAGTTGGCCAATAAAAACCGCTTTGAAGTACTTTGGCCGCAGTTTTCTTTCCACCGAAGTGTCCACCACAAGCATGAGAGTGACAAAAAGATAGGATGCTATGAAACTCACTCTCAGGGACACATCGTCTTATGACTTGGTCAGCACATACCTTAAATAGGTCAGGGTCATCCCAGTAATAATGTTTGACGCGTGAGAAAAATAAGTCTTTATCATGTTTAGACCAAAAGGTTGGGATTTGACCCACAACAAGATAATTCACAATATGTGCAAACCAAGGTGGAGATGTAGTGGAGACAGCAAAGAGATGCTCATCAGGGAATGAATCTCTTAGAGGGTCATGGTTGTGCAAATCAGGAATAGGAATTCTGGATAGATGATCAGCCACGACATTCTCAGAACCCTTTTTATCTTTAATTTCAAAGTCAAATTCCTGCAGGAGTAAGATCCAACGAATCAGCCTCGGCTTGGCATCCTTCTTAGAAAGAAGGTAACGCAAGGCTGCATGATCAGAGAAAATAATGATCTTACTCCCCAAGAGATAGGATCTGAACTTATCTAATGCAAACACAACAGCAAGCAACTCTTTTTCAGTGGTAGTATAATTCAATTGAGCGTCAGTGAGCGTCTTGCTCGCATAATATATAACATGAGGAATTTTGTTGATGCGTTGGCCTAACACTGCCCCTACAGCAAAATTCGATGCGTCACACATGATTTCGAAGGGCAGTGTATAGTCAGGGGGTTTAATGATAGGGGAGCTAGAGAGGAGGGTTTTGAGCTTTGTAAAAGCTTCTTTGCACGACTCATCAAATTCGAATGGCACATCATGACCTAAAAGGTGACATAGTGGACGTGATACCTTACTAAAATCTTTGATAAATCGACGATAAAACCCTGCATGGCCAAGGAAGGACCGTATTTGCTTAACTGATGTAGGTGGTGGCAAATTAGCAATCAGGTCAACCTTGGCCTTGTCAACCTCTATACCCCTTTTTGATATAACATGTCCAAGCACAATCCCCTGTTGAACCATGAAATGGCTCTTTTCCCAACTTAACACTAAATTTGTTTCCTCACAACGTTTTAAAACCAAAGCAAGGTTGTGCAAGCATTCATCAAAACAAGTGCCGAACACCGAAAAATCGTCCATGAAAACTTCCAAAAATATATCAATCATGTCAGAAAAAATGGACATCATGCATCGTTGAAACGTAGCAGGGGCATTACAAAGACCAAAAGGCATCCTACGATATGCAAATGTACCGAAGGGACATGTAAAAGTCGTCTTTTCCTGATCCCCTGGAAAAACTGGCACTTGGTTATAGCCTGAGTACCCATCTAAAAAGCAATAAAACTCTTGGCCCGCTAATTTCTCTAGGATTTGGTCAATGAATGGGAGAGGGAAATGGTCCTTACGGGTATTGGAGTTCAGCTTCCTATAATCAATGCACTCGCCATCCCGTGGTCTCTCTTATTGGCACAAGTTCACCCTCTGAGTTTGGTTTCACCGTGATGCCTGATTTTTTAGGTACAACTTGGATAGGACTCACCCACTCGCTGTCAGAGATAGGGTATATGATACCTGCATCTAGAAGTTTCACTATCTCTTTCATCACCACTTCTCTCATGTGTGGGTTCAACCGTCGCTGCCCCTCCCTAGATGTTTTAGAGTGGTCCTCCAGGTTTATGCGATGCATGCACACAGAGGGGTCTATACCCCGGAGGTCAGCCACTGTCCACCCTATAGCTCGCCGGTGTGTGATAAGGATCTCCAACAACTGGGCTTCCTGATCAGTAGATAGGCTCGAGGAGATAATCACAGGAAGGGTGTCATCAGGTCCTAGGAAAACATATTTCAGAGAGCTAGGAAGGGGTTTCAGCTCAAGTGTAGGTGGGGATTCTATGGAAGGTTTCAGTGGTGGGGCGGTGGACACAGGAAGAGGGTCAGGGTGGGGTCGCCATGGGGCATATCCAGGATATATGGCAGCCACTAAATGGTGATGGACCTCTTCGAGGTCAGGTGTTCCCTCATATGCATCTAGCCAGTCATAGAAAAGGGTATGCTCTAAGGCATCCTTAAGCACAGCAAAGGGGAGGTACTCCTGAACTAGGTCATCTAGGTCATCTACCATCAGACACGTAGCGTCGCTAGAGGGTTGTTGGGAAGCACTAAAGATGTTTAACTTAACTTTCATATTCCCAAACGAGACGTTCATGAGCCCTGACCTACAGTTAATGGTGGCATCGGCTGTGGCTAGGAAGGGGCGACCAAGGATAACAGGAATCTGGGATTTGGAGTAGGCAACTGGTTCCATATCTAAGACTACAAAGTCAACGGGGAAGTAGAACCGGTCAACTCCTACAAGAACGTCTTCTATAACACCTCTGGGTCGACGGATGGATCTATCTGCTAACTGAAGGGTGACTGAGGTGGGCTGTAACTCTCCTAAACCAAGTTGTTCGTAGACGGAGTATGGGAGGAGGTTGACACTGGCCCCTAAATCCAAGAGAGCTCGACTAAGGGTATGGTCACCTATGACAATAGAGATAACAGGGACACCTGGGTCCTTAAATTTTGGTGGCATTTCACTGGTCAGCAAAGAGCTCACTTGGTTAGTCAAAAAGACCTTTTGGGTGATGTTGGATTTGGCTTTCCTCTTTTGGGTGCATAGGTCTTTCAGGAACTTAGCATAGGCAGGTACTTGTTTGATGGCATCTAATAAGGGAAGGTTTATCTTGACCTGCTTGAACACCTCTAACATTTCCTCCATTCTTTGATGGGACTTACTAAACGGGGAGGGTTTGTTGAGGCATTGGGGAAAGGGAGCCCTAGGGATATAGGATTTTTCATTGGTGGGTTCCGTAGGGGCATCCTGCTGTGGTGGGAGACTAACCGAGACAGGTGGGGTAGGAGTGGTTTCTATAGGTGTATCTGGGGAAGATGTTTCACTCGCAATACCCATGGATGGGTTCCTAACCTGATTATCAACGTGCTTACCACTCCTTAAGGTAGTGATAGCCTGTACCTGCTCATTTGGACAATGGGAACCTTCGACGGCAAACTGTCCTCTAGGGTTCTGCTGTGGTTGACTTGGCAAGGTACCTGCTTCCCTACGGTTCATGGATTGGGCCAGCTGTCCCAATTGAGTTTCTATTTTGGAAATGGATTGTGTATGAGAATGAACAAGCTGGGCTTGGGTTCTTAGCTCACCTTTCAGCTCCTTGTGTTTGGATTCTAGCTCAGTTTTTATATCAGCTTTTATTTCAGTTTTCATCTCAGTTAAGGCGGCTAGCATTTGGCTCATCTGGTCTTCTAAGGATGGTTTCTTGTTGGATTGGCCAAATTGAGGAGTGGAGGATGGTTGATAAGGTTGAGATTGGCTTTGGAATTCCTGTCTTGGGGCCTGATTAAAATTGGGCCCCTGGTTAGGTTGTCTCCAGGCGAAATTTGGATGATTTCGCCACCCCGGATTGTAAGTATTTGAATAGGGGTTATTAGCTCTAGGATATCCCTGTGCAAAGTTGGCATGCTCCTGTACAAGATCTGGATATTGGGAGGCAGAGGGGCAGTCAACTATAGTGTGCATAGGGCTGGCACAAATGGTGCAGGCATCATGAGAGGTTGGCGTAAATGGTGGAGTCTGTGAGAAAAACCTGTCAAACCTCTCTGTAAGGGATGCCACTTGGTGTTCTAGGCTTGTGGTGGCTTTGACATCATATATGCCTCCCCTTGAGGCATTCCTTCCAGGCATATGGCCTTCTGATCTATAGAGAGTAGCACTGTGTAAAGAGTTTTCGCTCAGGTCCTCTAGTAGATCCCAAGCATCATCAGGGGTTTTCTTCATGAATGTGCCTCCACAAGAGGCATCTATTAGGGTCTTATGCTGATCGCACACACCCTCATGAAATCTCTGTACTAATTGCCACTTGGGCACATCATGGTGGGGACAGGACCGGAGTAAGGCTTTCATCCTCTCCCAGCTTTCATGGAATTGTTCATTAGGTGTCTGGGTAAAGGTGATAATTTCATGGCGGATCTTATTGGTCCGCCCCACAGGAAAGTATTTCTTGAGGAATTCGGCCTGAAGTTCCTCCCAAGTGGAAATAGAGTTATGCTCGAGAGAATATAGCCACTCCTTGGCTCTATCTTTTAAGGTGAAGGGGAACAACCTAAGGCGCACCTGGTCATCAGATAGTGTAAGTTTAAAGGTTGTGTTAACCTCTAAGAAATTTTGTAGGTGCCTATAGGGGTTCTCATTTAATTGGCCATGGTAGGTGGGCAGCATCTGGATGATGTTGGGCTTAATTTCAAAATTAGCCACATTTTCTGGTAAGATTATGCAGGAGGGGGAGGTGTAGGTGGTAGGCCTGTAATAATCTTGTAGGGTACGGGCATGAGGCACTACTGGATTCTGGTTTAGGCCATTCCCACCCCCAAGGTTCATGTTATCTGCCATAGGATGGGTTTCAAAGATTGGGTTGCGGTGAGTTCTAAAGGCTCTAGACAGTCGCTCAGGATCAGGGTAAAAGGCCAGGTCGGGGTTCAGGGAACGACGACCATGCATGCACAATATAAAGCAATAAAACCTGTAGCAATCCTAATAGCGACAACTAGCACATCATGCAATCCCACAAAGAAAATAGAAAACACCAAGCACCAAAATTTATCTAAGAGAGAAAGGATAAGAGAATGCAAACTATGGGAAGGGATGGCCCTTCCAACGTTGGCGAGGATTCCACGTCTTCTCTTAATCCTGCAATAGAAAAAGAATACAATTATGCTACTGAAAAGAAATCTAATTTAAACTAGACTACTCTAAAACTAACTATGCTAAGAATGCAGTAAACTATTGTGCCGTCCCCGGCAACGGCGCCAAAAACTTGATCGTTTAAATATAAAACCCTTGCAAGTGCACAAGGCAATTGTACTACAGTGAGTATTAAAGGGTTGTCGAACCTCAGGGACGGACTAATATTTTACCAAATTCAAATGAAAGCAAATTTTGTTTTAATTAATCTAGAGAAAGCAATAAAATTTAACTACTTTAAAATGGATTTTAACTAATATGGAGAAGTGCCAAAGCTTCGAATCCACCACACAATAAACCAGCTTATCGTCTCTCTCTTTTGAATAAATTCCTGATTGGCTAGTATATTCCTCTCGGACATATACTTGTCAATTCAAAATGTAGTGCTCTCCTCTCGGACGTAACACATAAGCAATTAAAATATGGAACTGTGATCTATCTCTCTCGAGCATAAACCAATGAAATCTTATTCCTTTATAACACCTTAGTCTACTCACGTTCCTCTCGGACACGCAAATATTCCTCGGATTGAAATTAACAAGAATTCACTCTAGCCTCTCTCGAGCACATAGAATAAATCTCAATAAATTAACAGTGATTCTATAATAAGATTCATACACCAATCAAGGTAAATTAAGATTAAGATGAAAGAAAACGATACAACCAATTTACTCGGGTTTCATCTACGCCTTGGACAAGGATTTAGCCGGCCATCGGACAAGGAGAACGATGTTGATTCGTTGGCGTCGTTTTGCACTATTCACCGGAAAACACTGTTCACGAAAACACTGTTCACCGTCTTCCTCGCGCAGCCGTGCACTGTAGCGTACGCCGGAGTTACTGTAGCAGTCCAAAATCTCAGCACCTTTCTTCCCTCTTCCTCTCCTCCGGCGACTCCTTTCTCTTCCCCCTTCTATTCCGGCTGAGACCACGCCGGATTCCGGCGAAAATCACGCCCAAAGCTCAGTTTTTATTCGGCCGGAAAACCTGTGAAAAGCTCTGTTCTTTCTGTTGTGAATAGCCCTCAAATCTCCTCCATATTGTTCTGGTTTTATAGGCCTCAGCCCCGTCCCAAATCCGGCACGATTACTAGTCCAATTTGAAGTGAAATCGAGCCCAAACCGGCACCCACTTTCCTATTCCGGCGGCTCTGTTTTTTTTATTTCTCTCCCGATTGAGCACGGCTCTTGTCGTGGCCACTCCGCCGTCGTCTTCGTCCAAGCCTAGCTCCGCCGTCGAGACCCATCATCTCCGGCCTCTCCTTCGCCGTCGGCTGTCTTCACCCAGCCCACCGGAAAACAGAGCATCGTCTGCTCTGTTTCCGGACGAACGGCCCGAGCTTCGGCTCGGGCCGGTTTTCCTTTTTTTCTTTTTTAAACTGAACCGGACCGGATTTAATCCTTTCTTTTATTTTTTTTTCTTTTAATCAAATAAAACCCGTTGTATCGATCTCATCCATCCAATCTCATCTTGACGGTTCTTCTCTTTAAACGCGCCTCTTTCGTGTACGATATTTCAAATGATCATAACTTTTTGCTCAGAACTCCGAATTGCGAACAGTCAGTGGCATTGGAAAGCTGACTTCGTGTACTTTAACATGAAGCTTAAATCAGTCCCATCAGAGATATGCAATCGAAGTTATTAATATTCAATCATTAGAGTCGCGTTTTATCCCATTTCTGCGTTTTGCTCTTGTTTCCTACAAAAACCAAAAACTATATTAAACTAGCAATAATTCTAATCAAACACTAGCAGAAACATAAGTTTAGGCGATAATAAAATGCATATTTCATGTATAGATCACCCGCATGGGCACGACTAACCGATGAGGAAATAGATGGGGCAATTAATCGGGGGTTGCATGAGGAGACATATCATGAAGAAGCAATATATGTGGGGCAAATATTCCCTAATAAAGATGAATTTGTACACGCATTGAGGGAGTTTTCAATAGCGCATGATGTTCGATATAAAGTGTTGCGTACAAGTCCGACACAGTATACAGCAAAATGTCAATACCTTGCCTGCCCATGGAGAGTACATGCATCATTGATGAAGGGGATGAAGCATTTTAAAGTGAAGACGTATGGTGGCGAACACACTTGTAGAAATGCTCAGCTAGACACTAGTCATAGACAATATACTGCGGCCTTTGTTTGTCGGCATATATTACCCTCTATTAGAGCGGAAGTGGATATCCCACCAGTGGTTATTCAAGAGAGGATTAAGGAGACGTTTCACGTGGATATTTCATACACAAAAGCATGGAGGGCAAGGAATATGGCCATCAAAGAAGTGTATGGTGATTGGGTTGAGTCATATCGATTGTTGCCAATGTACTTGGAGGCACTAGTTAATGCCAATCCAGGAACCATTTGTAGGTTGGTGACGACCCCAATGGAAGATGCTACGTGTCGACGGTTTGAGAAGGCGTTTTGGGCATTTGGGCCATGTATTAAGGGTTTTAAACATTGTCTCCCAGTCATAAGTGTTGATGCTACTTTCCTATCTGGTAAGTATGGAGGAGCCCTCTTGGTAGCGACTGCTAACGACGGGCACAAGGGTTTGTTTATGTTGGGATTTTAACTAATGTATTTTTCATCTTCTTTATGTTAAGTGGAATGCTAAAAAGAAAAAAACTGTAAATCCTCACAGTGTCCTCTTGATGTATAGATCTGAACTAGACTATCAGCGATCCGCCCAGGTATTAGTCATTCGTAATGTACATGTTATGAGTATAACGAATGTAAATAGAAGTGACACGAATACTATTTTCATATGTTGTGTAGGTAATATGGCAACCATATTATGATCATGTGTTAGCGCAGTTACCAGGAGTATGTACGGATGGAGCGCATGTGTGGCTATCTAGGACGCCACTGATATGTGTAGACATCGTGGAGATGCATGTTCCAGATCGGGTTATGTTGCAGTTCGGATTTGAGCAGATTTTCCCCCCTCTTGGTGTAGAGTTCATTGAACGATCATCGCGTCAAGGCTGAGGGAGTTTTGATTGGAGGTCGCATCATACGGCCTATATTACTAGATGGGATGATCAGACGACCACTCTCGTTGAAGGGGAGCCTGCAATGACGGAGCGAGATGCAGATAATGCATACATGAGATGGTACTTGAGGATCACGAGGAGACTTATCATGCCACCTGTGTATGAGGCGGAGATGTTATATAAGCCGAGGGGCGACACTGAGCTGGCATTGGTGAGTATCTCCGACTTCATATTTGATTTAATTCACCATTGTATAAGTAGATAACATATATTCTTGTTCCTTTGTAGCTTACTTGTGTGAGACAAGTGCATGCTGAGTCTCAAAGTGCTTTGGTAGACCGATCCTATGATAGCTATGTAGCGGCATATCAGACGATACACGATATCTCTGGTCATGTTCTTGCGAGTTTGCCATTGCTTCGGCCCGTTATGACTGAGATTCCAGGAATGGAGGTTGTTCCAGATCCTTTACCAGCTTCACCAGACGTTGTGACATCATCAGCTGACACGACGGGTTTTACCCCATCACTAGTTGTTCCAGACGCCTCCGTCGATCAAGTTGAGAGGCCCCTTTCTTCAAAAGTATATATCCGGCGATAGCGTGCACTCCGTGCTCTACGTCAGGCACCTTCTTCTTCAGATGTTATGCCTGACGTTGATCCTGAGGAAATTCCAGTTCGAGCACGAGGACGGGGTAGGAATAGATTGAGGAGAATTGATTAAACACTTGTAATTTTATAAGTACATTTGTAATACTTTGTATAACTTTGTAATAGTTTAATGTTGTGTAATATAATTGTGTATATTTTTATATATGTTTTGTGTATGTTTGTGGATGTGTTTTTGTGTATGTTTGTGGATGTATTATCAGGTGAAAAATTGTAGATTTTATCCGGAGGAGGATCAGTCCGATAGCTGTAGTAGGTGAGAGGCGTCGGTTGAACCGACGTCTTTAGTAGGAATGCCAAAGGCGTCGGTTCAATGGACGCCTTTAGCTTTATACGAAAGGTGTCAGTTCAACCGACGTCTTTAGCATTTCTACTAAAGGTGTCGGTTTAACGGATGCCTTTGGTATTCCTACGAAAGGCGTCGTTCAACCGACGCCTTTACCTTTCTACGAAAGGCGTCGGTTGAACTGACGCCTTTCGGGTCAGTTTAAAAAAAAATGCCACGCAGGCGCCAATGGCCGCACTGGTGCCCGCGTGGCTTGTCAGATACCCTCTTTTGCAAATAATTGCTACAGTGTGTCATTTTTAATTTTTTTTTTCCCTTGATTCAACTGGAATCTAATTTCCTATCTAAATAGCCCCGGTGTATTCACTCAAAATTTTCTCCATCAATGGGGACTCAGGAGCATGGAATGTCGTATCGGATATCGGTAAAATATCGGTCGGCCTAAGAGACGAAATATCGGAGATATTGTGTAAAAAAATATCGATCGTCAAAAACTAGTTTTTACCATATATTTTCACAATCTAACTTCTAAAATGAGTTATACTAATTTAAACAAAGAATAGATTTCAAAATATGCATAAAAATGCATATTATGATAGAAAACAAACATGAAAGTTTTTTTTTCCCAAAAAAAAGTTTTTTTTGAATTTTTTTTTTTAAATATTTTTTTTTTCAAAAAAGGCCGATATATCGATCCGAAACCGATATATCGGCGATATTTTGAAAAAATCTGAAATTCGATACTTAATGGTATCGGTGTATCGGTTTGTGTCCGATACCGATATATCGTCGATATCGGCGAGCTGGCATTCCCTGCTCCTCAAGTTATCAACTCAGTAGATCTAGGATCTGCCTACGCTTTTTCGCTTGGATATTGATACATGTCATACCCTTCCAGCTACCAACTCAAGTTCTAGAGAGAGACAAGAGAACAGATAAGGATGGCTCCATCTCGTGCTATTTGCCATGGCGCATTAAACCCAAACAACTTTCACCGACACATTGACTCAGATTTTTGAAATCTCCACATAGAGTAGAGCAACAGTCAACTGTCTCGCACTCTGCATCTTCATCATTCTTTTCGTGAGTCCTACGGCCCTTTTGTTTGTTCCATACACAAAAACCCAAGTCTGTGATCAATGCGTGGACAACCCTCATGCACTAGCTTTTTCTTTCTTTTTCTGATAACAAACCTATAGAAAATGTAGGACATCTTGCATGGAATGTCGTATCGGATATCGGTAAAATATCGGTCGGCCTAAGAGACGAAATATCGGAGATATTGTGTAAAAAAATATCGATCGTCAAAAACTAGTTTTTACCATATATTTTCAGAATCTAACTTCTAAAATGAGTTATACTAATTTAAACAAAGAATAGATTTCAAAATATGAATAAAAATGCATATTAGGATAGAAAACAAACATGAAAGTTTTTTTTTCCAAAAAAATTTATTTTTTTTAAAAAAAATATTTTTTTTTCAAAAAAGGCCGATATATCGGTCCGAAACTGATATATCGGTGATATTTGGAAAAAATCTGAAATTCGATACTTAATGGTATCGGTATATGGGTTTGTGTCCGATACCGATATATCGGCGACCTGGCATTCCAGGAGTGGGCACTCAGGAGCATGTTCCCACACGTGGACAAATGGCGTAAGCTCAAGACGGGGCTGACATGTGTTACCCTGCACGTGACATGGGTTGATGGTGTTTGTAAATACAAAACTATGAGGGTTTTTTTGGAAAATATGTAAATAATCGGTGGAGTTCATTGAGATTAGAGAAAAAACTGGGGCTTCGAAGAGCAGCGAAGGGCGATCCGGAGAGAGAGAGAGAGAGAGAGAGCGAGAGATGTCTTCGTCGTCGGCGAACGATCCGAGGCAGCCCTCCACGGCGAAGCCGTACGTCCCGCCGACGGTCTCCCCACAGGACCTCTCCGGCTTCATCGCCGTCGTTTTCAGCATCACCGGCGTCATGTTCCGGGTCAGCTGATCTTGCCTCCTCCTTCTTTTAATCTTTTATTTCTGAGATTGGTTCTTGTTGTGCAATTGGTGGATTCCGATTGATGGCTGAAATCTAGAAGGTTTCTTGGATGGTTGTGGTTCTTGGTTCTGTAGGATTCTAGCATTCTTGCATCTGATAGCTGGTCTAAATGGATTAAGGCATTGAATTTCGTGAAAACCTGAAATTTTGGATTTCCAGAGGGGATCTTGGATGATATTTTAGGTTCCTGCTGGATTCTAACATTCTTGCATCTGTTTAATCTAAACCTTGCATTTGATAGCCGGTTTGTTCGGATTAAGGTATTGAATTTCGTCAAAAACCTTAAATTTTTGGATTTTCCAGAAGGCCTTTTCGATGATTTTTTTAAGTTTTCAAAGGATTCTAACATTCTTGCATCTGGTTGATCTGAACCTTGCATTTGATAGCTGGTTTATATGGATTAATGCATTGACTTTCATCTAGTTTTTGCATCTACAAATACCAATTTGGAAAGGTTTATTTTGGTGATTGGGTTTGGTGGAATCTGTTCTTGTATAAATTATGGTATGTGATTATTTAATTCCACAGAGTCTTAAGTTCAAGACTATTTCTGTTCTTCAATATTTTATTTTTTCATTTTCAAAAAGGTTTCTTCGATGACTTTTTAAGTTTATGAGATTCTAACATTCTTGCATCTGGATGGTCTAAGATTTTCATTTGATAGCTGTGGGTTAATGGATTGAATTTCGTCTAGGAATAAAGATTTGAAAAGGTTTATTTTGGTGATTGGAGGTCTAGTGGAATCTGTTGTTGAATAATTTATGGTATGTGATTATTAAATTCGACGGAATTAAATGGCAGATCTGTATTTTGGTCTGTTGGACAGCTGTCATTACAAATTGTCAGCTAAAATTTTCATGCTTTATCTATGGGTTATTATATTTAGTTTGTAAGTTGTGATCGCGTGTTCTGTGGTATCAGTAAACCAATATATCTGCTTGATGAGTGAAAATTTCTTGGTCTTCTACTCCCTCCGTCCAATGGAGCTTGTCTGCATTACAATATGATTGTAATTTGTTGGTCCTGTCACCTTGGTTTTTTTGTAGCAAATCTATTTAAACGCTACCATATGGTTTAGCTTAATTACATTGTATGCTTATGAATGGTATGACTACCTTCTTCTACAAATTTGGCTGTTTGCTTTTCTTGAGAAGACAGTCAAGCCTTGTACTTGTAGTGTTAGATGTCTTACCTGACAAGTAGAATGCGGATAGGATTGATATTCTGTTTGGAAATAATCCAGGATAAGAGTCATAAATGTGGGTATGATGCAGTGGAAGTTTTTGACTTTGTGCTTTTGTTTGTTTCTCTTCTAAATTTTGAGTATGCTCTGTGGTATGTTAAAATTCTTCTTATTAAGTCAAGTGAAGTATTTTTTTTCTTTTTGTTAATATGTCTGTTCTCATAGGGTTGCTACTTTCATTTCTTAACAGAAAGACACCTTCTAAACTACATTTTTTTAAAAAAGTTTTCGTTGCCTATTTCAATTTGTGTAGATGATATCATATTCCAACTTTATGCACAATCCTTTAAAACAGACTGCTACTATTTCCAAAAGATTATAAGTAAAAACAATGTAATAATTTTGCTCAAAACAGGCCTAAATAGAGATGTAAGGTCCATGTCGCCGACCCCCAATAGTTGGGAAAAGGCGCAGCTTGATTATGATTATGACTTGCTCATGAAAGAAGGAACCACCTAAAATAATGGATTCTATAAAAATATGAATGTTTCTTTCCATACAGGAAACAAAATGCATTTGTGATGCACACATGGACAAGCTACATTCTTGCATCTTTGCTGGCTGAGAAGTCAAAACTTTTGTTGATATTTTATTGTTCCATTTTAAGTTCAAGACTATTTCTGTTCAGATTGCTGGAACGTTCTTTTTTTTTTAATGAGTCCTTAAGATCCAACTAGAAGGGGCAGGGCCACTGGCCTCTTAGAAGAAGGAACCCTGACGCCAATTCCCTCAGGCTTAACATGCTTTATAAGGGCTGAGTTGAACTCCTAATTTTTTCTCTGAACTTAGAATATGGAAATTAGTTCTTGCTGTAATACTTAACCTTGTAAAAAAAGCTATTGCGGTTAACTATTTTTACGGTCGGTATTTTGAGCTATGACAAGTGCACCAAGAAGTAGATTTTGAGATGAGGCCAGCCTGTATAGCTTTGGCATGTTTTCTATATCTCTAGCATGTTTGTCTGGCAACTAGGTGCTCAACTTATGGGCTGTTTAGAAGTAATCTTGGCTCAAGAGCCTTTTACCCAAATCGGTTAATAGAAGAAGTCATGCTGGGTGCACAAGAAAAGTGGCCCCATACACTTGTGTGGACATGTTGATATTTCAACAGGTTTTTATAGTTTGTCACTAAAGAAGCCTTTATTATACTTGAAGCTATAGTGCAAAGCAAGGTGGCTTTTTAAGTAGCGCAAGGCTGCTAACAATTTTGGAATATAAAATCAGTTTTTTTATGAAAGGTCAGATGTTAGTATATTAAAATTGGGAGATTTCAGTCATAAACTTCATAATTAAGACGAAAACTATGGTTTGTTAGTGATATCAGGCATAAACATGACTTTTTATCGAACGACTGTTGTGAGTAGATGTCTTACTCTGGGGAAGTTCTTTTTTGTTTTAAGGTTTGATGAATAAGTTCCTGATATTTCTGTTAGCGTGCTTGCCAGAATTTCTCCTTTTCAGCGCTGGAGTAGGAAAAGTTGTCTTCATATTGATAAACTAAAGTATATGATTGTTCGTCCAATGGTCATTCTTTGTATGTTTGTCCAATTGTAACTTTCTGTATGACACCTTTAGATATCATTTTACAGTTTTAGAGCTCCTGAATTGTTTTTGGAGCATCCATTTGCTTTGCATTTAATTAGTGAATCATGTGCCCCAGGTCCTACCTAACAGCACCCAACGTAGAATCATTTTAGCATCTCTATATGAGAAACATAATATGCATGCGACTGTTTGTTGTTAATTCAAACAAAGTTACAAAATTTCACTTGTTGAACCACTATCTTTTTGTGTAATGGCAGAGATCCCGCTTAATTGGCCTCCTAATCTTAATTCATTCCTCTTCACCACTCCAGCTTCAAATGGGTCGGATCAATGTTAGCTGTTAGGTGACAGTAATGCCACCTGATGGTTGGACTGGCGGAGGCAAAAAAAAAAGGTTTAGTATTGTGTCATTTTGTAGGAATATATAACCATGGCAGATTTTCTACTGAAAAGACTTGTTTCTCACAAGGAGTGTCTTATTACATTTTATAGAGATTGATCTCAAAGCCAGCAGCAGTAGCTTTCAATGTTTTTACTCTAAGGGATCTTTCCACATTACTAATAATATCTTAGATATACGATCATCATACTGCTCTAAAGATGCATTTGACTGATTTTGATCCAACCATCTCACTGTTTCAAGTTTTTTTCTTCTTCAGTTTTTCTCCCAGCCAATTATTGTGCTTTGCCTAGAGTTTTCCTGTTTTGTTATTTCATTTATTGAATAGCATTAAATGGTTTATGTATTTCTTGTTGAGTTGCACATATTTTACTTTCATTTACATTTTGGAAGTAAAAATAGAAGGGGCAATGCAAGGGGGAATGTGTTGTTTCCCGCTTCTCCATTTAAACAATGGGATAAGGAGGAGTTTGTTGGCATCTATATAGCGGCGTTCTTATATTTTCTTTTCTCTAGGTTAATACAATTCATAAAGTAAGACCAGTTTGGTGATGAAAATAACACGTTTTTTTATCATGCAGTACAAAATTGGCTCGTGGTTAGCAATAAATTTTTGTGCTCAATCCTTGGCGAACATGAGGAACATTGAAACTGATCTTAACCAGATATCCATGGCTATGATGTAAGTTAGCTTTTAATATGTAGCCGTGTTTCTTTTTTATTTGCAGTCACTGTAATTCCATATGCCTTTTTTTCTTCATTTTCTCTAGATTCTACTGACTCTGTCATCAACTTTTTGATGTCATCGAAACAATGATTTTTTTTCCTTAAATATTGTCTTAAGTTTTTTTTCTTTAACATTATTCTTGACAATTCGATGGCCCAGATGAACAAGGCTTACGCTGGAGTAAAAGCAGAGGATGCAAAACTATTAGAGAAGTCAGTTCAAGAGCTAGAATGTACAATAAATGTACTAGAAAACATGGTGATTTTTAAAAACCACCCACGCTGATGGTTTTTTCATCTTCCCAACTTTGTCCAATAACGTTGGGCCCCCTCTTGGAATTGGTAGAGCTTGTAAGAGGTGAAGCTGAGAAGCAAAGAATGGAGAAAGAAGTACCTGACCAGCAGCTACAAGCTTTGAGGCATCAGATACAGGCACAAGAAGATCTGATTCAACCATCAAAGTTTGGGTTGCCAACAAAATTTGTCTGGTTGTCATCTCTGGATTTCATCTACCCAAAGGTTTGGGGTCCGGATTGAGTTTGAAGAAAATGCTATAATGCTCCAACAACCTGAAAGCAATGAACAAACTCTTGAAAAGCTTGTACTAGAAAAAGATGCAGAGGTACCATTATTATGTGTTCTGCTTACTATGCATTCCTCAGGAATATATGGCCCAGATGAACAAGGCTTATGCTGGAGTAAAGGAAGAGGATGCAAAGCTAATAGAGAAGTCAGTTGAAGAGCTAGAATGTACAATACATGTACTTGAAAACGTGGTGATTTTTAAAAACTACCTAAGCTGATGGTCTTTTCGTCCTCCCAACTTTGTCCACTGACGTTGGGCCCTCTCTTGGAATTGGTAGAGATTGTAAGAGGAGAAGCTGAGAAGCAAAGAATGGAGAGAGAAGTACCTGAACTGCACTTACAGGCTTTGAGGCATCATCAGATAGTCATCAGAAGATCTGATTCAACCATCAAGGTTTGGGTTGCCAACAAAATTTGTTTGGTTGTCATCTCTGGATTTCATCTATCCAAAGGTTTGGGGTCCAGATTGAGCTTTGAAGAAAATGCTATAATGCTCCAACAACCTGAAAGCAATGAACAAACTTTTGAAAAGCTTGTAGTAGAAAAAGATGCAGAGGTACCATTATCATGTGTTCTGCTTAGTATGCATTCCTCAGGAATATATGGCCCTGATGAACAAGGCTTATGCTTGAGTAAAGGAAGAGGATGCAAAGCTAATAGAGAAATCAGTTGAAGAGCTAGAATGTACAATAAATGTACTTGAATACATGGTGATTTTTGAAAAACGCCTAAGCTGATGGTCTTTTCGTCGTCCCAACTTTGTCCACTGACGTTGGACCCTCTCTTGGAATTGGAGACCTTGTAAGAAGGGAAGCGGTGAAGCAAAGAATGGAGAGAGAAGTACTTGAACTGCAGCCTGCTGCTACGGGCTTTGAGGCATCAGATACAGGCATAAGAAGATCTGATTCAACTATCAAAGTTTGGGTTGCCAACAAAATTTGTTTGGTTGTCATCTCTGGATTTCATCTACCAAAAGGTTTGGGGTCCAAATTGAGCTTTGAAGAAAATGCTATAATGCTCCAGCAACCTGAAAGCAATGAACAAACTCTTGAAAAGCTTGTAGTAGAAAAAGATGCAGAGGTACCATTATCATATGTTCTGCTTAGTATGCATTCCTCGGAATATATGCCCGGATGAACAAGGCTTATGTTGAAGGAAAGGAAGAGGATACAAAGCTAATAGAGAAGTCTGTTGAAGAGCTAGAATGTAAAATAAATGTACTTGGAAGACATGGGGATTTTTAAAAACCACCTAAGCTGGTGGTCTTTTCGTCCTCCCAACATTGTTCACTGACGTTGGGCCCTCTCTTGGAATTGGTAGAGTTTGTAAGATGGGAAGCTGAGAAGCAAAGAATGGAGAGAGAAGTACCTGAACTGCAGCTACAGGCTTTGAGGCATCATCAGATACAGTCATCAGAAGATCTGATTCAACCATCAAGGTTTGGGTTGCCAACAAAATTTGTTTGGTTGTCATCTCTAGATTTCATCTACCCTTAGGGTCGGGGTCCAGATTGAGCTTTCAAGAAAATGCTATAATGCTCCAACAGCCTGAAAGCAATGAACAAACTCTTGGAAAGCTTGTAGTAAAAAAAGATGGAGAGGTACCATTATCATGTGTTCTGCTTACTATGCATTCCTCAGGAATATATGGCCCAGATGAACATGGCTTATGCTGGAGTAAAGGTAGAGGATGCAAAGCTAATAGAGAAGTGAGATGAAGAGCTAGAATGTACAATAAATGTACTTTAAACCATGGTTATTTTTAAAAAGCATCTATGCTGATGGTCTTTTCGTCCTCCCAACTTTGTCCACTTACGTTGGGCCCTCTCTTGGAATTGGTAAAGTTTGTAAGAGGGGAAGCTGAGAAGCAATGAATGGAGAGAGAAGTACCTGAACTGCAGCTACAGGCTTTGAGGCGTCATCAGATAGTCATCAGAAGATCTGATTCAACCATCAATTTTTGGGTTGCCAACAAAATTTGTTTGGTTGTCATCTCTGGATTTCATCTACCCAAAGGTTTGGGGTCCAGATTGAGCTTTGAAGAAAATGTTATAATGCTCCAACAACCTCAAAGCAATGAAAAACTCTTGAAAAGCTTGTAGTAAAAAAAGATGCAGAGGTACTATTATCATGTGTTCTTTTAGTATGCATTCCTCTGGAATATATGGCCCAGATGAACAAGGCTTGTGTTGGAGTAAAGGTAGAGGATGCAAAGCTAATAGAGACGTCAGATGAAGAGCTAGAATGTACAATAAATGTACTTGAAACCATGGTTATTTTTAAAAAGCACCTAAGCTGATGGTCTTTTCGTCCTCCCAACTTTGTCCACTGACGTTGGGCCCTCTCTTGGAATTGGTAAAGTTTGTAAGAGGGGAAGCTGAGAAGCAAAGAATGGAGATAGAAGTACCTGAACTGCAGCTACAGGCTTTGAGGCATCATCAGATACAGTCATCAGAAGATTTGATTCAACCATCAAGGTTTGGGTTGCCAACAAAATTTGTTTGGTTGTTATCTCTGGATTTCATCTACCCAAATGTTTGGGGTCCAGATTGAGCTTTGAAGAAAATACTATAATGCTCCAACAACCTGAAAGCAATGAAAAACTCTTGAAACGCTTGTAGTAAAAAAAGATGCAGAGGTACCATTATCATGTGTTTTGCTTAGTAAGCATTCCTCAAGAATATATGGCCTAGATGAACAAGGCTTGGACTGGAGTAAAGGTAGAGGCTGCAAAGCTAATTGAGAAGTCAAATGAAGGGCTAGAATGTACAATAAATGTACTTGAAAACATGGTTATTTTTAAAAAGCACCTATGCTGATGGTCTTTTCGTCCTCCCAACTTTGTCCATTGACTTTGGGCCCTCCCTTGAAATTGGTAAAGTTTGTAAGAGGGGAAGCTGAGAAGCAAAGAATGGAGTGAGAAGTACCTGAACTGCAGCTACATGCTTTGAGGCATCATCAGAAGATCTGATTCAAGCATCAAGGTTTGGGTTGCCAACAAAATTTGTTTGGTTGTCATCTCTGGATTTCATCTACCCAAAGGTTTGGGGTCCAGATTGAGCTTTGAAGAAAAAGCTATAATGCTCCAACAACCTGAAAGCAATGAAAAACTCTTGAAAAGCTTGTAGTAAAAAAAGATGCAGAGGTACCATTCTCATGTGTTTCTGCTTAGTATGCATTCCTCAGGAATAGATGGCCCAGGTGAACAAGGCTCTTGCTGGAGTAAACTTAGAGGCTACAAAGCTAATAGAGAAGTCAGATGAAGAGCTAGAATGTACAATAAATGTACTTTAAATCATGGTTATTTTTAAAAAGCACCTATGCTGGTGGTATTTTCGTCCTCCCAACTTTGTCCACTGACGTTGGGCCCACTCTTGGAATTGGTAAAGTTTGTAAGAGGGGAGGCTGAGAAGCAAAGAATGGAGAGAGAAGTACCTGAACTGCAGCTACAGGCTTTAAGGCATCATCAGATACAGTCATCAGAAGATCTGATTCAACCTTCATGGTTTGGGTTGCCAACAAAATTTGTTTGGTTGTCATCTCTGGATTTCATCTACCCAAAGGTTTGGGGTCCAGATTGAGCTTTGAAGAAAATGCTATAATGCTCCAACAACCTGAAAGCAATGAAAAACTCTTGAAAAGCTTGTAGTAAAAAAAGATGCAGAGGTACCATTCTCATGTGTTCTGCTTAGTATGCATTCCTCAGGAATAGATGGCCCAGGTGAACAAGGCTCTTGCTGGAGTAAACTTAGAGGCTACAAAGCTAATAGAGAAGTCACATGAAGAGCTAGAATGTACAATAAATGTACTTTAAAACATGGTTATTTTTAAAAAGCACCTATGCTGGTGGTATTTTCGTCCTCCCAACTTTGTCCACTGACGTTGGGCCCACTCTTGGAATTGGTAAAGTTTGTAAGAGGGGAGGCTGAGAAGCAAAGAATGGAGAGAGAAGTACCTGAACTGCAGCTACAGGCTTTAAGGCATCATCAGATACAGTCATCAGAAGATCTGATTCAACCTTCATGGTTTGGGTTGCCAACAAAATTTGTTCGGTTGTCATCTCTGGATTTCATCTACCCAAAGGTTTGGGGTCCAGATTGAGCTTTGAAGAAAATGCTATAATGCTCCAACAACCTGAAAGTAATGAAAAACTCTTGAAAAGCTTGTAGTAAAAAAAGATGCAGAGTACCATTATCATGTGTTCTGCCTAGTATGCATTCCTGGGGAATATATGGCCCAGATTAACAAAGATTATGCTGGAGTAAAGGTAGAGGATGCAAAGCTAATAGAGACGTCAGTTAAAGAGCTAGAATGTGCAATAAATGTACTTGAAAACATGGTGATTTTTAAAAAGCACCTAAGCTGATGGGCTTTCCGTCCTCCCAACATTGTCCATTGACGTTGGGCCCTCTCTTGAAATTGGTAGAGTTTGTAAGAGGGGAAGCTGAGAAGATGAGAAGCAAAGAATGGAAAGAGAAGTACCTGAACTGCAGCTACAGGCTTTGTGGCTTCATCAGATACAGTCATCAGAAGATCTGATTCAACAAAATTTGTTTGGTTGTCATCTCTGGATTTCATCTACCCAAAGGTTTGGGGTCCAGATTGAGCTTTGAAGAAAATGCTATAATGCTCCAACAACCTGAAAGCAATGAAATGCTCTTGAAAAGCTTGTAGTAAAAAACGATGCAGAGGTACCATTATCATGTATTCTGCTTAGTATGCATTCCTTAGGAATATATGGCCCAGATGGACAAGGATTATGCTGGAGTAAAGGTTGAGGATGCAAAACTAATAAAGACGTCAGTTAAAGAGCAAGAATGTACAATAAATGTACTTGAAAACATGGTGATTTTTAAAAAGCACCTAAGCTGATGGTCTTTTCGTCCGCCCAACTTTGTCCACTGACGTTGGGCCCTCTCTTTGAATTGGTAGAGTTTGTGAGAGGGGAAGCTGAGAAGCAAAGACTGGATAGAGAAGTACGTGAACTGCAGCTACAGGCTTTGAGGCATCATCAGATACAGTCATCAGAAGATCTGATTCAACCATCAAGGTTTGGGTTGCCAACAAAATTTGTTTGGTTGTCATCTCTGGATTTCATCTACTGAAAGGGTTGGGGTCCAGATTGAGCTTTGAAGAAAATACTATAATGCTCCAACAACCTGAAAGCAATGAAAAACTCTTGTAAAGCTTGTAGTAAAAAAAGATGCAGAAATACCATTATCATGTGTTCTGCTTAGTATGCATTCCTCAGGAATATATGGCCCAGATGAATACGGCTTATGCTGGAGTAAAGGAAGAGGATGGAAAGCTAATAGAGAACTCAGTTGAAGAGCTAGAATGTACCCTAAATGTACTTGAAATCATGGTGATTTGTAAAAAGCACCTAAGCTGATGGTCTTTTCATCCTCTCAACTCTGTCCACTGACGTTGGGCCCTCTCATGGAATTGGTAGAGCTTGTATGTGGGGAAGCTGTGATGCTAAGAATGGTGAGAGAAGTACCTGAACTGCAGCTACAGGCTTTGAGGCATCATCAGATACAGTCATCAGAAGATCTGATTCAACCATCAATGTTTGGGTTGCCAACTAAATTTGTTTGGTTGTCATCTCTGGATTTCATCTTCCCAAAGATTTGGGGTCCAGATTGAGCTTTGAAGAAAATGCTATAATGCTCCAACAACCTGAAAGCAATGAAAAACTCTTGAAAAGCTTGTAGTAAAAAAAGATGCAGAGGTACCATTATCATGTGTTCTTCTTAGTATGCATTCCTCAGGAATAGATGGCCCAGATGAACAAGGATTATGCTGGAGTAAAGGTTGAGGATGCAAAACTTAGTATGCATTCTGAAGCACATGCTTGTGAGTAAAAACAAATGGTTTGTCATCATGCGATCACAACTAGGAAATTTCTAGCTGAGTGTAGTTTCGTTCCCTTCCACTTATGAACTTGTTGGGGCCTAAACCAGCTCATGGCCTTGGAAGCTATGGTTCAAGAAGTCAAACCTGAACATGTTTCCCTTGCGACAACCTCGGCAGCCGTAGAATTGGAAAAAAAATCTGTGAAGTCCTGGGCTTCGGGTTCTCCTCATGCTCGGAAATCTAAATGTTTTAGTTTTCCATTGAAGTGCATTGGCTTGGGCTTGGCACATCTGTTTAATTCTGAAAAGAATGAGGAGTTAACAACTGGAAAACTTGGGAATGAAGAAGTTTAAGCACTAGCTGCATGTCAGAAATAAGAAGTATATACAAAGGCTCAATTTTTGACTCCATATTTAGTCAGAGAAAAATCATGAAATGAAAGCTGAAACGGGAGACCTTTTGTTGAGTAAGGAAACTATTCTAGAGGAGTTGGTGGAGAAGAGAAAAATGGTGGACCAATTAGAAGGAGACAATCTCGTAATGATTGTTTTTCTTGAATATCTGTAAAGGGATTTTATAAAGATTAATCAACAGAAAGAGTACATGGAATCTGAGACAATTGCATTGATTTAGCAATTGGAGATGGCACAAGTTCTTGCTGAAGAACGCGAAGCTGTTGCTACAGAAGCTTGACAAGTAAGCATTCACTTTAAGCTTCTCTCTCTCCCTCTCTTCCTCTCTGTCTCATTCTCTTTATACTAATAGTGAATATTTTTCTTAACAATAGATGCCCCAGATGAACAAGGCATATGCTGGAGTAAAGGAAGAGGATGCAAAGTTATTAGAGAAGTCAGTTGAAGAGCTATAATGTACAATAAATGTATTTGAAAACGTGGTGATTTTCATAAAGCAGCTATGCTGATGGTCTTTTCTTCTTCCCAACATTGTCCACTGACGTTGGGCCCTCTCTTAAGAATTGGCAGAGATTGTAAGAGGGGAAGCTGAGAAGCAAAGAAAGCAGAGAGAAGTACCTGAACTGCAGCTACAGGCTTTGAGGCATCATCAGATGCAGGCATCAGAAGATCTGATTCAACCATCAAGGTTCGGGTTGCCAACAAAATTAGTTTGTTTGTCATCTCTGGATTTCATCTTCCCAAAGGTTTGGGGTACAGATTTAGCTTTGAAGAGAACGCTATAATGCTCCTACAACCTGAAAGCAATGAACAAACTCTTAAAAAGCTTGTAGTAGAAAAAGATGCAGCGGTACCATTTTCATGTGTTCTGCTTAGTATGCATTCCTCAGGAATATCGTGATTGCTTTCGCCAATAAGTCAAATTTCAAATGCTAACAGATTGATCAGGGCAAAATGCACATCCCTGAGTTTAATATGCATTCTGAAGCACAAGATCGTGAGTATAAACAAATGGTATGTCAGCATGCGATCACTGATGGCACAAGTTATTGCTGAAGAACGCGAAGCTGTCGCTATAGAAGCTTGATTGGTAAGCATTCACTTTAAGCTTCTCTCTCCCTCCCTCTCTGTCTCATTCTCTTTATACTAATAGTGAATACTTTTCTTAACAATAGATGGCCCATATGAGCAAGGCTTATGCTTGTGTAAAGGAAGAGGATGCAAAGCTATTAGAGAAGTCAGTTGAAGGGCTAGAATGTACAATAAATGTACTTGAAAACGTGTTGATTTTTAAAAACCACCTAAGCTGATGGTGTTTTCGTCTTCCCAAGTTTGTCCACTGACGTTGGGCCCTCTCTTTGAATTGGTTAATCTTGTAAGAGGGGAAGCTGAGAGCCAAAGAATGGAGAGAGAATTACCTGAACTGCAGCTACAGGCTTTGAGGCATCATGAGATACAGGCATCAGAAGATCTGATTCAACCATCATGGTTTGGGATGGCAACAAAATTTATTTCTTTGTCATCTCTGGATTTCATCTACCTAAAGGTTTGGGGTCCAGATTGAGCTTTGAAGAGTTCGCTATAAGCTCCAACAACCTGAATGCAATGAACAAACTCTTGAAAAGCTTGTAGCAGAAAACGATGCAGAGGTACCATTATCATGTGTTCTGCTTAGTATGCATTCCTCAGGAATATCATTATTGCTTTCGCTAATAAGTCAAATTTCAAATGTTAACAGATTGATCTGTGCAAAATGTTCATAACTGAGTTTAATATGCATTCTGAAGCACAAGCTCTTGAGTACAAACAAATGGTATGTCATCATGCGATCACAACTGGGAAATTTCTAGCCGAGTGCAGTTTCTTTTCCATGGACTTATCAACTAGTTGGGTCTTAAACCAGTTCAAGGCGTTGGAATCTACGGTTCTAGATGTCAAACCTGAACATGTTTCCCTTGCAAGAACCTTGGCAGCCGCAAAATTTGAAAAAAAATCGGTGAAGTCCAGGGCCTCTGGTTTCCCTCTTTCTGGAAAATCTTTATGTTTTGGTTCTCCATTTATTTGCATTGGCTTGGGTTTGGCACATCAGTTTAATTCTGAAAAGGATGAGGAGTTGACTGCTGGAAGAGTTGGGAATGAAGGAGTTGAAGCACTGGCTGCAAGTCGGAAAAAAGAAGTATATAAAAGGCTCAATTTTTCTCTACACATTTAGTCAGAGAAAATTTTTGAAATGAAAGCTGAAACGGGAGACCTCTAGTTGTGTTGGGAAACTATTCTGGAGGAGTTGGTGGAGGAGAGAAAATTGGTGGACCGATTAGAAGAAGACAATCTCGAAATGAGTGTTTTTCTTGAATATATGAAAAGGGATTTTATAAAAATTAATCAAGAGAAAGAGTACTTGGAAACTGAGACAATTCCATTGAATTAGCAATTGTAGATGGCACAAGTTCTTGCTGAAAACCACCTTAGCTGATGGTCTTTTCGTCTTCCTAACTTTGTCCACTGACATTGGGCCCTCTCTTGGATTTGGTAGAGCTTGTAAGAGGGGAAGCTGATAAGCAAAGAATGGACAGTGACGTACATGAACTGCAGCTACAGGCTTTGAGGCATCATGAGATACAGGCATCAAAAGATCTAATATAACCATCAAGGTTTGGGTTGCCAACAAAATTTGTTTCTTTGTCATCTCTGGATTTCATCTAGCCAAAGGTTTTTGGACCAAATTGAGCTTTGAAGAGAATGTTATAATGCTCCAACAACCTGAAAGCAATGAACAAACTCTTGAATAGCCTGTAGTAGAAAAAGATGCAGAGGTACCATTATCATGTGCCCTGGTTAGTTTGCATTCCTCAGGAATATCATTATTGCTTTCGCTAATAAGTCAAATTTCAAATGCTAACAGATTGATCAGTGCAAAATGCACATCCCTGAGTGTAATATGCATTCTGAAGCCCAAGCTCGTGAGTACAAACAAATGGTTTGTCAGCATGTGATCACAACTGGGAAATTTCTAGCTTAGCGTCGTTTCTTTTTCTTCGACTTATGAACTAGTTGGGTCCTAAACCAGTTTAAGGCCTTGGAAGTTGTGGTTCAAGATGTCAAACCTAAACACGTTTCCCTTGCGACAACCTTTGCAGTCGTAAAATTAGAAAAAAAAAATCTGTGAAGTCCAGGGCTTCGGGTTCTCCACATGCTGGAAAATCTTAATGTTTTGGTTCTCCATTGAAATGCATTGGCTTGGGTTTGGCACATCAGTTTAATTCTGAAAAGGATGAGGAGTTGACTGCTGGAAGAGTTGGGAATGAAGAAGTTGAAGCACTAGCTGCAAGTCGGAAGAAAGAAGTATATAAAATGCTCAATGTTTCAGTACACATTTAGTCAGAGAAAAATCTTGAAATGAAAGCTGAAAAGGGAAACGTCTTGTTGAGTAGGGAAACTATTCTGGAGGAATTTGTGGAGAAGGGAAAAATGGTGGACGAATTAGAAGAAGACAATCTCAAAATGAGTGTTTTTCTTGAATATCTGAAAATGGATTTTATGAAGATTAATTAAGAGAAACAGTACTTGGAATCTGAGACAATTACATTGAATTAGCAATTGGAGATGGCACAAGTTCTTGCTGAAGAACACGAAGCTGTTGGTACAGAAACTTGACAAGTAAGCATTCACTCTAAGCTTCTCTCTCTTCCTCTCTCCCTAATGTCTCATTCTCTTTATACTAATAGTGGATATTTTTCTTAACAATTGATGGCCTAGATGAACAAGGATTATGTTGAACTAATGGGAGAGGATGCAAAGCTAATAGAGAAGTCAGTTGAAGAGCTAGAATGTACAATAAATGTTCTTGAAAACATGGTGATTGTTAAAAAGCACCTAAGTTGATGGGGTTTTCGTCCTCCCAACATTGTCCACTGACATTGGGCCCTCTCTTGGAATTGGTAGAGCTTGTAAGAGGAGAAGCTGATAAGCAAAGAATGGACGGAGACGTACCTGAACTGCAGCTACAGTCTTTGAGGCATCGTGAGATACGTGCATCAGAAGATCTGATTCAACCATCAATGTTTGGGATGGCAACAAAATTTATTTCTTTGTCATCCCTGGATTTCATCTACCCAATGGTTTGAGTTCCAAATTGAGCTTTGAATAGAATGCTATAATGCTCCAACAACCTGAAAGCAATGAACAGGCTCTTGAAAAGCTTGTAGTAGAAAAAGATGCAGAGGTACCATTGTCATGTGTTCTGCTTAGTATGCATTCCTCAGAAATATATGGTCCAGATGAACAGGGCTTATGCTGGAGTATATGAAGAGGATGCTACGCTAATAGAGCAGTCAGTTGAAGAGCTAGAATGTACAATAAATGTACTTGAAAACATGTATATTTTTAAAAACCGCCTAAGTTGATGGTCTTTTTGTCCCTCCAACTTTGTCGACTGACGTTGGGCCCTCTCTTGGAATTCGTAGAGCTTGTAAGAGGGGAAGCTGAGAAGCAAAGAATGGGGAGAGAAGTACCTGAACTGCGGCTACAGGCTTTGAGGCATCAGATACAGCCATCGGAAGATCAGATTCAACCATCACGGTTTGGGTTGCCAACAAAATTGGTTTCTTTGTCATATCTGGATGTCATCTACCTAAAGGTTTGGGGTCCAGATTGAGCTTTGAGGAGAACGCTATAATGCTCCAACTACCTGAAAGCAATGAACTTACTCTTGAATAGCTTGTAGTAGAAATTGATGCAGAGGTACCATTATCATGTGTTCTGCTGAGTATGCATTCCTTAAGAATATCATTATTGCTTTCGCTTATAAGTCAAATTTCAAATGTTAACAGATTGATCAGTGCAAAATGTGCATCACTGAGTTTAATATGCATTCTGAAGCAGAAGCTCGTGAGTACAAGCAAATGGTATGTCATCATGCGATCACAACTGGGAAATTTCTTGCCGAGTGCAGTTTCTTTTCCATCGACTTATGAACTAGTTGGGTCCTAAACCAGTTCAAGGCATTGGAAGCTGTGGTTGAAGATGTCAAACCTGAATATGTTTCCCTTGCGACAACCATGACAGCCACAAAAAAAATTAGAAAAAAAATCGTCGAAGTCCAGGGCATCTGGTTCCCCTCATGCTGGAAAATCTAAATGTTCTGGTTCTCCATTTAATTGCATTGGCTCGGGTTTGGCACAAAAGTTTAATTCTGAAAGGGATGAGGAGTTGACTCCTGGTATACTTGGGAATGGAGAAGTTGAAGCACTAGCTGCAAGTCGGAAAAAAGAAGTATATACAAAGGTTCAATTTTTCACTACACATTTTGGCTGAGAAAAATCTTGAAATGAAAGCTGAAACGGGAGACCTCTTGTTGAGTAAGGAAACTATTCTGGAGGAGTTGGTGGAGAAGAGAAAAATGGTGGACCAATTAGATGATGACAATCTCGAAATGTGTGTTTTTCTTGAATATCTGACAAGGGTTTTTATAAAGATTAATCAGGAGAAAGAGTACTTGGAATCTGAGAGAATTGCATTGAATTTGCTGACGAACGCGAAGCTTGACTAGTAGGCATTCAATTTAAGCTTGACTAGTAGCAATTACAGATGGCACAAGTTCTTGCTGAAAAATGCGCAGCTGTTGCTATTAGAAGCTTGACAGGTAAGCATTCATTTTAAGCCTCTCTCTCTCTCTCCCTCTCTGTCTTATTCTCTTTATACTAATAGTGAATACTTTTCTTAACAATAGATGGCCCAGATGAGCAAGGCTTATCCTTGTGTAAAGGAAGAGGATGCAAAGCTATTAGAGAAGGCAGTTGAAGGGCTAGATTGTACAATAAATGTACTTGAAAACTTGGTGATTTTTAAAAACCACCTAAACTGATGGTCTTTTCGTCTTCCCAACTTTGTCCACTGACGTTGGGCCCTCTCTTGGAATTGGTTAATCTTGTAAGAGGGGAAGCTGAGAAGCAAAGAATGGAGAGAGAATTACTTGAACTGCAGCTACAGGCTTTGAGGCATCATGATATATAGGCATCAGAAGATCTGATTCAACCATCAAGGTTTGGGATGGCAACAAAATTTATTTCTTTGTCATCTCTTGATTTCATCTACCTAAAGGTTTGGGTTCCAGATTGAGCTTTGAAGAGATCGCTATAATGCTCCAACAACCTGAAAGCAATGAACAATCTCTTGAAAAGCTTGTAGTAGAAAAAGATGCATAGGTACCATTATCATGTGTTCTGCTTAGCATGCATTCCTCAGGAATATCATTATTGCTTTCGCTAATAAGTCAATTTTCAAATGTTAACAGATTGATCTTTGCAAAATGTTCATCACTGAGTTTAATATGCATTCTGAAGCACAAGCTCGTGAGTACAAGCAAATTGTATGTCATAATGCGATCACAACTGGGAAATTTCTAGCCGTGTGCAGTTTCTTTTCCATGGATTTATCAACTAGCTGGGTCCTAAACCAGATCAAGGCGTTGGAATCTACGGTTCTAGATGTCAAACCTGAACATGTTTCCCTTGCAACAACCTTGGCAGCCGCAAAATTAGATAAAAGATCGGTGAAGTCCAGGGCTTCTGGTTTCCCTCATGCTGGAAAATCTTAATGTTTTGGTTGTCCATTTAATTGCATTGGCTTGGGTTTGGCATAGCAGTTTAATTCTTAAAAGGATGAGGAGTTGACTGCTGGAAGAGTTGGGAATGAAGGAGTTGAATCACTAGCTGCAAGTCGGAAAAACGAAGTATATAAAAGGCTAAATTTTTCTCTTCAAATTTAGTCAGGGAAAAATCTTGAAATGAAAGCTGAAACGGGAGACCTCTTGTTGAGTAGGGAAACTATTCTGGTGGAGTTTGTGGAGAAGAATAAAATGGTGGACCGATTAGAAGAAGACAATATTGAAATGAGTGTTTTTCTTGAATATCTGAAAAAGGATTTTATAAAGATTAATCAAGAGAAAGAGTACTTGGAATCTGAGACAATTGCATTGACTTAGCAATTGTAGATGGCACAAGTTCTTGCTGAAGAACGCGATGCTGTTGCTACAGGAGCATCACAAGTAAGCATTCACTTTAAGCTTCTCTCTCTTCCTCTCTCCCTCTTTGTATCATTCTCTTTATACTAATAGTGAATATTTTTCTTAACAATTGATAGCCCAGATGAACAAGGCTTATGCTGGAGTAATGGGAGAGGATGCAAAGCTAATGGAGAAGTCAGTTGAAGAGCTAGAATGTACAATAAATGTACTTGAAAACATGGTGATTTTTAAAAACCACCTTAGCTGGTGGTCTTTTCGTCTTCCCAACTTTGTCCACTGACGTTGGGCCCTCTCTTGGAATTGGAATTGCTAAGAGGGGAAGCTGAGAAGCAAAGAATGGAGAGAGAAGTACCTGAAATGCAGCTACAGGTTTTGAGGCATCAGATACAGGATATAACCATCACGGTTTGGGTTGCCAACGAAATTCAACCCAAACGAAATTGGTTTCTTTGTCATCTCGGGATGTCATCTACCCAAAGGTTTGGGGTCCAGATTGAGCTTTGAAGAGAACGCTATAATGCTCCAACCACCTGAAAGCAATGAACAAACTCTTGAATAGCTTGTAGTAGAAAAAGATGCAGAGGTACCATTATCATGTGTTCTGGTTAGTATGCATTCCTCAGGAATATCATTATTGCTTTCGCTAATAAGTCAAATTTCAAATGCTAACAGATTGATCAGTGCAAAATGCACATCCCTGAGTTTAATATGCATTCTGAAGCACAAGCTCGTGAGTACAAACAAATGGTATGTCAGCATGCGATCACTACTCGTAAATTTCTAGCTGAGTGTCGTTTCTTTTTCTTCGTCTTATGAACTAGTTGGGTCCTAAACCAGTTCAAGGCCTTGGAAGCTGTGGTTCAAGATGTCAAACCTGAACATGTTTCCCTTGCGACAACCATAGCAGCTGCAAAATTAGAATAAATATAAGTGAAGTCCAGGGCTGCTGGTTCTCGTCTTGCTGGAAAATCAAAATGTTTTGTTTCTCCATTTCATTGCAATGGCTTGGGTTTGGCACATCAGTTTAATTCTGGAAGGGATGAGGAGTTGATTGCTGGAAGACTTGGGAATGAATAAGTTGAAGCACTAGCTGCAAGTCGGAAAAAAGAAGTGTATACAAAGGCTCAATTTTGCACTACACATTTAGTCAGAGAAAAATCTTGAAATAAATGTTGAAATGGGAGACGTCTTGTTGAGTATGGAAACTATTCTGGAAGAGTTCGTGGAGAAGGGAAAAATGGTTGACCAATTTGAAGCAAGCAATCTCGAAATGAGTGTTTATCTTGAATATCTGGAAAAGGATTTTATAAAGATTAATCAAGAGAATGCGTACTTGGAATCTGAGACAATTGCATTGGATTAGCAATTGGAGATGGCACAAGTTTTGCTGAAGAACGCGAAGCTGTTGCTACAAAAGCTTGACAAGTAAGCATTCACTTTAAGCTTCTCTCTCTTCCTCTCTCCCTCTATGTCTCATTCTCTTTATACTAATAGTGAATACTTTTCTTAATAATAGATGGCCCAGATGAGCAAGGTTTATGCTTGAGTAAAGGAAGAGGATGCAAAGCTATTAGAGAAGTCAGTTGATGAGCTAGCATGAACAATAAATGTACTTGAAAACGTGGTGTTTTTTACAATCCACCTAAGCTGATGGTTTTTTCGTCCTCTCAACTTTGTCCACTACGTTGGGCACTCTCTTGGAATTGGAAGAGTTTGTAAGAGGGGAAGCTGAGATGCAAAGAATGGAGAGAGAAGTATCTGAACTGCAGCTACCGGCTTTGAGGGATCATCAGATGCAGGCATCAGAAGATCTGTTCAACCATCAAGGTTTGGGTTGCCAACAAAATTTGTTTGTTTGTCATCTCTGGATTTCATCTTCCCAAAGGTTTGGGGTACAGATTTAGCTTTGAAGAGAACGCTATAATGCTCCTACAACCTGAATGCAATGAACAAACTCTTAAAAAGCTTGTAGTAGAAAAAGATGCAGAGGTACCATTATCATGTGTTCTGCTTAGTTTGCATTCCTCAGGAATATCATTATTGCTTTCGCTAATAAGTCAAATTTCAAATGTTAACAGATTGATCCGTGCAAAATCTGCATCACTGAGTTTAATATGCATTCTGAAGCACAAGCTCGTGAGTACAAACAAATGGTATGTCATCATGTGATCACAACTGGGAAATTTCTAGCTGAGTGCAGTTTCTTTTCCTTTGACTTATGAACTAGTTGGGTCCTAAACCAGTTCAAGGCGTTGGAAGCTATGGTTCAAGATGTCAAACCTGAATATGTTTCCCTTGTGACAACCATTGCAGCCGCAAAATTAGAAAAAAAATCGGTGAAGTCCAGGGCATCTGTTTCCACTCATGCTTGAGAATCTTAATGTTCTGGTTGTCCATTTAATTGCTTTGGCTTGGGTTTGGTACATCAGTTTAATTCTGAAAGGGATGAGGAGTTGACTGCTGGAAGGCTTGGGAACGAAGAAGTTGAAGCTGTAGCTGAAGGTCGGAAAAAAAGAAGTATATACGAAGGCTCAATTTTTCACTACACATTTAGTCAGAGAAAAACCTTCAAATGAAAGCTGAATTGGGAGACGTCTTGTTATGGAAACTATTCTGGAGGAGTTGGTGGAGAAGAGAAAAATGGTGGACCAATTAGAACAAGACAATCTGGAATGGAATGTTTTTTTTTAATATCTGAAAAGAGTGTTTATAAAGATTAATCAAGAGAAAGATTACTTGGAGTCTGAGACAGTTGCATTGAATCTGCGATTACAGATGCCACAAGGTCTTGCTGAAGAACGCGAAGCTGTTGCTATAGAAGCTTGACCGGTAAGCAGACTGCAGTTTCTTTTCCATGGACTTATGAACTAGTTGTATCCTAAACCAGTTCAAGGCGTTGGAAGCTATGGTTCTAGATGTCAAACCTGAACATGTTTCCCTTGCAACAACCTTGGCAGCCGCAAAATTCGAAAAAAAATCGGTGAAGTCCAGGGCTTCCGGTTTCCCTCAAGCTGCAAGTCGGAAAAAAGAAGTTGAAGCACTAGCTGCAAGTCGGAAAAAAGTAGTATATACAAAGGCTCCATTTTTCACTACACATTTAGTCAGAGAAAAATCTAGAAATGAAAGCTGAAAGGGGAGACCTCTTGTTCAGGAAACTATTCAGGAGGAGTTGGTGGAGAAGAGAAAATTGGTGGACCAATTTGAAGAAGACAATCTCGGAATGTGTGTTTTTCTTGAATATCTGAAAAGGGATTTATAATGATTAATTAAGAGAAAGAGTACTTTGAATCTGAGACAATTACATTGAATTAGTAATTGCAGATGGCACAAGTTGTTGCTATTAGAAGCTTGACAGGTAAGCATTCACTTTAAGCTTCTCTCTCTCTCTCTCTCCCTCTTTGTCTCATTCTCTTTATACTTATAGTGAATACTTTTCTTAACAATAGATGGCCCAGATGAGCAAGGCTTATGCTTGTGTAAAGGAAGAGGATGCAAAGCTATTAGAGAAGGCAGTTGAAGGGCTAGAATGTACAATAATTGTACTTGAAAACGTGGTGATTTTTAAAAACCATCTAAGCTGATGGTCTTTTCGTCTTCCCAACTTTGCCCACTGACGTTGGGCCTTCTCCTGGAATTGGTTAATCTTGTAAGAGGGGAAGCTGAGAAGTAAAGAATGGAGAGAGAATTACCTGAACTGCAGCTACAGGCTTCGAGGCATCATGAGATACAGGCATCAGAAGATCTGATTCAACCATCAAGGTTGGGGATGCCAACAAAATTTATTTCTTTGTCATCTCTGGATTTCATCTACCTAAAGGTTTGGGTTCCAGATTGAGCTTTGATGAGATCGCTATAATGCTCCAACAACCTGAAAGCAATGAACAAACTCTTGAAAAGCTTGTAGTAGAAAAAGGTACCATTATCGTGTGTTCTGCTTAGTATGCATTCCTCAGGAATATCATGATTGCTTTCGCTAATAAGTCAAATTTCAAATGTTAACAGATTGATCAGTGCAAATGTGCATCACTGTGTTTAATATGCATTCTGAAGCACAAGCTCGTGAGTATAAACAAATGGTAGATCATCATGTAGCCGAGTGCAGTTTCTTTTCCATCAATTAATGAAATAGTTGTGTCCTAAACCAGTTCAAGGCGTTGGAAGCTATGGTTCTAGATGTCAAACCTGAACATGTTTCCCTTGCAAGCAAAATTAGACAAAATTAACGGTGAAATCGAGGTTTTCTGGTTCCCCTCATGCTAGAAAATCTAAATGTTATGGTTGTCAATTTAATTGCATTGGCTTTGGTTTGGCACATCAGTTTAATTCTGAAAGGGATGAGGAGTTGATTGCTGGATGACTTGGGAATGAAGAAGTTGAAGCACTAGCTGCAAGTGGGAAAAAAGAAGTATATACAAGGGCTCAATTTTTCACTACATATTTAGCCAGAGAAAAGCTTTAAATGAAAGCTGAAACGGGAGACCTCTTGTTAAGGAAACTATTCTGGGGAGTTGGTGGAGAAGAGAAAATTGGTGGACCAATTAGAAGAAGTCAATCTCGGAATGTGTGTTTTTCTTGAAAATCTGAAAAGGGATTTTATAAAGATTAATCAAGAGAAGGAGTACTTTTAATCTGAGACAATTGCATTGAATTAACAATTGGAGATGGCATAAGTTCTTGCTGAAGAACGCGAAGCTGTTGCTACAGAAGCTTGACAAGTAAGCATTCACTTTAAGCTTCTCTCTCTCCCTCTCTGTCTCATTCTCTTTATAGTAATAGTGAATATTTTTCTTAACAATAGATGGCCCAGATGAACAAGGCTTATGCTGGAGTAAAGGAAGAGGATGCAAAGCTATTAGAGAAGTCAGTTGAAGAGTTAGAATGTAAATAAATGTACTTAAAAACGTGATGATTTTTAAAAACCACGTAAGCTGACGGTCGTTGGGCCCTCTCTTGGAATTGGAATTGCTTGTAAGAGGGGTAGCTGAGAAGCAAAGAATGGAGAGGGAAGTACCTGAAATGCAGCTACAGGTTTTGAGGCATCAGATACAGGCATCAGAAGATCAGATTCAACCATCACGGTTTGGGTTGCCAACGAAATTGGTTACTTTGTCATCTCTGGATGTCATCTACCCAAAGGTTTGGAGAGATCGGTACAATGCTCCAACAACCTGAAAGCACTGAACAAACTCTTGAAAAGCTTGTAGTAGAAAAAGATGGAGAGGTACCCTTATCATGTGTTCTGCTTAGTTTGCATTATATCATTTTTGCTTTACTAATAAGTCAACTGGGAAATTTCTAGCTGAGTGTAGTTTCTTTTCCTTCGACTTATGAACTAGTTGGGTCCTAAACCAGTTCATGGCGTTGGAAGCTATGGTTTAAGATGTCAAACCTGAACATGTTTCCCTTTCGACAACCTTGGCAGCAGTAAAATTAGAAAAAAAAATCGGTGAAGTCCAGGGCTTCGGTTCTCCTCATGATGTTCTGGTTCCCCATTTAAATGCAATGGCTTGGGTTTGGCACATCAGTTTAATTCATAGAAGGATGAGGGGTTGACTGCTGGAAGACTTGGGAATGAAGAAGTTGAAGCACTAGCTGCAAGTTGGAAAAAAGAAGTATATAGAGCGGCTTAATTTTTCTCCACACATTTAGTCAGAGAAAAGTCTTGAAATGAAAGCTGTAACGGGAGACCTCTTGTTGGGTAAGGAAACTATTCTGGAGGAGTGGGTTGAGAAGAGAAAAATGGTGGACCAATTAGAAGAGGACAATCTCAAAATGAGTGTTTTTTTTTAATATCAGATATGTAATTTTATCAAGATTAATCAAGAAAAAAAGTATCTGGAATCTGAAACAGTTGCATTGAATTAGCAATTGGAGATGGCACAAATTCTTGAGGAACGCGAGGCTGTTGCTACAGAATAGCGACAAGTAAGCATATTCACTTATTCACTTTAAGTTTCTCTCTCTCTCTCTCTCTCTCTCTCTCTATATATATATATATATATATACTATTAGTGAACATTTTCCATAACAACAGATGGCCCAGATAAACAACGCTTATGCTGGGTAAAGGAAGAGGAGGCAAAGCTATTAGAGAAGTCAGTTGAAGAGCTAGAATGTACAATAAATGTACTTGAAAACAAGGTGAATTTTAAAAGCCACATAAGTTGATGTTTTTTTTTTGTCTACCCAACTTTGTCAACTGACGTTGGGCCCTCTCTTGGAATTGGTAGAACTTGTAAGAGGGGAAGCTGAGAAAATGCAGCTACAGGCTGTGTGGCATCAGATACTGGCACCAGAAGATCTGATTCAACCATCAAAGTTTGGGTTGCCAACAAAATTTGTTTCTTTGTCATCTCTGGATTTCCTCTACCCAAAAGATTGAAGTCCGCATTGAGCTTTGAGGAGAACACTATAATACTCCAACAAACTGAAAACAATGTTCAAACGTTCTATAAGCTTGTAGTAGAATATGATGCTGAGGTACCATTATCATCTGTTGTTCTGCTTAATATGCATTCCTCTGGAATATCATTATTGCTTTCTCTAATAAGTCAAACTTCAAATGTAAACAGATTGATCAGTGCAAAATGGACATCACTGAGTTTAATATGCATGCTGAAGCTCAAACTCGTGAGTACAAATGATAAATTTCTGGTTGAGTGTAGTTTCTTTTCCTTCGACTTATGAAGTAGTTGGGTCCTAAACCAGTTCATGGTGTTGGAAGCTATGGTTGAAGAAGACAAACCTGAACATGTTTCCCATGCGGCTACCTTGGCACAGGAAAATCTAGATGTTCTGGCTCCATTTAAATGCATTGGCTTGGGTTTGGCATATCAGTTTAATTCTGAAAAGGATGAGGAGTTGACTGCAGAAGACTTCGGAATTAAGAACTTGAACCATTAGCTACAAGTTGGCAAAAAGAAGTATATACAGGGCTCAATTTTTCATTTTTAGATGTAGGAAACGGATATTCAAAATTTAGGCTAATGACTTTCTTTTGCAGATATTTATGCTGAATACTAGGCTGGCAGCTGCAAAGAGCATGACCCATGATGTTATCTGTGATTTATTGGGAGTTAAAGGGGACAATTCCAATTGTGCGGTAAGAAAGAAAATATTGAAGAGTTGTTTCTTACGTACATTAAAGAGAGGTTTTATCCAATTGAATGATATTCAACATATAAATTTGAAAGAATTAAAATGCCATTGGTATTCTTTTGAAGAACTTTTGAACTAGGACTCCATCATGTAAAATGAGTTTCCAGATAGCTCGAGCTTGTTAGTAAATGGAAAACTTTATTCATTTATTTTATGTTCCAACACCCCCCCTCACGTGCAAGTGTCTACCAAGTATGGCATGTAGAACATATTTGGGGATACACACCCTTGAGATTTAAACCTAGGAGCTCCCAGAACCTAAAGCTCTGATACCATGTAAGATGTTTAGTTTCCCGAAAACTCAAGCTGTTAGGAGACGGAAATCATTCTTCATTTATTTTATATTTCAACACACCCTCCATATCTGAGGCACTAAAGGTTTCCATGGGTGAGGCTGTTTGCAGATATGTCAATTATTTAGCAGCACATAATAACTTTGTTTGGCGTCCCTTATTTAAAAATTCCAAGTGGTGAAAAGCTTTGAAGGGTTGTTTGTCAGTAGTAAGTCTAAAGCTGGGAGATTTTCTCTACCTAAACGTTACAAGGAAAAACATAATCAGCTATTTCAATAAAATAAGTGGTGGTTTTTAACTAGGGACCACATGGATTACGGTTTAAATCTTACATTTTCGTAGAGAACAATAAAAATTTGTTTAGGAAAATGAACAATCACAATTTCTCATTTTCAGAAACATTGCTTTTATTGTTGCCAGAAGAACTTCCAGACGTGCGGGCGGCAATGCAGCCTATAGTTCGTGTTGTGAGAACGTGCCACTGGCACTCTGATTTCGAGGCAACCCCTTGTTTGGGCTGCCCATAAAACTTCAAGGGTGGAAGCCGTAGCATATGATGCTGCAGTCTGGTTTTTAGAACGCTGATGGAGAGTCAGAGACTAGATGTCATTATCCATCATTTTACCTTTTATTTCCGGATTACCTTGCATCGGAGTATAAGATGATTGTATTTCTGTATAACTTGAATGCCTTATGATAAATTTTAACTTATCCAAAAAAAATGATAAATCATAGGTAAGACTTTGTGATCAGACTGAGAGTGTAAGATAAGGTAACAAAGTAGATGACACTAGAAAAATATCATTTGGGCAGTACTGCATCATTTTTCTACGCTACCATAGAATCGACTCTGCATTATCACAAAAATAGGGTAAATTGCAAATTGAACAATTAGGTAGCATTTGAGTAGGCCAGGTTTGAAACCTACCTCATCCTGAATTTGCTCTTAATCATGTCAGATGCTCTCCAAAGCCTATGCAAAGTCACTATTTTGTTTTCATATATAGTGAAACTGATGTTTTCGTTGACTAATATTGTGAATAGCTTAGAATTTGTATGTGGTTATTGTATGAACGCTATTTATCATGTGATCTTTGGTATTGACCAGGTTTGCTAATATGGGCTTGGTAACCCAGTACTTCGGAGGGTCATCTCTAGAGGTAACATCTCGTTGAGGAATTTGTTCTTTAGCATTGTAGTTGGTAAACATCTTATAGTTATTTATTTTGGGAAAGTTATCTTGATCCTCTGCGGCTAAGATCTTTTGATTATGCTTTTTTTCTTAGCTTTTTGTTTGCAAAATATTTCTATCTTCCACGAAAATAGCTTCTACTAAGTAGCAATTCATCTGTATTATTCGGTGAAAATCCTGATGCCTATACTAAAAAGATCTTAATTGTCGATTTAGGTTACACCAGCATTAACATAAGAAGATCAAATTGGCAGATGCTATGAAGCTTAGTAGAATGATTGTTGCTTCATCAATTCTTGGAAACCATGGTAGATTCTGTTTATGTTTCCCCTGTATGAAACATATGTCTGGGCCAAACAGAACGTGAAGCTGTTGCTACAGAAGCTCGACGAGTAAGCATATTTATTTTAAGTTTCTCTCTCTCTTTCTCTCTTTATACTAGTAGTGAACATTTTTCTTTACAATCGATGGCCCAGATGAACAAAGCTTATGCTGGATTAAAGGAAGAGGAGGCAAAGCTATTAGTGAAGTCAGTTGAAGAGCTAGAATCTACAATATTAGTGCTATTAGTGAAGTCGTTTGAGCTAGAAAACAAGGTGATTTTTAAATGCCGCATAAGTTGATGTTTTTTTTGTCTACCCAACTTTGTCCACTGACGTTGGGGCCTGTCTTGGAAGTGGTAGAGCTTGTAAGCGGGGAAGCTGAGAAACAAAGAATGGAGAGAGAATTACCTGAACTGTAGCTACAGGCTTTGAGGCATCAGAAGATCTGATTCAACCATCAAGGTTTGGGTTGCCAACAAAATTTGTTTCTTTGTCATCTCTGGATTTCATCTACCCAAAGGATTGAGGTCCAGATTGTGCTTTGAAGAGAACGCCATAGTGCTCCAACAAACTGAAACAATGTACAAACTCTTGAAAAGCTTGTAGTAGAAAAAGTTGCTGATGTACCACTATCATGTGTTCTGCTTAATATGCATTCCTCAGGAATATCACTATTGCTTTCTTGTAAGTCAAACTTCAAATGTTAACATATTGGTCAGTGCAAAATGCACATCACTGAGTTTAATATGCATGCTGAAGCACAAGCTCCTGAGTACAAATAAATGGTATGTCATCACGCGATCAGAACTGGGAAATTTCTGGCTGAGTGTAGGTTCTTTTCCTTCAATTTATGAACCAGTTGGGTCCTAAGCCAGTTCAAGGCGTTGGAAGCTATGGTTCAAGAAGACAAACCTGAACAGATTTTCTATGCGGCAATCTTGGAAGCAGCAAAATCAAAAAAAAAAAAAATCAGTGAAGTCCAAGGCTTCTGGTTCTCCTCAGGCAGGAAAATCTAGATGTTCTGGCTCTCCATTTAACTGCATTGTCTTGGATTTGGCACAACAATTTAATTCTGAAAAGGATGAGGATTTGACTGTGTGAAGACTTCGGAATAAAGAACTTGAATCACTAGCTGCAAGTCGGCAGAAAGAAGTATATACGAATGCTCAATTTTTCATTTTTAGATGTATGAAACAGATACTCATTCAAAATTTAGTTTAATGACTTTCTTTTGCAGATATTTATGTTGAATACTAGGTTGGCTGCTGCAGAGAGCATGGCCGATTATTTTATCTGTGATTTATTGGGTGTTATACTGGATGATTCCAATTGTGCAGTAAGAATGAAAATATTTAAGAGTCGTTTCTTATGTACATTAAAGTGTTGTTTTATATAATTGAATGATATTCAACATATAAATTTGAAAGAACGAAAATGTAACTGGTATTTCTCTTGAAGAACTTTTGAACTATGACTCCATCATGTAAAATAATTTTCCAGAAAGCTCGAGCGGTTAGGAAATGGAATACTTTATTCATTTATTTTATGTTCCAACATAGTTTCTAGTTCCTGTATTCCTTCTACAATTGTATATACAGTTGAAGTTTCTCAGTTTGAGCTTAAAGAAGATCCATCATTCTGGATGGATTGTAATGTCCAAGTTAGTTGTTTCATTTCACTTTTTCTTATAATTCTATCATTTGTTGTTTCCTCGCATGTGGAATAGTGTCATTTTCTTGTGTTATTCCTGATTACAATATTTGGTTGTTTGTCTATGTTAGGTTTTGATTCACATATGACCTCTAAATAACATGGAGCGGACTTGGCAAGGTTATAATCAATGCTTAAAGCTGCATAGTGCACAAGCGGCTGCATGGATTGGACAACCGGAAACTTGTTTCACTTTTGATCATGTAGCATGTGAGACAGTAAGCCAGATATAAAGTTTAGACTTCAATTTGGATCTGACTGGTCTTTTAGTGGTACAAATGTTTTTAAATGAAATATTTTTCTTGTACAGGAGATGCTATTTAGAGTGGCGGGTCTCCCAATGGTTTAAAATTATCTATCAGGCTACAACAGTAAACATATTTGCTTATGGTCAGGTAACACCTAATTTCCAGTTGGATGATTCAACTAATAAACATTTTTGTGTGATCAAGATAGTGGCTAAAGTATATGTTCATATTTGTAGAACATGTGATTACAAGGTAGACAGAAAACTCCCTAGGGATATTGAATTTGTATCTACTTCCAGCAAAGATAACTTGAGGGTTTTATTGATTCATTGCTACATAGGAGGATTTGGATGGGAGTGCAGATGGGCAGGAGGTTGAGACTCATTGCCGAAAAGGAATTGCTCAACAAGGAACTACAGAAGTGCTTGGAGGATGTATCCAGGATGAGGGATGATCTAGAATGGAAGTTGAGATATTTAAGAGGAGCAACACTGGAACTAACAGAATCACATCAAGAAGAGAGATATGAAAGAGAAAAAGAAGTTTTCCACTCAAAGTTGAAGATTGAAGAACAAAAATCAGTCATAACTGACTTAGAAATGCTGAAAAATGCAGAAGATTAAATAAGGAAAGCAGAAGTCTGTGCCACTGTTGCCTTCATCACTGTTAACAGTCTGTCTGAAAGGTATTTAGCTCATCTCGAGGTAATGAAGCAGGACATGAAAAAAGAAGCTTTCAAACTTCCCAATTCTAAAGAAGGGCCTACTCTTCCAAAGTTTAAGGTCACTGAAGAGGAGGAACATATGGAATCTGAAATATCTAATGAATGTCTTAGAGGTGCGAGGTCAATTGAATGAATTTTGAAATATTGTCTCTGCAGTCAATTCCAATGTAGATTATTAAATGTTTGTTGAAGTTATATACTTTGCAGTATGCGTGTTCATTTTATGTGACTGGTGCTTTGCACAATGAGACAAGTGAATGCTCAAGCAAAAAGGTGTGTGACAAAGATGAGACAATACATCTTCTAAGAAAGGAGATTGAATCTGTCGTGGAGAGCTTAAAAGGAGTATAGGTTCCGATGGCTGATCTCCTTATTGAGTGAAAGGAAATAAAGAAAGCTGAGAAAGAGGAAAACAATAACATAAAGGACATAAAGGATTAAGTTGCTGAATTGGAAAGACTAATAAATGGCATGAAGTCTATAGCTCCAAAGAGAATGCTTGAAATGGCGAATAAGCGTCAGAATCTGGAAGAAATATTGCAGAAACCAAAAGGGGTAACATCATATGATCAATTTTTCATAATCCGAGTGACACTTGCTCAGTTTACCTTTTCATTAAGTAATGTTTTTTGTTCTGAGATGGCACGTTATCTATCTTAGGGCAAGCACGTTGTCATTAACGTACAACTCCGCTTCTTAATAACTCAAAAAGGTGTTGATAGTTATCGTCACTATTTTCTGTATTGAGCTTTATTGTTGAAATGCACGTTATCCCTTACAGAGTCACCTTCCTAAGAGATAGCAGGGAAATTCTTTTTGAAACACTCACCATTCTAGTTCTTCACATTGCACATGCATTCATGGCTGGAATTAAACGTTCTTTGATGAACTTATTTATAACTTCTAATGAGAATATTCTGCCATTCTGTAGGAGCATCAGTTCCTCATGGAATGCTTGAAATGGCGAATAAGCATCAGAATCTGGAAGAAATTACCTTTTCATTAAGTAATGTTTTTTGTTCTGAGATGGCACATTATCTATCTTAGGGCAAGCACGTTGTCATTAACGTACAACTTCGCTTCTTAATAACTCAAAAAGGTGGGGATAGTTATCGTCACTATTTTCTGTATTGAGCTTTATTGTTGATGTTGAAATGCACTCTATCCCTTACAGAGTCACCTTCCTAAGAGATGGCAGGGAAATTCTTTTTGAAACACTCACCATTCTAGTTCTTCAACATTGCACATGCATTCATGGTTGGAATTAAACGTTCTTTGATGAACTTATTTATAACTTCTAATGAGAATATTCTGCCATTCTGTAGGAGCATCAGTTCCTCATGTGTGGAAGAGTGTAATTTTCTTGTGATATTCCTGATTTCAAAATTTGGTTGTTTGTCTGTCTTAGGTTTTGATTTGCATACGACCTCTAGATAACATGGAGCGGACTTCTCAAGGTTATAATCGTTGCTTAAAGCAGGATAGTGCACAGACGCTTGCATGGATTGGACAACCAGAAACTCATTTCACTTTTGATCATGTAGCTTGTGAGACAGTAAGCCAGGTATGAAGTTTAAACTTTGGATCTGACAGGTATTTTCTGTGGCTCAAATATTTTTAAATGGAATATTTTTCTCGTACAATAGATTCTATTCAGAGTGGTGGGTCTCCTAAAGGTTGAAAATTGTCTATCAGGCTACAACAGTGACATATTTGCAGATCACGTGATTATAAGGTACAAATATATAGATCATGTGATATAAGGTAGATAGAAAACTCCCTGGGGATATTAATTTTTATCTACTTCCAGCAAAGATAACTGAAGAGGGTTTTGCTGGTTCATTGCCACAGGATTTGGATGGGAGAGCAGATGGGCAGGATGGAGAGATTCATTGCCGAAAAGTTATTGGAGAACGTATACAGGATCAGGGATGATCTAGAATGGAAGTTGAGATATTTAAGAGGAGAAACACTGGAAGGAATAGAATCACATGAAGACGAGAGATGAAAGAGAAAAAGAAATTTTCCTCTTAAAGTCGAAGATTCAAGAACAGAAGTCTGTCATAACTGAGATAGAAAACATGCTGAAAACTGGAGAAGATAGAATAAGGAAAGCAGAAGTCTGTGCCACTGTTGCGTTCATGACTATTAACAGACTATCTGATAAGTCTTTAGTTCATCTCGAGGAAATGAAAGAGGACCTGATAAAAGAAGCGCTTGAACTTCACAATCATGAAGAAGGGTCTACTCTCCCAAAGTTTAAGCTCACTGAAGAGGGACACATGGAATCTGAAATATCTGATATCTTAGAAGAGCAAGGTCGCTTGGAATCTGATTAGCTGATGTTGGAATATCAAACAAGCTAGATAATATGAAACCAGAGGGTGGTGCAGATGGTGACGAAAAATCTGGAGGTTGGGTAAGCTGATCCTCATTTTCATATATTTTCTGTTTATTATGTGTTTGTTCAAGTTATGTACTTTTTAGTAAGCGTGTTCAATTATGTGACTGGCTGCTTTTCAGAATGAGACAAGTGAATGCTTAAGCAAAAAGTTGTGCGACAAAGATGAGACTATACATCTTCTGAAATAGGAGATTGAATCTGCCGTGGAGAGGTTAAAAGGAGTATAGGTTCCTATGGTTGATCTCCTTATTGAGAGAAAGGAAATAAAGAAAGCTGAGAAAGAGGAAAACTTAACCATAAAGTACCTAAAGGATCAAGTTGTTTAGATGGAAAGACTATCCAAAGAGAATAATCTAAAGGGCGGAAAAGCTTGAGAATCTGGACGAAATGGTGCAGAAACCAAAAGAGGTAACATCATGTGATCAACTTTTCATAATCCGAGTGACACTTACCTGTTCATTATAAGTAATGTGTTTAGTTCTGAGATGGCCCGGTATCTTAGGGCTATCATGCTGTCATCTTAGCTTGTGGTTCTGTATTTTAGTATATTAACTGTGAGGTGAACTCAAACCTCTCAAATTTGCTTTGAGATATCTACCTACCAGAAGCCTCATTAAAACTTTAGAAATCCATACAACTTAGCTTCGTCATAGCTTAGAAAGGTGTTGATAATTGACGTCTCCATTTTCTGTAATGAGCTTTACTGTTGAAATGCACTCTATCCCTTAAGTATTCGCCTTCCTAAGAAAAGACGGCAGGGAAATACTTTTTGAAACACTCACCATTCTAGTTCTTCAAACATTGCACAGGCATTGATAGTTGGAATTAAATGTTCTTTGATGAACTTATTTATGAATTCTAACGAGAATATTCTGTCATTCTGTAGGAGCATCAGTTTCAGCTGAGTACGGCAAAAATGCTTGTAACAAAAAGCTGCAGAATCTATTATCCTGATTTAAAAGTTTGAGGAGGCTGAAGAAACTATTACTGAGGCAGATGTCATGGTTAATGCTTTATTAACTGCCAATGGGTCTGCTAAGCTATTCGCATAGAAAATAGAAATGTCTTTCGAGAGTGTGAGAGGGACTGTTTGAACATGGAGGTTGAAGTACAATAATCTTGGAAGGCAATATAACTCCAACATGACTGAAACAAGAAGTGTAGCATGTCTATTTGAAGATATATTCATAGAGGTAGTGCCGACATTCAAGCAAGATTTAGCATCCATTTTTGTTGAAATTCATGATTTTGAGTTTCAGTTGATGAACTATGCGAATTTAGCAAGGACATGGACCTATGGTCAGACATTATTGCAAAACACTATGCAATAATAGTGTTCCACCTCTGCTACATGGCCATCCTACTGGAAACTGTTACTGGATTAAATGCAAAGAATAGTTTACTACAACATGGGCTTTCAGAATCTTCTTTCTAATGTGTACTTCCCTTAAAGGTACTAGTTGACATTAGCAACAGTGACATCTGACCTGAGAGAGAGAGAGCACATTGAGGGCAAAAAGAGAGCTCCAAATGTGTGCTTCCCATAAAGGTAAGCTACTAGTTGACATTAGCAACAGCTTCAACCAAAATTGGCTTCAATCTCTGGATACTCATTCACAAGTTATTTTAATGACTTTCTTTTGCAGATATTTATGCTGAATACTAGGCTAGCAGCTACAGAAAGCATGACCCACGATGTTATCCGTGATTATTAGGAGTTAAACTGGCTAAGTCCAATTTCACGATAAGAACTAAAATATTGAAGAGTTGTTTCTTACGTACATTAAATAGATGCTTAATCCAATTAAAGATATTCAATATATAAATTTGAAAGAACTAAAAATGTGACTGGTATTCTTTTGAAGAACTTCTGAACTAGGACTCCATCCTGTAATATAAGTTTCCCAAAAGCTCGGGCTGTTAGGAAATGGAAAAATTTATTCTTTATGTTCCAACACCCCACTCACGTGCAAGTGTCTAACAAGCACGGCACGTGGAACACAATTGGAGGTATAAAAACCTTCCATGAGACGTGAATCTAGGACCGCCCAAAACCTGGAGATCTGATACAATGTCTAAGATAACCGAGTTTTCCCAAAGCTCGAGCTGTTAAGAAACGGAAATCTTTAGTCATTTATTTTTTATATTTCAACGTACCCTTTCCAAGGCCCTAATGGTTTCATGTGTGAGGATGTTTGCAGAGATGTCAATTATTTCAGCAGCACAAATACTCTATTTGGCGTCGAGAACCGAGATTGCGAACCATGGTTTAGACTTCAATTTGGATCTGACCATGGTGGATCTCTCAATGGTTGAAAATTGTCTGTCGGGCTACAACAGTAGCATATTTGCTTATGGTCAGGTAACACCTGTTTTCCTTTTGAATGATTCTAAAGTATTCCTTTTAAACATTTTTGTGTGACCAAGATAGTGTCTAAAGTATATGTACATATTTGTAGAATTGTGATTATAAGGTAGGTAGAAAGCTCCCTAGGGATATTGAAAATGTATCTACTTCCAGCAGAGATAACATGCCCCTTAAACTTGACGGGATGTGGTTTTTTTGTTGTAGATGGGAAGTGGCGAAACATATACTATGCTTGGCGAGATTAATGGGTTCGAGCCCTAGCATTGATCATGGTATGACCCCACGTATTTTGCGAGTTTGTCTTCACAAGAATAGGAGTGGTAAGCATGTTTTTGCAAGGGGATGGCTTGGGATCACAGTTCCCAGGGACAAGTTAAGGTAATGTAAGGCTCACCTTCAACTTTGTACGTGCTACTTAAAAGGGAACCGCTAATTCACATCTTGATGGCTCTTGCCTTTCCCCCCAACATTTGTCACATTGGCAACATAGGTTCATAAGTGGAAATCGAACAATCACCATGAGATCAACATCCAACGCGGTGTTGTTTGGTATCCCAAATGTGTCCTGTGAATCAATCCCCCCTAACTATATATGGCCGAGCCCAATGTCATTGTTAATCCGCTTCATTCACACACAACGCTCATATATCGGTATATCGGTTGACGCACTACATGGTGCAAGTAGCGACGGATGTATCCTATGCCTTGCTTTGGTCGGCATGGGGTACCATTTCCGAATGCGAGCATGCCACAGCATTACGCCACTAAAAATACAGCGGATGAGTAAATAAACTCCCATTACTAAATGTGCAAATCATCATGTTTATAAAATCAATTAGACTCATAACATGGTGGTTGCAATACAAAAATTTAGATAATGGAAGCGTAGTGTACAATGTATAGGATGATTCTCTGTTCTATTATTGTCGTGACTACAATCAAGTTTGTGTATTTAGTATGCTTGAATAAGTTCTACAATTCCAAGTCCCTTCGAAGCATTTAATGAATTGTGGTCAGGACCAAGCCAATTGTATCCTTCAGAACTCGATTTGTGTAATTGGCTTCTGGCCCTATACACTCATATTCACCAAATAAAATGGTCTGCAAAAGCATACGAAAAATCTACCACAAAAAATTCAACGACTCCCATGCCTAGGAGCGCTCACCATACGAACGCCACGATGAAAGCGTAGGGCCGGCATTCGAAAATGTGACCGGCATGCGGTCATGTATCATAGCGTGCATGCGGCGAGCACTTCTAGGCATTAGGTTGTATTTAAGGTGAGGGTAAAAAGTAAATTGAATTTGTAGGAAGGAACAACCACTGACTGATCTCTAGAGGGGTCGCCTATCACATTGGACATGTTCTAGCAAAGATGACAAGGGCATAAGGACCCCATGCTCGGCCAAGCCACATTTTCCCTGTCTCTGTTGTACGTTCACAAAGGAAAATCCTGCCTTCTCATTTGGAGACTGCCGTCCATGAGCTGTAATTGCTCCATTGATCACCTCTGACCCTTGCATCGCCTCCGACCCCTACAGGACTTCCCTTGCAACTAGTTGATTCTGCCGTCCATGAACTCTCATTTTGGATTACGTTAATATAGAAAATTAGCCCCTGCTGGTGGACCTAAAAGGTATATCAGGTTCCGATTGAAACACCAGAAAAGAAGAAAAAAAATGCATAACATCATTACAAGGTGATGTCCGCAAGCATGTGGAAGCAAAGTATATATTAAAACGATAACCTTAGAAGCACAGAAAGAGGTTTCTAAAAAGTCCAAAATCTACCATATCGGCTCCAAGTGCTGGTCCAATTTAATGGTGGCAACATGGCCCATGGTCATGGACTCAAAATCTCCGTTACGGATCAGTATTGCACAGGATACTTCCTCCCGTGTCCTGTTTAAGATATTGAGAAGAACCTGGTTACCATAGCATGATGATTTTAGAAGATGGGTGGACGCCCATACCCTCTCTCTCTCTCTCTCTCTCTCTCTCTCTCTCTCTCTCATATACTGCCCAGTCTAAATTGGAGGGAATTGACCCTAATTGCGTTGGTGTGCTTATTGATGCTGACAGGAGGTGCTGGAGAGCTTATTTGGTAAGGAGTAATTTTCTCCCTTATGAAGCTGACAGCATTCTTTCAATTCCCTTGAGTCAGAGAATGGAGGAAGACAAACTGATTTGGGCCGATGAGCAAGATGGCAAGATGAGCTGTTCGATGAGCCACATCATTACTAGACCTCAACACATGAGAAAACAACACCTCCACGAACTTGGCCACCTGCTCGTGAGTGTCATCTAATAGGAGTTCCGTAGTTGACAGATAAATGGAACCGTCCTGAAGCTCTCGAATGATATTCATAGAAAAAAATAAACTATAGTCAAGTCTGAATCCCACCAATACCAAATAGCAGCAATTCAATTGGTTGAACAACAGAAAAAGAGAAATTGGCTCTGCTATGATATTTCACACTGCTTGAATAACCAAAATTCATAAATTTAGTAGGAAGTAAATGAAACAATAAGCCCACTTATATGTTTCTGATTTTCAAACTCAAAGAAAGATGAAGAAACTCGTCAAAGTGTACAAGCAGAAACAGAAATGTAATTGCGACCTAAAGATTTAGATCATAATGTAAGTGGTCCCTAGTTAAAAACCAACTATAAATGGATTGATATAACTGATTATGTTTTTCCTTATATCATTTAGATAGAGAAACTCTCCCAGCTTCCGCTTACTGACAAATAACCCATCAAAGCTTTTCACCTCCTGGAATTTTTAAATAAAGGACGCCAAATAAAGTATTTGTGCTGCTGAAATAATTGACATCTCTGCAAACATCCTCACACATGAAAACTTTCCTAACAGCTCGAGATTTGGGAAAACTCGGTTACCTTACATTGTATCAGAGCTCCAGGTTTTCGGCGGTCCTAGATTCACGTCTCGTATGAGGTGTTTATACCTCCAATTGTGTTCCACGTGCCATGCTCGGTAGACACTTGCACGTGAGGGGGTGTAGGAACATAAAATATATGAATAAATTTTTCCATTTCCTAACAACTCGAGGGTTTGGGAAACTTATATTACAGGATGGAGTCCTAGTTCAGAAGTTCTTCAAAAGAATACCAGTCACATTTTTAGTTCTTTCAAATTTATATATTGAATATCTTTAATTGATTAAACATCTCTTTAATGTACGTAAGAAACAACTCTTCAATATTTTAGTTCTTATCGTGAAATTGGACTTAGCCAGTTTAACTCCTAATAATCACGGATAACATCGTGGGTCATGCTTTTTGTAGCTGCTAGCCTAGTATTCAGCATAAATATCTGCAAAAGAAAGTCATTAAAATAACTTGTGAATGAGTATCTGTTTCCTACATCTAAAAATGAAAAATTGAGCCGATGTATATACTTCTTTTTTTCGACTTGCAGCTAGTGCTTCAAGTTCTTCAATCAGAAGTCTTCCTGCAGACAACTCCTCATCCTTTTCAGAATTAAACTGATGTGCCAAACTCAAGCCAATGCATTGAATTTGAGAGGCAGAACCTCTAGATTTTCCTGCATGAGGAGAAGCAGGAGCCCGGGACCATAGGTCCATGTCCTTGCTAAATTCGCATAGTTCATCAACTGAAACTCAAAATCATGAATTTCAACAAACCCAATCACCAAAATAAACCTTTCCAAATCGTTATTTGTAGATGCAAAAACTAGATGAAAGTCAATGCATTAATCCATATAAACCAGCTATCAAATGCAAGGTTCAGATCAACCAGATGCAAGAATGTTAGAATCCTATGAAAACTTATAAAAATCATCGAACCTTCTGGAAAATCCAAAAATTTAAGGTTTTTGACGAAATTCAATACCTTAATCCGAACAAACCAGCTATCAAATGCAAGGTTTAGATCAAACAGATGCAAGAATGTTAGAATCCAGCAGGAACCTAAAAAATCATCCAAGATCCCCTCTGGAAATACAAAATTTCAGGTTTTCACGAAATTCAATGCCTTAATCCATTTAGACCGGCTATCAGATGCAAGAATGCTAGAATCCTACAGAACCAAGAACCACAATCATCCAAGAAACTTTCTGGATTTCAGCCATCAATCTGAATCCACCAATTGCACAACAAGAAGCGATCTCAGAAATAAAAGATTAAAAGGAGGATGCAAGATCAGCTGACCCGGAACATGACGCCGGTGATGCCGAAAACGACGGCGATGAAGCCGGAGTAGTCGACGGAGAGGTCCTGCGGGGAGACCATCGGCGGGACGTACGGCTTCGCCGTGGAGGGCTGCCTCGGATCGTTCGCCGACGACGAAGACGACGTCCCTCTCTCGATCGCCCCTCTTCACAGCCCCAGTTTTTTCTCGAGTTTCAATGAACTCCACCCATGTGTAGTCCTTGGTGACTAATGTGTCAGCCAGCGAAACGGTGACACGCACTCATCATAATCAAGTAGCACATTTTTCTAATATTTAGGGTTGCTTACACCGAAAAATTTCTTACTAAGACTATGGATATTAGATGGAACTTCCAGACCTCTAGGTAGGCTATTAGAATTTTGGACTTAAGCCATGTTGGTAAAGCAACGCATGTAGCCTTTTATGAGCAAATCTACTCCTTTTATTGCTATGTTGGGATAGCTTAGAAGTCTGTCCAGAGTCGTGTCTTCGAAGATGCGATAGCTGCGACTCCAAATTTCTATTGCTCAAACGTGTATATGGATAAAATGAAGCGTGTATATAAACAGAATGATTTTGGGTTTTTCTTGATGACAATGAAGCGTGTATTATGTCATCAAGAAAAACCCACTCGATGACACGATAGTTGGGATTCCAAATTTCCATTGCTCAAACGTGTATGTGAACAGAATAAAGTGTCTACCGTCCACTAAATATTGTTTCAAGATCTTAGATCTTTAAGATATCATCATTAAAAGAAAGTTCAATAAAAATAAAGAAGAATGCAAAAAATGGGCGAAAATAAATCCGGAATAAGGAGATATGATTCGTTGAAGTATGGTAAACGATACACGATGCAACTGAAATGGAGCGGCCAAGTAATATGGAAAAATGAGCTTGGGGTTTAGGGTTTCATGAGGGCAAAATAGGAAGACCACGTTCCAAAATTAGGTTATATAGCATGAGCCCAGAAAAACTAGGTAATATGGCAATTCAGGCTCATTGGCAAGTTAATATGAAAAAACCTCATTTTTTTGTGGTCCATATTTTTATTTGAAAACTTAGTTTGTGCCTCTCATGTTGGCATACACCTAGGCACTTAGTCTGTGCCTCCCATGTTGGCATACACCTAGGCACTGCAAGTGGTTGGATCTCTCGACGACATGACATGTATTAATCATGGGGGCGGCCGAGTGAATCAATCTGATGGACTGCAATGCCACCAAGTGAAAGGAGGTTTTCCCCTGGATTGCTATTATATCTACTCAGTTTACTTACTGAGTATGCAATGTCTGGTCTCGTACAATTCATGAGGTACATCAGACTTCCAATAATTTGAGAATATTGGAGTTGTGATATGCTCTCACACGTGTTTTTGCTTAAATGCAATGTCACATCTACAGGTGTTCTCGCTGGACGATTATCATTCTCATTAAATTTGTCTAGGATTTTGTAATGTAATGAGATTGAGATAACGCATATCCATCAGATGTTCTAGTGATTTTCATCCCTAGTATAACATCTGCAACACCCATATCCTTCATGTCAAACTGTTTGTTTAACATCCTCTTAGTAGCTTTAATGATATTATCATTGCTACCAATAATTAGCATATCATTCACATATAGGCATACTATAACATAGCCTTCAGGTCTAGCTTTGACATAAATACATTTGTCATATTCATTGATTTTGAATCCATTTGACATCATCATTTTGTCAAATTTTTCATGCCTTTGCTTAGGTGCTTGTTTAAGCCCATAGAGAAATTTAACAAGTTTGCACACTTTGTTTTCTTGACCCGGTATAACAAACCCTTCAGGTTGTTCCATATATATTTCCTCATTCAAGTCACCATTCAAGAATGCTGTTTTTACATCCATTTGATGTATTTCAAGATTATACAAAGCAGCCATAGCAATTAACAACCTAATGGAAGTTATTCTTGTGACTGGTGAATATGTATCAAAATAATCTTGACCTTCCTTTTGCTTGTATCCTTTAATAACAAGTCGTGCTTTATATTTGTCAATTGATCCATCATCCTTCATCTTCTTCTTGAAGATCCACTTGTATCCGAGAGGTTTACTCCCTGGAGGATGTGAGAGGTACAAGGTACATGTTAAAACAGTTAGCATTGGTTGTTAAAGTGACAGACGCCTTTCGATTATAAATAGATGCATATCATTACCTTAGCATTTTTACTCCATCCTCCATTGGTTCCTTCTCTAGCGATTCCCTCTTAACCGACGCCTCTCTTCTAAAGAGAGAGGCATCATTTAAACTGATGCCTACTCTTGCAGTAAAACACCAACAACGTAATGTAAAATGCAAATTTTTTAAAACTTGGTAACACAATATAATCAAAATAAATAAGAACATATACTACAAATTCTTATATGATCAGTAAATCTGACACAAATAAATTAAAACATCTATTACTAGGTTAAAATATAATATATAATACAAATCTTCATAAAAATACAAGTGTTCAATCAACTCTCCTTCCCCTATTCCTACCCCGTTCTCATGCTCGAGCTATAATCTGGTCAGGCTCGACATTAGGTATAGCATATGAAGACGAAGGTGCCTGACGTAGAGCACGAAGTGGACGCTGTCTGATCGTTTAAAATAAAATCCTTGCAAGTGCATAAAGCAATTGTACTATGGTCAGTAATTAAGGGTTGTCGAATCTTAGGGACAGATGAATAATCTACCAAACTTAAGGAAGAAAGTTGTTGTTTTTAATGAATCTAAGGAAGAACAATGAACTTTAACTAAATTAACTGAGATGAACCAAATTCACCATTAGACATGCAATTACTATTCTCAATTATTATTACTCACAAGTTAGTATGATATGGTAACTTGTGTTCATGGTCAGACACACAAATCACAATGAATTCACTCATGTTCTTGGTCGGACACGAAAGTTCATCCACTATAATGTAATTAATTATATCCTTGGTCGGGCATAAAATCAATCACAAACCTGTTCTGGGTCAGACATAGGAATTAAAAAGATCTAATTCCATTCATAATCAATCAAGTATATGGTCAAACACTCAAAAGAAAACTCATTAAATAGCATTAAGCATGAATTATAATCAACTTTATTAAATTAAACTATCAAGAGTAGCAATACACATCTAGGGCTTCATCTAGCCTTAACAAAGAATTTATTTACACATAGAAGAAGGGAAAAGAAAAGCCTGTTTTTGTAGATCCATTTGCATGAATCCTTCTTCTTCTTTGGCTCCAAAAGACTTCTTCTTCTTTCTCCTCTCTAGCCTCCAAGATCTATTCTCTAATGCTCTACACGTTCCTTTAAGGCCTATTTGTAAGGTTGGGAAGGAAACACAAAATACCCTTCCAAATTGAAATCAAAATAGGTCAAATTTCGGTTTGCTGGATACGGCGATCGATCAGCACTATTCACTGATCGATCGGTTTCTCGGTTTCTTCCTGCAGCACAATTTTCCAATGGTCATAACTCTTCGCTCCGAACTCCGAATTATGCGTGGTTGGTGGCATTGGAAAGCTGACTTATTGAAATTTAATATGAAGCTTGAATCAGTCCAATCAGAGTTATGTACACGAAGTTATGAAGATTCAAATATTATAGTCATTTTTCGCCTCATTTCAACTTCATATTCTTGTTTCCTACAAAAACCAAAAACTACTGATATATCCCAGCGATATGAGACAATAAGGACTGAAGTATTGAGGATTTGGAATAAGGAAATAGGGAGGATAGGTTAAAGAAGAAGAAGAAAAGATAAGGAAAGAACGGGGGAAAGGAATAAGGGAGATCGGAGGAAGGAGAGAAGGAGCCCCTCAGCTGGCCGGCGGCTGGCTGAGGGGGAGAACGTGAGAGGGAAGTGACAAGAGAATAGGATTAGGGTAAATTCTTCATAATCTATTTAGGAGAGCATAAGCTCAATATATAGTTCCCACGATGGGCTACATCTACTCACTGGGCTATTCCCTTTAATTGGGCCTGTGGCCTTATTACAGATAATAGAAATAAGATGGGCTACTCCCCTAAGCAAAGCCGGCTGGGCTATTCCCCTAAGTTGGGCCAGCTAATATAATATACTACGATGGGCCAGAACATAACATTCCACCATGCTCCGCTGCTAGCCTTGTCCTCAAGGCGTCCACTCGGGATATTGGGCCAGAAACTCATCCTCAGAAACCCAGGAAGCCTCCTCCAAAGGCCTGCCCTGCCATGCAATAAGAATCTCCGTGACAATGCGCCCCGAACGACGAACGCGATGAGAATCCACCTTGGAAGCTGGAATCAATAGCAAGTCGAAAGAAATAGACGTAGGAGGTGGAGTAGGAACCAAAAGGGCTGGATCGCCAACAACACGCCTGAGTCGTGAAACATGAAAGGCGAGGTGAATAGCCGAATCAGCCAGCAAGAGGAGGCGGTAGGCAACCGGACCAATGCGCTCGAGAACTTGATACGGTCCATGAAATCGATGAGCTAACTTAACACTGGCAGGTTGATATAAAGATGACTGGCGTGTCGGAAGAAAACTGACGTAGACCCAATCACCAACTTGAAACTCGCGATCGTTGTGGTGTTTATCATAAATCTGCTTCATGCGGTTTTGGGCTAAAGATAAATTCTGCTTCAGCTGCCTCAAAACATCATCACGGGTCTGTAAGAGATAGTCAACCTCACTGATGGAAGCCCGCTGCGGTACATAATGGAGTAAGGTGGGCGGAGGTCGGCCATAGACAACCTGAAATGGCGTGAAGCCGGTCAAAGTATGGTAGGCGGTGTTGTAAGACCATTCCGCCCAAGGAAGAAATTGTAGCCAACGCCGAGGATTGTCACCCACAAAACAACGGAGATACTGTTTAAGGCAGCGATTAACCACCTCTGTCTGGCCATCAGTTTGCGGGTGATATGCTGAACTCATGAGGAGACGCGAATTCTGAAGAAGGAAGAACTCTTGCCAAAACTGAGAGATAAATACGCGATCGTGGTCTGAAACTATAGTGCGTGGCATACCATGAAGTTTGGCTACATCCCGCACATAAAGTTATGCAACACCTTTGGCCGTATAAGGATGTCCCAGGGCTGAAAAATGGGCATATTTGCTTAGGCGATCGACCACAACCATGATCACCGATTTGCCCTGAACAACCGGTAAGGCCTCAATAAAATCCATGGAGACATCCTCCCACACCTGATCCGGAATAGGTAGCGGGTGTAAGAGGCCCGCAGGGGTAGTTGTTGAAGCCTTGGCACACTGGCAAACCGCGCATTCGGCCACAAAGCGCTGAACTGCACGCTTGATACCTCGCCATAGAAAACATTGTGAGACCCGCTTATAAGTCCGGAAGGATCCTTCATGACATGCAGTAGGAGTAGAATGAAAGTGGTCTAGAATCGTCCCACGAATGCTGTCACAATTCGGTACCCACAACCTATCCTTCCAATAAATAATGTCGTCCCGCAGGATAAAAGATGAATCAGTAGAACAGTTGGACTGAAGTCGGTCCAATATAGCAACCGTCGCAGGGTCGTCCTTATAGGCTCGCTGCAAATCAGCAAGAAAAGGAAAAGAGGGAGCGGACATACCAAAGGAAGACGCTGGCTCGAGTTGACGAGACAAGGCATCAGCAACAATGTTCTCGGACCCGCGCTTATAAGCCAACTCATAGTCATAGCCAAAGAGCTTAGTAACCTAACGCTGTTGAGCCGGTGTAGCAACCCGCTGGTCCAAGAAATATTTAAACGGCTGATGGTCTATGCGGATAATGAAATGGCGCCCCAATAAGTATGGTCGCCACTTAGCCACAGCATGCACAATAGCCAACATCTCTTTTTCAGAGGCTGAAAGCAACAATGAGCGACCCGACAAGGCCTTGCTCCAATAAGCAATAGGGTGGCCATCCTGTAACAAAACGGCACCTAGCCCATGACCCGAGGCATCCGTCTCCACCACAAAGGGCCGGGAAAAATCAGGAAGGGCCAAAACAGGGGCAGAAGACATAGCTGATTTTAAGGTGTCAAAAGCCTGATGGGCTGCCGGGGACCATGCAAAAGCACCCATCTTGAGAAGGCCGGTCAAAGGGGCGGCGACAGAACCATAATTAGCCACAAATCGTCGATAGTAGCCGGTTAAGCCCAAGAAACCCCGGAGGCTCTTCAGAGAAGTCGGAACCGACCAGTTAAGCATAGCGGCCACTTTGGAGGGATCAGTGGACACTTCCCCATGAGAGATCACGTGGCCTAAATAATCAACCTGAGAGCAGCCAAACGAACACTTGGACCGTTTGATAAATAAGGAGTGTGCACGAATTACCTCAAGGACGGTGCGCAGATGCTGGATATGTTGCTCCCAAGAGGAACTGTAAACCAATATATCATCAAAGAAGACAAAAACAAACCGCCGTAGAAAATCACGAAATAAGTCATTCATAAGCCCTTGAAATGTAGCCGGAGCATTAGTGAGACCGAAAGGCATAACCAAGAAATCATAGTGGCCATCATGTGTGCAAAAGGCTGTTTTGTGAACGTCCTCAGGATGCATGCGGATCTGATGGTACCCCGCACGCAAGTCTAGTTTAGAGAAGACTCGCGCATGGGTGAGTTCGTCCGGCAACTCTTCTATGACAGGGATGGGGTACTTATCTTTGAGAGTGATCGCATTGAGAGCCCTGTAATCCACACAAAATCTCCATGTGCCATCTTTCTTCCTGACCAACAAGACTGGTGAGGAGTATGAGCTAGAGCTCGGTCGGATGATCCCAGTCAAAAGCATGTCATGGACCAATTTCTCAATCTCAGCCTTTTGGATATGAGGGTACCGGTAAGGACGCACATTAGCAGGGGCAGCCCCTGGTATGATAGGAATATGATGGTCATGTGACCGCGGGGGCGGCAGCCCCGAGGGCTCATGAAAGAGGTCCTCAAAACTCGACAGGAGGTCGGCCAAATCAGGGGGGTCCTCGCAAGGAGTAATGCCAGCAGATGATAATAATTGCAATAAAAAACCCTGAGGAGTACCATGAGTGAGGGAATCCACCGAAAACATAGAGTGAAGGGTATCTGGAAGACTGCCTGAGAGTCTGACAGTCTGGCCGCCAATCATAAACTGCATGGTCATTGCGTCGAAATTCCAAACACATCTCCTAGACCACGGAGCCACTGCACGCCCAGGACCACATCAGCCCCCTGCGTGGGCAATAAATAGAGGTCCACAGAGAAGGCGTGACCTTGGATAGTCAATTCCACGCATGGACACATACCATCGCTGCGGAGGTTCGAGCCATCACCAATGCGTACATCAAAGGGGGACGAGGCTTGCAAGGGACATCCCAGCCGCACTGCGACTTTATCATTTATAAAATTATGAGTGCTACCCGAATCGATTAGCACAGAGACTTTTTGCTTCTTATAGTGCCTTGAACGCGCATAGTCTGAGGCATGTACACGCCCGAGAAGGCTTGGAAAGAGATCTTGGGTGGATCAGCGGGGGGCGGTTCTGGTGCAAACCCAGCCCATCCTTGTCATCAAGGCCCTCGTCCCATAGACCCTCTAAAGCCAGGAGTGCACGAGTCTTGCAACAGTGTCCTTTCACAAATTGTTCATCACAATTGAAGCAAAGACCTTTAGATCGGTGCTCCTCCATTTGGGCCTGGGTCAGACGGCGTATGGCCAGCTGTTGTACATGTGAATTAAGGGGTTCAGCCATTGGTACCTGGATGGCGGACGATAGAGGGGCTCGCGAAGGGGGCCTCCAAGTTCGCCGCTGACGGTTGAGGCGTTCCTCCGTAATTCGTGCATGTCTAATCACTTTAGCCAAAGTTGTGCGTGGGTAATGGCGAATAGCATCAGAAATTTCTAGCTTCAAGCCGTGCATGAACTTACCCACCAGGGCCTCCTGCGTCCAAGACGGAATACGGTTGGCTATTCTCATGAACTCCATCTGGTAAGCACGCACCGTGGAAGTCTGGCGTAGGGAGCTGAGAAGTTCATTGAAGTCGGCATACTTTGTAGGCTCGAATTGAACACAAAGTTCCCGAGTGAATTGCTGCCATGGATGCCCTGGTTGTTCTGCCTCAAAGTATTGATACCAAACCAAAGCATTGCCAGTGAGATGGAAAGAGGTTACTGTTAATTTATCCTCGTCGGACCGGGTGTCCTGGTAACGAAAGAACTTCTCAGCCTGATATACCCAATCCATCGGATTGTCATCCCCAGAGTACTTGGGAAACTAAAGCCGTGCTAATCTCGTCTCTACTGCTGGCCTGGGAGCTTGGCGCTCCTCGCGTGATGTCCGTGGGTGGACCAACTGGCTTCAGCCTGGGTATGTGGCCAGTCGAACTCGCGATCCTCATCTCCTGGACCCCAGTCTACATGTGGCGGCACCAAGGGGGTCATTGGGGCATTCTGTCGAACACCAAGCTGGCCAAACATTCCGGCACCCAAAGGTTGGGGGTGTGGTGTTCTGGTCCATGCGTCGAGCCATAAGGGGAGGACAACGAGCAAAAGGTCCGCTCATAGGAGGCGGCAGCACCCCTCTGTCAGATCAACCTGGGGGTTGGGCCGCTGTCATAGACAAGGACAGGCAGTCAAGGGAGTCTCTGAAATGTGCCATGTCCCTTTGTTGTTGTTGCTGGGTCTCCCTGAATTGCATCATCTCCTTTTGGTATTGTTGCTGGTTCTGGAGAAGAAGTTGAAAGATTTGGTCTTGGCGCGCCATCATCTCACAAACATCATCTCACTGGGGAGAAGAGGGCAGCACCTCATTGGGGGAGTCCCCTAGCCCCACTGCATCAGCCGTAGGCTGATGCTCAATGTCTGTGCGCTAGTTGCTTCTGGCCATCGCTCAAAGGCTCGTGCTTCCAAGGATCGTTGCTCTGATACCAATGATATGTCCCAGTGATCTGAGACAATAAGGACTGAAGTATTGAGGATTTGGAATAAGGAAATAGGGAGGATGGGTTAAAGAAGAAGAAGAAGAAAAGATAAGGAAAGAACGGGGGAAAGGAATAAGGGAGATCGGAGGAAGGAGAGAAGGAGCCTCTCAGCTGGCCGGTGGCTGGCTGAGGGGGAGAACGTGAGAGGGAAGAGACAAGAGAATAGGGTTAGGGTAAATTCTTCATAATTCATTTAGGAGAGCATAAGCTCAATATATAGTTCCCACGATGGGCTACATCTACTCACTGGGCTATTCCCTTTAATTGGGCCCGTGGCCTTATTACAGATAATAGAAATAAGATGGGCTACTCCCCTAAGCAAAGCCGGCTGGGCTATTCCCCTAAGTTGGGCCAGCTAATATAATATACTACGATGGGCCGGAACATAACAACTACATTAAAACATCACTAATTCTAATCAAAATACTAACATAAATATAAGCTTATGAGCTAATAAAATGCATATTTCATGTGTAGATCATTGTCGCCTAGTATATACTTTCGAAGAAAGAAGCCTCTCAATTTGATCGAGCAGGGCATCTGGAACTACTGGTGGTGGGGTAAAAGAAGTCTGTCGACTGATGATGTCACAACTTGCACGATCTCCTACTTTGACACATGGCATCCCCTTTATACATGGAAAGTGTAACGCCCGAAAAAAAAATCGGTATGTCTATGAAAATTGCTATTTTAGGAAACTGGGCTAAAATAGGAAAGTTTTTGTATCAGTCGTGATTGTTGGTCTGGTATCTCATTTTGACTATGTGGAACTTTATTTTGATGTTTGTTGGTCAATGAGATTGTTTAACCAAATTAGGCAGGTTTTTCCGAGCGCGAGGACTAGGCCTGGCGCTGTAAACTGTCTGACGCCAGGACCACTTGAGTGCTAGGGCTAGGGCTAGTCACGCGTGCGGGTACACGTGTGGCGGAGCCTAATGGACGTGCTACCAGGTGTAGGACTCGTGCACGGTAGAACTGCACATCACGCGTGTAAGTCATCTTAACCGTTCATCGAAGAACTGTGATCTAAGACGTGTGAGAACTATTAGAGGGCCACGTGGACCCTGTAGTGGTGCGCCACCTTATGGGTGATGTGGACACCCTTGGGCCCACAATTTGAAGGACCAAATCGTGGAGACCCTTTTTGTTTGAAATCTTATTATTTGTGATTAATGGATTGTAACTTTCTAAGAATGCTAATTAGCCTTAATTGAAGGATCTTATCTTGAGTTTGGTTTTGAATTTTAAAACCCTAATTGGTAGTTATTTGGAAACTAACTTAATTGGAGGGTTAATTGAGGAAATAAGGGGGAAAGGATTTGGATGCCTTGAAAAGGCTGACTTGGCCTTCCATGTATATGGCTGGCGCCAAGTTTGTAGCTTGAATTAAATTCCTTTTATGTTTGGTATTTAAGGGGTCAGTTACATAGGTAATTTGGTGTCAATTTAATGGAGATAAATTCATACTTTAATGTAATCAAAATTGAAATTGGTTTAGAGAAGATCTCTCCCTGGCTGTTTTGGAAGGGCTGGAGGTAATAAAGGCCATGGGATGAGATGGAGGTGGACGGTGGGGATCACCATGGAAGATCTATTTAAACCACACAAGAGGAGGTCGGCCATTTTCCTTGAACCGGCAACCTTGCACTCTTGTGTGGTGAGTTCTCCTCCTTCATTTCATTCTCCTTCTCCTCTTCCAATCAGCAAGAGCCTTTACCTTGAAGAAGTATTAGTGTGGTGGATCTGTATAGCCTAGATTGTGGTACAAGGAGGAACGCGAAGCACTTGAGAATTTTCGGGTTGTCTTTCAAAGAGGTAGGATACATTTTTACTCAATTTTTCGTACTTATATATTCTGTTTTGATGTGTGATCCTACATGCTCTTATCGGCTATGACATTTGTGTATGATAAGGTTGCTTGAGAGTAATGAAAGTTCATATTTTTTTTACCTATGTTTCACATGTGTACAAATCGATGGTATGAACAAAGTATAGTTCGATGTGCATGGCCTAGATGTGTGATCTGTAATTCATATTCCTCACGTATTTGGCTTGTTCGATTCTTATTGGATCTAAATCCTTGCTGTCCAGAAAACTTCTGTCTTATTACTTAATCTGTAATTGCTGTCCTAGTTGTGGTATTCACTAAATCGGTATTGTTATGTATAGAAATTGATAGATAATATGAATGAATGTGCCATAAATTGAAAATTCAGGTCGATATCTCTCTGACCAGAGATAAAGGTCTCTACTTTTTGGTGATCATGGTGTCCTTCTCGTCCCATATTAATGGTTTTAATTATCGATTAGATGATAATCATGATAAGGTTTAAATCAGTTTGTGAAAGTAATAAAGCCTAGTTTAACCATTAAAAACAATTACTGGCAGGTTACTTATTACATATATCATGCCTAGGTGGATGGTCATATAACTAGTACTATCATGAGTAATTAGTAGATCTGATTAATTAATATAATTATGGACGAATTAGAGACTCAATTAAGCCTCGGCCAGGAACTTTCCTGCGCAGGCAGTCAGTAATGAAAAATACGTAACTAATTCCATAAAATTCAGAAAAATACATTCTTGGTTGGGTTGTAAAATAGACTCATCAGGAAACCTACAATAAAAATTACAGATCAGGATTCACTCTGTAAAAATTGTAGTTAGTGCTGGAAGTGTACTGTTGTATGCAGGACAGTGCACTGAACTAAGGGTAATGCACTATTATTATTATTATGTGATTAATTGACTTATACAATGTAATACAAATTGAACGGAATCACTACTATTATGATAGAATCTTTACTCTTTAAGAGACCAGGGATTTAAGTCCTAGCCTTCGTGTCATCTCCTTCATGTCTTTAGTTCGCCCTGACAAACGGCATTGAAATCCTTAATTAGGGTTTTGCTCTAAACCCTAGTTATTCGTTCTATCCATAAACTCTCAAAGTCACAAGCAGTATAGGATTCTTTTCTAGGGCCTTGCATATCGAAGATTTCTTTGAGTGAAGTTACTGATTTAAACCAGCGATTGGAGTGGAGTCTTGGGAGGCGAGCATTACAACTACTTCAGTTATGACGCATGTGTTGATGACAAGTTCGGACAGTTGAATCCCTAATTTCTGGTTGTCTCGAGATATTGACATCTCGTTGGCACTCCTATAAGAGTTTATTCTCAAGAGGAAACCTTTGATGATCTTTCATACAACCTCTGTTGTTGTACGTTTGCGTTTAAACCTCTGAGAACTTTTTCTTCCACAAGAGTCATGAGATAACTCTTCAAGTGGGAATCCTAGTATGCTCCAGAGCCATTGCAAGATCCTTCGTGATCTCAGATTTTATGAACCTCTGTAGTTCAGTCGATGACGGTAACGCGTGCGCTTAGACTGTATGACATTACGGAAGGTCTGCAGTCTCCGCCCATTGTGCCCGTAAGCACCGATGGGGCCAACATCCCTAGACGCATGGCCGGGTTCCTCTGTAGAACCTCTAGGATGATCTGGTAACAGATGTCCATAAGGGAAGTGGACTGACCAGGGAGCAGAAGTTGTTGACTCTTTACACACTGTATGTTGGAGTCTATTTCAGTTATTACTTTGACCTTTACAGATGAGCTATCAGGGATTGAGTTAGTAGTTTGCTGATTTTCTAAAACCTGATTATTATTCCATAATACTTTTGATATTAGACCTCTTTTCCGTTGAATTGTTAATCATTTATCAGTGGGGTTTTTGGTATCCTACTGAGTATTTCATTCGAAATACTCATGCATCCTTCGATGCAGGAATTAAGAAAGAATGATGCTGAGCAAGTCCGAGTAGAGTTTGACTATAGAGTTGGCATTAATTACTTTTATTTCATAATTTTAGTGGTTGATCTTTGATATTTGTAGCCTGCGTGCCTGACTGATAATGTCTTTTATTTGATAACAATTCATCTTTTGTAATAATTTAAACTATTAGAGATTTAACTTTGTTATTTAATGGTTTGAGCACAATGAATATTATTTAAGTCAACGATCCAGCAAATCCATATTTGTAAATGGGAATGTGGTTAACTGAGTATTCGGCCCGTCCCGGCTTCCTTCCCCATCTTTTAGTGTTGGTTCATCGTTTCCGCGTATTATCGGGGTTTGGAAATTGGGGCGTGACAGAAAGTGTCATGATTCTCTTACCAATCACATCTAAAAGCAATCTCTTTAATTTCTCAATTTTCCATTATTGGCACTATCTAATTCAAATCAATTCCAAATCAGTTTGAATTAGGGATTTTTATTGCTATTGCTCCACAATTTGCTCTCCTTGCCAAAACTAATCAAATCACATTAAATTACTCGTGTGCACACACCCCTAGGCATGTGCCCACATGTCTCAAGGACCCTGCTCTACTTTGGCGCCTAGGTGGCCATGGCGCCCAACACATTTGGCGACCAGTGCTTCACCAGATCCTGATACACGCATAAATACTTACTAAAAATAAATTCCCACTACGAAGGTCCAACTTAATAAATCGAAATAATTCAAATGAGTCACAACACTTAGTGCTCGCACCCTGGCGCCTGGCCCCTACTCCTGGCATCAGGTGCACCCAGCCCCTGACTCCAGGCCAGCCTCAATGCCAGGTTGAACCCAATGCCAGGGCTTGTCCTCGCGCCCTGGTATACTGCCTAATCTGGTTTATCAATTCCACACATTCATAATTATCAAAATAATAATTCTACACACCATATTATAAGATATCACCAAAAATCAAAACAGACAGCAAAACTTTCCTATTTTAGATCAGTTTCTTAAAATAGCAGTTTTAGTAAACATACCGATTTTTCGGGTGTTACATCACAAACTCGATAATTCAACCTGGCATGCAATGGGAAACCAAATACGAAAACATAACGAAAAGTTAATTAAATATTATTACATGATCCAAAATATACATCCTCGCCAAGTATCTCAATGCTATAAGCTAAAAGTTCTAAGTTGAGTATTACATAGCATTAAATAAAACCAAAAGCTACGAGATGTTGCTTGTACTCTGATCTTCTCCTACAAACGCTGTAATGCCTGCCAACGACCCTCAAAAAGAAGACTTGCACCCACGATGATGCATGAGTATTTATAATAGTTAGCAGAAATACAAGTTATAATTAAGAAGCTGATCAAACATAAACAACTATATATCAAATTAAATACACTATTGCACTATTCACAATTCACATTCAATGAAGTGAATATATTGCACAATATACACATCTTTTGATAAATACAGAAATTAAACATACCACAAAACCACAAAGGACTCTCATTGGTCCTCGTTGACCATCCATCGGCTCCAATGGCATTCCATAGATCTTGCCACTTATAGGGCTTCATTAGAAAACCATTTATTGGGTTAACCTCCTGCTGGGCATCAGTAGCCTCAAATTACTAGAAACCTTGCTCCAATTCTCTTCTCTTCGCATGCTCCAGTCTCAATTCATGACATGAAATCAGTGATTCACATGCCTCCACATAACACATCATCATTCAGCCTTTATCGGGTATCATGAAGAAACCTCCTATGGGTAAGTTTCCTGCAGGTCATCCATAGCCTCCTTGGGCTGATCACCCTTCAATCCTCCACCAATGTAATCCCTTCTCAATATCCTCATAGATCTACCAGTTCGTTCAGCAAGGAGGGGCCGTGGATCGACTTCGAGTAGACAAAAATGTCGGATTTCATACTACTTTCATTTATGTGTGTTTCATTTAAAGTTTTGAGCATGATTTGGGCAAAAGCCCCAAATTTTTGTGATTAAAGCTTTGATTTTTTGCCATTAATGTCAGATTTCGGTGACGGCATAGGCGTTGGCGGCGTTGGCCGAGCGGTAGTGCCGCAGTAGAGAGGAGGCCCATTGGAGAGAGGGCAGCAGTGCTCGCCGAGCCGCTATGGCTCTAGCTGAGGGTGGCGTCATTGCATAGATGAGAAGGAAGAGGAAGAAATAGGAGGAAATAAGAGGAAGGAGGAAGGGCTGACCGAGGATCGGAGGCAGCCAGGGTCAAGCCCTAGGTTTTCTGGAGAGGAGACGACATGCGCGTGGGTTGTGCCGTGGGTCTGACCCTGTCCATGACCCGAAAGAGTAACCCGGCACGCGGGTTTGGTTCATAATTATGTTGGTAGGCTTCTATCGACTGTTATGTAGATGATGTAAGACCCTACCGTCCAAATCCTCTGTAATTGACATTGGCTCCCTACTAAAGTGTATACAATGGTACATATAGATCCCCAGCACAAAACATAGAGATTGTTTTATGAGTTTTTTCCATATTACCTGGCGCCAACTCTGATATTCCCATATTACCAGGTTTTTCCCGTGAAATCTCATATGACCCGGAATCTGGACTTGAAGTACCCAAAATGCCTTTTCTTCTATTTTTTCGTGCTGATACTGTGCGAAGAGGCATGTTGTGTACAACACGAAAAAAGGGTGAAGTTCTCCGGTGATATACATCGGCAACGTCACCGGCGACCGGCGAGTTGGAGCGGCGATTCAACTGGCGGAATACACGGACCAGTTCAAGCCTATTCGCGTCCCCCATCTTGATATCGAGCTGCCCCCTGCTGGATTTCGACGACACGACTGAGGGAGAGTGGACAAAGGCGGCGATTTGAGGCGCATACGTCGGTATTTTTGATCTTCAACCTTCTGAGCTCCCCCGCGGCTCCCTCCGCCTGCATGCAACCGGCGGATTGACTGGATTGAGTTTCGGTTGACGGCGAGGAAGACTGTGAAAGACACCTGCGAGGAAATACACACATACAGACGACTAAACTGCGGTAAGTTACAACTATCCTTACTGATTTTAGTTTCATAAGGTCCGACATTTGAATTTTAAATTTTTACTATGAACTATAAAGTCGTGTCTGTAACATACACGACTTTGTATTTAGTCGTGTACACGACGACATGACTTTTATATTTTCGTGTTACACCGAGGAGACTTTTCTACTGACCACTATACCTCACTCTTTGTCGATGGATAAAAAAAGAGATGAGTCTATGGAGGAAATACCATCGGAAGAGGAGGAGGATCATGATTTTGTCTTGGCACCTCGACAACGAAATCAGAGGGGCAGGAAAAAGAAGGCTCCGATGGACCGACCAGTGAAGAGAACATATAATACGCGACCGGCGCTAAAGACGTGTTGTCAACCGGGAGCGATAAAAAAGTGTGCGGCCCTCCTACAGCGTCACCAAAGATGTGCCCAAGTGATCAAAGATGCTGGTTTTGCTGTCATTTGTGAAGGTGAGGACGTAGTTGTATCTCAGAACCTCCTCGACCATTTGGTCAGGTACTGGGATGAGTCGGCGAAGGTCTTCAATATCAAGGGTAGGACGCTACATTTCACAGAGGAAGATGTTGCGCTTATCACCGGATTGCCCGCAAAGGGCGAAAGAGTTGAGGTCCTCCCCTCCTTGACACGCCGACCGGAAGGTCAATTCTTCAGAAAGTACTTCGCCGCGAAGAGAGCAGAAATTCCACACATTGAGGAAATCATAGACAAGCTTAGCGCGGGCGAACTGAAGATGGAAGAGGAGGACATTGCGAGGATGATCATCTGCCTCCTCTTCTGCACGGTGCTGTTTCCACACAGCACTAGAGCGGTTCATCCCTCTTTGTACCGTTACATAGACGACCTTCCAAGATTGAGGTCATACAATTGGGCTGGGGCTATACATAAGATGTTGGTTTCTGGTATAACCCATACCAGCAGACTAGTGGGTGCGAGATCGCAAGGAGAGTGCCTGGGCGGTGGATGCCTAAATGGCGCCGCATATGTCCCCTCAGCCAAAAGCCGACTCCGAACAAACCATATCCGATCGACAAGCGACCTCTATCATCGATGAGGTCATCTCTTCCTTACAGCAGTCGGATATCGAAACCGTCAAGGAGGAGGTGAAGGAGGATGTGAAGGACGGGGATGTCGACGAGGAGGAGGTGAAGGCGGATGTTCTGGAGAAGGAGGGGGAGGAGGAGGAGGTGCAGGCCGACGAAGAGGCGATGGAGGAGAAGACGGAGGAGGTGAAGAAGAGGAGGCCGAGGAGGAGGAGGCGAGGGAGGAGGAGGAGGTGGCGGAGGGCACTGGCTTAACCGCATCCCAGCCTGTTGACGTCGATGTCCTCCTAACCCCTCAAAAGTGTAAGTCTGTAATTGCACTCCCCGACAACTATGCCGATTTGGAGTTATGCTTCGACATGGGGGTATTGTTAGAGCGGGATAGAATGGCAATAGATGGGTGGATCGCCAATCCGAGGAAGGCTTATCCAATCCCAACGCTATGTGATGACGACTATTTATCCCTCCTACAAACAACAGAAATAAACACCAATGTAAGTAAACCTATGCTCCTCATATGTTTTTGTTGACGCAAAGTCGGTATTCGAAGACACGACTTTGCGCGTAGTCGTGTCTTCGCAACACACGACTATACGCATAGTCGTGTCTATCGACGACACGACTATCATGAAAATCGTATATATAGAATAATCGACTTTTAATTAGAAGTTGTATATTACCTTACTTCGAGTGTTATGACTCCTGTGGATGTTTTTTCCATAGGTTATAGATGCGTTTTTAAGTCTGTTGAGCCAGCGCAATGACAGAAACTGGATGAAATATCCTTGGGCATTTTTTGGTTGCCATGCATTCAAAGAGATAGTCGACAACGTAAGTGTTCCCTGCATAAGGAGTGATAAGTAATTAAGTATGATATTACGAGCATCGTTGTCTAACTCTCTTGCGGTTTCTCAGGAGCACCAAGAAGGAGGAAATAATGCCAAATAGTTAAAGCTCTAAAGCCGGGCGGATGCTCGATGGCTTGAACAGGAACATGTTCTACGCATTTTTCCCAATCCGCACCGGCTCCCACTTCTGCCTCGTGTATGTCCATTTCCAGCACTGTGTATGGCGCTTCTACAACCCGCTGTCTGGCAGATCCCCATTATATCCGCATCACAGAAAAGCTGCTGACAAATTCACGCAGTTCATGAACGTTGTGATGGCAGGCAAGCTGGGGTGGTTTGGTTTGCTAGACTGGAAGATGACTCAGATAGCCAAAGCGTCGTGGCAACAGAATTCGAAAGACTGTGGCATCTTCATCATGATGTACGTCGCGCATTTGGCGTCCAATGTCAACCCACCGGAGTTTGATCTGTCCACAATTACACGACTGTGGGCGACCAGTCATCGCTTCAACCTTGATTCGGGGGGTTATTAACAGCGAGTTTGACGACGATTCCGGACAAGGCACAAAAGATGCCGTCACAGTTGCGGGTTTTATGCGGCTTCCGGATAAAGAATAAATTGGATTTCATTTTATTCACATTATTTTAATGTACAAAGTGCATTTGCTGTAAATACCGTACTCTTTCAAATAATTCGAATTCATTTTTGACACCTTGTTGTACAGTTCTCTTTTAAATAATTCCAATTCTTTTTTTGACTCATACCAGATGTAGACAAAATATCGCAAGCATGACTTTGAATACGGCCTTCATACAACACGACTACGTATATAATCATATCTGATGCAACACGACTACGTATATAATCGTCTCTGATACAACACGACTACGCATATAATCGTCTCTGATGCAACACGACTTTATATATAGTCGTGTTTCACAATACACGACAGTGTAGATAGTCGTGTCGAAAGATTGTTTTTCATTTCTGATTTTCTTTATCTTTACAGGCGTACATTTCGGTAGAAGTTAATATGCGTTATACAAGAATTTGACTACATCCTAAGTGAAGAATGGTGGGGGCTGAGGTAAGCCGGAGCGGCGTACATGCGATGTCTAGTTCGTAGTCAGTTTGCCTTGTTGCGGAAGTGTTCATTTCCTGCGCGTCCGATTTTCTTTCGGAACCGGGCTGTTGGTGCACTTTGTACGGTTGTGACCAGCTTCACGACAATTCCCACATTTCGAACGTGGCCTTGCAGGTGGCTCGGGCTGTGACTCAATTCTCTTTGTCTTTCTCCTGCCCTTCTTTGGAGCTTCAACCCTGGGCGGTTCGCATTTAAATAAAACCCCGTAATTCTCCCACTGACTTCTGTCTAAAGTAGGGAAGACTACTTCTTCGTACGTGCTACGGTACGTACTTGCGCAGTACCACTTCTCA